>CM033273.1:27206100-27584878 GCA_019343175.1 Oedothorax gibbosus
AAGTCAAAATTAAAAACCAAAATTATGACGTCAAATTTGATTACGGGACCGTTTGAACTAAAACTATAAAAAAAACGGTTTTAGGGGCTACTGCATTTCGCTGCGAACATAGAAATTTTTTTTAATTCGTTGAAGTCTGTTCAGCGACCGTCTTGAACCAAAACTGTTTTAAAAAAAAACTCGCATTTACCCTTTTAAAAAGAATTTGAAATTTTTTTAAAATGCGATCATCGTAAAAGTCTCTAAAAAAAACTCATTACGATCTCATTTAATTTTTTTTTAAAAATTTTCTTTTTTCTTAAAAAAAAACATGGGCCGGGGCTTCCATCATACCGTTTTTTTTAAAAACCAGAAGTTTCTCAATTTAATTTCGACTTGGGCTCCGTGGCTAATTTTTAAAAACAATAGGTGCTTTCCCTTGAACCAAACCGATTTGAGGGTATCAAATCGAAATTTTTGGCGATGAAAATTTCCTAAAACGGATAAAATAGTCAACCGATTTTGGGAAGGGGGGATGTTTTTTTTTTAAACGTTTTTTTTTTTTCTTCGCCCGTAATTTTTGTAAACGGGGTTTAAATTTTTTTATAAATAGTTAAATAACAGATTCTAATAAAAAAATTTAAAATTTAATTAAAAAATGTGAAGATGAATTAAGATTGGATTACACTTTTTTTTTAAAATCCGGCCACCAGTGCAATCCCCTTAAAGAAGTCCAATAATACTTCCTGTTTGCTTTTTACTGCCTAAAATTTGGGGGGGGGGGGGGAAAACAAAACCGATGACTCACACTGCATCAGAATGTTGACAGTTCCCGGCTCTGCTGATCAAAATTTTCCGGTTTTTTTTTTTAGCTCCGGTTCGGGCCCAAATGGGGCCAACCAAAATTTTTTTCTGATAATTTTCCAACTCCGGGGGCCGTGAGTCGTGATTCAATGAACACCTTAATAAATTTTTTTTTTTGTTTATGGTTGAAGTTTTTTTCTATTTTGGGGCCCTTTTGGGGAAGGGCCTAATTTTTGGGGGGGGGGGGGGGCCCCCCCCCCCCCCAAAATTATAAAAGGGGGGGGCCCTTGGCCCCAAAAAGGGCCCTTTTTAATTTTTTTTAACAGTTCATTTTTTAAAATTATTTTTAATAACTAATTGTTAATTATTTTTTTTCAAATTTCCCCCTCAAAAAAGGCTTTTTTTTCCCAAATGGCACCACTTTGTGGCGCCCTTTTTTAAGATTTCATAAAAACAAAAAATTTAAACTTTTATGAAAAAATACTGGTTTTTAAAAAAAAAGGGGAAATCTTTCCACTCCATTATCTTTCCTCCCCCCCCCCCCCAAAAAGGGGAGACCAAAACATTTACTAGTTAAAAACTTTTGAAAACACAATTTAATTTAAAAAAAATATATATATTTTGGGTTTTTTTCCCCTTAAGTAGAAATTACCTAACAGTTTTCCCTCTTTGCCTTTGAAGGTTTTTGCAAGCTTCGTTTAAAAACTTAAAAAATGGGTAGTTTAATTATCATTAAATCTGGCCCAACCCAGTAGGCCCGTTGCCTACCATTTTCATGGGGCCGGTTGGATGGCAGCTGCAATCCAATTTTTTCACAGATTATAGTTATGTTTTTTTTTCATTCCACAGAATAAAACCCCCAAATGCCGTGAAAAAAACAACAAAAACATCTAGCTTCAAACTAAAATTGCAACCCCAAACCCCCACCACCCGAAAAAGATAAAACGTTTCCCCCTTCCTTGGGGGTCTGCATTTTAAGGGGCTAATGTCCCTGTTTTTGGGAAAAATTTTTGAAAAGGGGTTTTTTTCCCATCTGAAAACCCGGGAAAAACGGCAAGGGGAAATTCGGAAAAAGGAAAAACAATAAAAAGCCCCGTTTCCCGTACCGGGGGTTTTAAAATTTTTATCCCACCCTGGGAATGTTTGTTTTTTTTCTTGGAAAGGGGGGTTTTATCCCTGGGCCTTTTTTACGGACTGATCTTTTTTTTTTGGGGGCCGCTTTTTTGTTCAAGTTGTTTTTTTTCCCTTCGTTCTTTCTAAATTCTATGTTTTCCAAATTTTTCTTTTAAAGGTAACAAAGGGGTTTTTTTTTGTTGCTAATCTTTTTAAAATTTAAAAAATATTTTAATGGTAATTGTTAAGTGACCCCATGTCCCGATTTTGGGGGGACAAAACCCCTTTCTGTCTCAAAAGTCCCCAGACCAAAAATTTTTTCCCCCCCAAACGCCCGATTTATGTTATTGCCCCGCCCCAAATACTGAAAAACAAAAATTTATAACAAAAACTTTAATAAATTCAACGGTATTTATGCTTATCTTTTTAAAAAAATATTTTTTCGTAACATCATTTATAATTAAAAGTTAATAATAATCCCCCCTTAAAAAATTTGGAACTCTGTATTATTATATTTGAAAATTTCTCGGGGTAATGGAAATATTTTTTTGTTAATTTTCAAACCCCTTTAAAAAGTTTATTAAAAACAATATTTTTTTTTATTTGCTGAAATTTGAAAAGGAAATTGCTAAAAAAAAAAAATTTGTAGCGAAAATATTGTATGCATGTTTTGTAAAAGCAAATTTTTTCAAAAAACTATTTAATTAAATTCTACAAGGTCCATTTAATTTAAAACCAATAATTTGTGGGGTAAAATTTCCTAATAATTGTTTGATATTTTAAATTAGTTTTTAAATTTTTCTTTGAATCAATTTACAAAATTTTTAAATTGTTAAAAATTAAATTCAAAATTAATCATTAAAAAATTTTTTAATTTTTTTTAAAAAAATTTTTTCTTTGTAATTTTTTAAAATGTAATAGTAATTAATAATTTTTTTATTAATTAAAAATGGGGGTTTAATTGTAATTAAGAATTTTAACTTTGATTAGAAAATTAAAATTAAAAATTATAAGTACAATTAATGTAATTAGCCCCCTTTAAAAAATTTTCATCTGGGGGGAAAGGGCCCCAAAAAAAATTTAGAGGGGGGCCCAAAAGTGGTCCTCCCCCCCCCAATTTAAAAATCCAATTCGGGGCCCACTGGGGGGTTTCTGATTTTGGGGTAATTTTTTTGTTTTTTAAAAAAGCAGGCAGCTATACACCCCTTTTTATGTTTTTTGGGGGTTTGATCCTTAACTTTTTTTTGGAAAATGCATCAATTTTTTTTTTTTTTTTTTAACTTTTTTTGAACCATGTTAATATGAACATGTATTGAAAGACCAAAAGTTGGGGATTTCAATCCCAAAGAGGCAGTCAAGAATTTTTTTGCCAAACCCGGCACCTAGATATTCCTTATGGAACTGCCAACGACTTTTTAAAAAAAAACTTTTTTGTCCGGTGTTGCTAGTAGTAATAAATTATTAAGTCCTTGAAAAAAAAATAAAGGTCCTTGAAAAAGATATAAAGGTCCTTGAAAGTCCTTGAATTTTTTTAAAGTGAAAGAGTGGGAAACCCTGAATTGTGTTTTCTCAACTCTTTAGTGTAAGAAAATAAGAACTTTGGGTTTTTCGAAGCTGGGATTACTCTATAAGCTCATATTTTCACATCACATAAAAAGAAATAAGAATTCTTTAAAATAAACTTTTTAACTAACTCTCTGCAAGAATCAAACTAGTAACCACTATTCCTTGTAAACAATACTATGAATAAGGTAGTAGGCTGATATTTCATTTGTTAGCACTTTAGCAGTTGCAGCACTTTGCAGCATACTAGCCTGTTGAACTACTCAAAGACAGACAAACTCTCTGTGACGTCACTATCTATTGGATAGCGGAAAAGTCACGGGAAGCTATAGATGTTCAGAAGAAGAATAAATCTGCGCTCTCGGAACCCGGAAAGCGTAGTCGGAAAACTCGGAAGTGTGAGAGCAGATTTCTTCTTTTCAATACAACCGACACTCTAAACAGGAGGGAAATAGTTTGACGTTACCGAGAGCTTGTCTGAACTTATAAAGTTGCGTTGGGATTACCTGCTGCTGTCCAGGGCAATCGCAAAGTCAAGGTAATTGCAAGCCTGAAAAAAAGTACATGCATATATTGTTCTACACTAACACTACGACTGGATAATTTGTGGATTCGAAAAGTTCGATCGTTCCATCGCACTCCAGCTTATCTAATACTATTCCTGCTGATACTTAGCTATCCAATTTTGCACCATTTTGTTATACATATTACGTAACTTCAATATCTTTTCGTAATATTCCAGACTCTCTGACACCATTAAAAGAGCTGTCGTCCAAATATACTTGGGCTATTTGTGGTTAGAAAAATAACCCTCATTCGATTTATTTTCAGAATTAAATCCATGTTATTTTTTTGATGTTTTTTACGATAATCCAGCAATTCTACAATTTTCAAACAGTTCACATAGTCCAGGCAACGAAGGCTGAAAAGAGGGTATAGAGGGAAAGTTTTGGAACACAATTTCTGACTTTGTAACTTTGTTTGGACTAGTTAGGAGGTGAACATATCAAAAGTCCCCGCCCCTGAGCCGTAGGGGGGAGGGGGGGTTGAATGTTCCATTTTTTCGGTTTTTTGCTTATATCTCGAAAACTATGCGTCCTACCGATATAATTGTAATACACAAAATGAAAGCTGATTAAATTTGCTACAAGTCTCACCCTCAAGTGTTTTAATATCTTGTATAGTTTTCGAGATATCCGCTCTTGAAAGTCTGTAATTTGGATAAAACATTTTTTCCCCCACATTTTTCCTCTTTTTTGACGGATAACTCTTCAATAATGCACCGAAACATTAAATATTGACCCTAGAGTGGTAGAGAATTTAATTCTTTTCAATAAGATATTTTACTTTACTATTTTATCTATTTCCTTCAAATTTTAAAGCAGTTTCAGTATTGAGCGAAGAGGGACTGTCAGTCCCCATAGAGCTAATGGGTCATTCTCTGTAAAAGAGACAAATCGATGTCCGGATACTTTGCTCTTTATTTTGAAATTATATATGCATGTTTGTGATTTATCAGTGTAAACTGGCCCACAACCTAACTAGCCCCACTTAAAAAATATCAATAATTATAATTTACTTACATAAAATTTCATTTAAATACCCGATTTGTCACTACCTCACACTGTCCCTGCATGCTTTTACAACTTTTAACGTCCTAAAAAAGGCAGTTTTAAATATATAATCCTTTTTGGCGGAACTAATTATGGTTAATTAGTTTCTGTAGTTTCCGAAAATGCATCTGATGTTTTTCTACATCAATAGTTTTATGTAATTTTATGAGTATGTAATGTCCCTAGGTTATAGAGTCACTCCTATAAACACTGCTTTAAAGTTCAATTAAAAAACTTACTATACGACTAAGAAATCGATTTTAAATTGGCATGTTATTCCTAAGGATTGAGGCTTCTAAATCAGCCATCAGTTGTTTTGATCCATGAGTGATAACGTTTTTACAGTACTTTTAGTATTAAAAATATCATGGGAGTCTTTTACTGTCGTCACTCACTCAATCTCATTTACTGATTATAGATAAGTGCGAGAATTTTTTTACTAGTCTCAAATTGTGGGCATTTAAATGTAGATTAACATACACAGAGGTGCCGATCCCCCCCAGAGCTAACGACGCACCCCCCCTAGAATTTTTTTAAATCCGCCCCCCCCCCCCAAAAAAAAAAAAAACCCGGTGTGGTTTTTTATATTTATATGGACTTATGGAGTACTGAACCTAAGTAATTTACACCACATTGTGTATAGATAGGAATCTTTATGGTGTATACATGAAACTTTATAGTAAAATGATATTTTAAGTACCATCGAATGGGGTAACTTTGTCCTAAGAAATAAAACCCAAGTACTGACTTTCTTCTTGAATATTTTTTACTGATAGGTCAACGCAGAGTTGCCCCTAATTGAAAAGGGAAGCACATTTTTTAATAGCTTTTATAATCCGGAATTGCAACTTATTTTTAATTTTCCTTTAAATAGATTTTTTTACAGCAAAAGCTATCGGGAATCTAAATAATCAGTAAAATTCCGCTCAAAATTTATGTAATTATATTACTTTTTAAATCAATAAAATAGCCAGATACGTGATCCAAAACAGCTTCCTTCTATGCAACACATTCGACATTAACAAACAAATCAGAATAATTCTATTATGTTTACTGATATAGTTTCACTTAAAAATGTTACTATTTATTAAGTTACTAAAATTAAAATTAATATTAAACAAAATTCTTACCCTGAAACTAGGAATTGAACTTTCTTAACTATATTCAATCACCCACACATTTGACACCAGACGACAAGTATCTTCCTACTGTTTATAACTAAAGCAATGGCGGGAAAATGGCTTGGGCCTGTGAGTATGTTATGCTAGGCCAGAAATATTATCCGAAGGTCATTCATTCATAGAACTGTTATATACACAATTCTGAATATTTATGATGTCTGCTTCAAATGCTATAACAGCGATTAAGAAATGTTTATGAGAAATAATTGTCAGCACATTGCTTTCTTCCGACGCGGGGCCTCTTAAAATATAATTCTCATTTTGCAGATTGGATTGTTTAAAGATTTTAGTTGCGATTCCTGTTTTATTATGTGATTTTTAAAAATTAGAAAATTTTCGGATACGTTTTGTTAGAATTTTTTTTTCAGTTTTTTTGTTGTTGTTAATAATAAAATGAAGTTCTGTTATAATTGATCACGACTTATTTAGTGCCAGTTACTGTTATTGTTCAAATCAACTTCACAAAACTAAAGCAATGCTCATACCCATAGACATAACTCTCTTTTAACGTCAAAATCGACCAATCAGCATAAACGTAAGATTCCAGTTTATGACCTTCTGTACCACACCACATGCCTCTTGAAATTCGAGTTCATCATACTACTGAAAGCTGCACCACTTGAAAACATAAATTTATGTGACTGAGTGAATGGTTAAATTGTAGTTGCCAGACGATGGCTAGCCTCATCTAAGATATTGAAACCAAGGATAGTAAGGCTATTACTGACTAATTAATAGATTTTATTACATTTATTAAGACGACTAATTCAAATTAGTGTGCGCATTTGGTTTATTAATATAGTTGGAGCATCAAGTGATTGATTAATGTACCAAATTAAGGGTTTTATTCAATTAAATAACTTATAAGGTGAGTTTTAATTATTAAAAAGTGCAATTCTGCAAAAAATTTCTATTAAAATCAACAATTTAGAATCACTTGTCAGGAAAAGGCCCCGTTCCTTCCTTGAGGTCTTGCGTCTAAAGACAGCTTAAACCTCAACATGTAATTTTATAGTATTCTCAAAATATATATCTAGAAATAGAAAAAAATTAAAAATTATTGAGGAGGTGAACATTTTTAAAATCTAATGTCTTGAAAGCTGCCATCTAATTCTTGGAAATGGAGAGGGAAAACTGTTAAAAAATCCCACCACCCTACCGTATTCTAACTAAGATATGTAATTTTATATCTTTAGTCATCTTTATACAAAAAAAAAGCCGCGTAATAATTTTCAAAATCCAGATGCACATTAAAAAAATTAAACAATGTTTTTCATTATTAATATTGATTAATATTTTTGGTGCACAAACATGTTTTAAAGTGTAAACTTTGAAACTCAAATTATCAGTTATATCAAATATAATTAAAATCTTTTAGTATCCTTTCTTTATTTTCCCAACCTTCTGAAGGATAAAGACGTATAAATCCGTGCGACGATCCGAGACGTATAAATATACATGCATTTTTGAACTGAAACACCATGCGCAACTTTTGGGGGAAGTCAAAAAGGCATGCAATGTTTTCGGTGTCGCATGCGCATATATATTGTATGTTGCGCATGCTCAGTATCTAAAGAAGTTTACGTCAGTTGTCAAGTATGGAAAATATGTATTTAAAAAAAAATCATCAAATGGATCTGAACCATTTTTTTATACTATATATGAATGTGTGCAACGCATATAACGAAATTATTCAATAAGAAAAATATTTTTTTTTTCAGTTTTTAAAAAGTGCAATTTGTCTTTTTTACAGAGAATGACCCTAATACATTAGTTTTGAAATCACAACTTTTACAAAAAAAATTTACTTTGTCATGTTATCAAATTTTTACCAGGTATGGGAATCATAATATCAATTTAAAACAAAATTGAAAAGAAAATAACATCCGGTTATTTAATTATTAATTGTTAAAGTTTTAAAATAGTGTCGCTATCTGCTGTATATTTTTGGCTTTATAAAATTTCAAAAATATATAAATAAATAATTAGATAACATTTTCGTTTCAAATTTATTTCATTTCGATGTTATGTTAATTCCCGTACCTGGGGAAAAAGGGCTAACATGGCAAAGCAATGAATCTGTGGAAGTTGTGATTCCAAAACTAATGCATTAGCTCTATAGAACTCACAATCCCTCTTATGTACACTTATTCTATACTGAATGTCTCAATAAAAACTCAGATACTCATTTTGTAGGCACGCTGTTACTTTAATATTTTATCTATTTTCATATTCTATGTTATCTATTTCATATCATTCTTCGGACCCCAGAAGGAAAACAGTCAGATGATCCTCCTGTTCTTCTTTATCTTCGAAGTCAACTTGAGAGGCCCCATTGAGGTTGAGGCAAGTCCCCTGGCAATTTTGGCATGCTTAAGAACATTTGAGACTTGCTTTTTTGCAGCTACACTTTAAGCTGGCACAGTCTCATCAACATACATCATCATCAACATACTTAAGGTGAAGCTTGAGAACAATTGGATCAACTTGGATACAGCTGTGGAAATGTCGAAAACAACAGCTGTCGGCATTGTAGGTGAAGATGTCGACCTTATAGTCCTCTTGAATCTTGATGGCTAAAGCGGGTGCGCGTAAGGACATTACTTTCATAAAGCCTGCACGTGGGAAGACACGGTATTCTTTTTTCTCGTCCTAAGAGCTTCAGCAACTGGGTTTAAAGGACGGGCTATTTTTGCACGCATTTACTGGATGCGACACTACATCTTCCGCATTTCGAAAAAGCAAGGTGCATTTGCGAGGCTGTATCTGAAGTCGCCATAGGTTCAGAAAGCAGCAGCGGTCTTTTCGGACCTTTCCTCACTGATCAGGTTCAAAAGGCAGGCGAAACCTGCATCTTAAGGTGGTTATGGGGCTCTAACGAAAGAGGCCCCCTCAATGCCTACAGGTATAAGTGATTCTTAAGATCAGTAGCCACCATCAAGACTGATATTCTTGTCTACCTCCCACCGCGAGGGAACAGTAAAACAGCATTCCCTCCGAACATTCCACCAAATTCAGCTGTGGCTGGAAAATGACCTGCCTCCTGAGATGTATGAGTGGAAGATTGAGAACAACTGCCTGGTCCCAGTGCACAGTGAGTTGCAGCAGCGCCTGACGATATTTTGAAAATAATTTTCTGTAGATGCACGAAACACTGTTCCAGCTCAAAGTGTAGCTGTAAAAAAGTAAGTCCCAAATGTTCCTCAGCATTCCAAAATTGTCAGGGGACTTGCCTCAATGGGGTCTCTCAAGTTGACTAGGAAGATAAAGAAGAACAGGAGGATCATCTGACTGTTTTCTTACTGGGGTCCGACGAATGAAATGAAATAGATAACAGGATATAAAAATAGATAAATTATTAAAGTAATAGCGTGCCTACAAAATGAGTATCTGGGTTTTATTTAAACATTCAGTATAGAATAAGTGTACATAAGAGGGATTGTCAGTTCCATAGAGCTAATGCATTAGTTTTGGAATCACAAACTTCCGAGATGTTTTGCTTTGCCATGTTAGCCCTTTTCCCCCAGGTACGGGAAACAACATAACATCGAAATGAACAAATTTGAAACGAAAATGTTATCTAGTTATTTAATTATATATTTTTGAAATTTTATAATGCCAAAAATATACAGCAGATGGCGACACTATTTTAAAACTTTAATAATTAAATAACCGAATGTTATTTTCTTTTCAATTTTGTTTTAAATTGATATTATGATGATTCCCATACCTGGTAAAAATTTGATAACATGACAAAGTAATTTTTTTTGCAAAAGTTGTGATTTCAAAACTAATGTATTAGCTCTATGGGACTGACAGTCCCTCTTCGCTCAATACTGAAACTGCTTTAAAATTTGAAGGAAAATAGATAAAATAGTAAAGTAAAATATATTATTGAAAAGAATTAAATTCTCTACCACTCTAGGGTCAATATTTAGTGTTTCGGTGCATTATTGAAGAGTTATCCGGTCAAAAAAGAGGAGAAATGTGGGGGGGAAAATGTTTTATCCAAAATTACCGACTTTCAAGAGCGGATATCTCGAAAACTATACAAGATATTAAAACACTTGAGGGGTGAAACTTGTAGCAAATTTAATTAGCTTTCATTTTGTGTATTACAATTATATCGATAAGACGCATAGTTTTCGAGATATAAGCAAAAAAAAACGAAAAATGGGACATTCAACCGCCCCTCCCCCCTTCGGCTCAGGGGCTAGGGGCGGGGACTTTTGATATGTTCACCTCCTAACTAGTCCAAACAAAGTTACAAAGTCAAAAATTGTGTTCCAAAACTTTCCCTCTATAACTCTTCGTTGCCTGGACTAACACAAATTTCACAGCAAAGTGAAGATAAATCATTTCTAGTGACAACATGCATAATCAGCAATATCCCACACACATGTCTTTCGATATAAACTTTTTAAAAAAAACCATGAAGTGTTCCTCCTGGGGAACAGAGCATCAATCGGAGCACCGATCGCAGGAATGTAGGCTAGGAAATGAAAAAATTAAACAAACCAAAACTGAACAATTTGTCAGAAACGGACTCTCTAAGCTAACTGTAACTGTAAGAAACACTACTTCCGGTAATTTCCTGTTTGGTTTGGGTTGCAAAACAAAAAGCAGAAGAAAAGTTTTATTTCTTTGAATAGTAAAATATTATTTATAAATTTCTTTGTTCTCTTGTTGCAAAGATGCCGGTAAGAAAATAATTTAAATGCTTTTTTTATAAAATACATACAATTCTACTGTATTGATTTCGAAAGTTGCTTGTTTTTGTTTTAAATCAAAACAGATACACCTCAAAATCGTTCCTGTCTAATTTTAATGAACATTATTGTATTGAATATTTTCATATATTATTATACTTATTTATATCTGTTTTTGTATTTTTATTGTCTCTCTATTTTTTCAGGCTTATCACTCCCAGTTGAAGTCCAATGCCTTGATCGGAAACATGGCACTCCTACCTGTCAAAACACAGTATCGTGGTCCGGCACCCAAAGCTGGTGAGTTATAAACCCAAAAGAGACATTTTTAAACCTTAAATATAATCTCATAATGAAAAAAAAGTTTCGTTTTTTGAAAATATGATCAATTTAAATTTTATTTATCTATTATCTGAATGAACTGGTTTAAACTTAAAATTAAGTTCCATTTGAATTAATTTGATTTGTCTAGGGTTCCAAGCTTGAGCTTTTGAGAACAGGAAAAGAAAAGTACTGGAATCTGAAAATATACTTATTAAAAAAAATTCTTTAAAAAAATAACACTGAATTAATTATTCATTTCACGCTGGTGAAAAAATATTCATTGGGTTGCTTTATCTGGTCACTAATGCAGTAGATGTAGAAGTTGAAAATACAACCTCCCAATCTGAATATTTTCATGTTCTGCTTACATTCCATTAGAGGCATCATGCCGCAGAGGTTACTTATACAGGTTCTGTCTTCTCTCCAGCTATCCTTTAACTAAATAATACACAGGGGAAAAAAGACATATCAGTAAATGATAGTGTGTACATAGGTGTTTTCTGTGTTGTCCTTATTGTAGAAAATTTCTCATACAATTATAAAGCTAGATTTGCTAATAAGATTAAGACACCATCTGTAGGTATATTTTAGATCTCTATAGTTTGGGAGTATAAAATATGTGCTACATGTCATTAAAAAAAACTTGAATTGTATCTAATACTTAATTGGTTGTGTCATATTTTCAGATGCTGATCAAGAGGATATCATTGATGAAGCAATATATTTTTTTAAAGCCAATGTATTTTTTAGGACTTATGAAATCAAGGTACTTGTTCTTTTATGTATATTATTTTTAAATTTTCTATATTTTCTAAAAAAAATTTTGAGTTTTAAATTGTTGTGTATTTCAGAGTGAAGCAGATCGTGTTTTGATATACCTGACCCTTTACATAACAGAATGCTTAAAGAGACTGCAAAAAGTAATTAAATTTTAAACTTGTATAAAATATTTTATTTATATGGTTGTGTATTCTCGTATTATATAATCTATGAGCCTAATGCATTTAACTTGTGATGATTAGTTTTTACTCTAGGATCTTAATTTTAGATATAACGAGCTAAAGTTTTCTGTAATTTATTAATTCATGCCATATCTTTTGTATAGTGAAACCATTTATTGACTAAACTATACTGAAACTTCCGTGTGAAGGATTAATACTTTTCTCCCCCTGTGAAGGATTAAAATCCTCAATCCAAGCTTGCTACTACATTTATTTTATTTTAATTAAAGTAAAATTTTTTACTGTATGAATTTTTTTAAAGCATGTCTATATAAATACTATCATTAGAATTTTTTTTGAACTACAGTTTAATATTTTAGTGGTCTTAGAAGGAACTTAATTATACATAGGTTAAATAAAAAAATCTTTTAAACAAGTTTTTTTATTTGGCATTAGTCTAACCAAACTTACCGAAACACTATATTAGTTATAATACTGCCAACAATGAAGTAACTTATTTCTTCTGATAAATTGTCAACAGTTACATGCCATTACAATGTCAATTCATTAGGATGCTACGAAAACTTTATTTTATGAGTTCTAAAGTGAATTTAGTATATATTTGCACTTCACTTTATATTTTAATGTTACAGGTCATTATATTATTTCTTCAATTGTTCTTATAGTGCGCAAACAAGAATCAAGGCGTCAATGAAATGTATAGTTTAGCCATTGCTAAGTTTGACATTCCTGGGAACCCAGGTTTCCCACTTAATGCTGTGTATGCAAAACCAACATCTACTGCTGATGCAGGTAAGTACTTAACTCTCATTTTGAATCATTAATCGTTTATTTTAATTTGAAAAACAACACTTATTTTATGTTATTTTTGTATAAAAATATATACAAATACTAAAAATATTTGAAACGGCTCTTATATTGCTGAGTATAAATGATATCAATGTAAACACACTGCATAATAATAGTTTGTATACCTGTATCCACCTTAATTTTTTCAAAATTCAGTACTGTTTTTGCAAAATAACTGTTTTTAAAAATAATCCATTTAAAATTGATAAAACTTTGCTTGGTTCGTACTTACCTTTACCAAGAGTCATTAATTCGTATAAATTTTGGTTACATTACTAAGTTATTGATGTTAATTTGTTTTATGCTTACTTATTAAAAATTGTTTTACTTAGTTTTATAATCTTTTTAATTGCTAAAAATTACTTTTTTTAGTCAATAAATGAAATTTATTTTTAAGATACTATGATGCTGTATTTAAAACAACTCCGTCAGGAATGTGGTGCCAGATTGTGTGAAAAAGTATTTGATGCCGAAACTGGCAAGCCTAGCAAAGTAATTAATTTAAATATTCATAATGCACTCTCTCTTAAATGATCAAATTCATCACACTCAGTTTTCTTACCAATTTATAGTTCAATGATATTTGAAAAAGTATTTATTATCAAATTTTGAATCAATATTTTAGTTTTTATTACTTTAGTAGTATTAAGTAATTGTAATTTAAAGCTTCATGTTTCGGTAAAATGAGTACTACTGTCCAAGGCCAAAGGAATGGGATAGTTGACAAAACTTGGGGATATTCCTTGTTACAAGCAAGCCTTGGATTTAATGATGAATATTTTTCTATGTTGTAATTTTTTTTTCACTAAGCAGTTAGTTTAGAAGCTAAGACTTTTCTTTGAAAAGTTCCCTTCACCCCTTTTGTTTAGGAAAATTCTTTTCATGCAAGGAATGATTGAAAGTGCAGTTCAACAGATGGTTTATTGTGCAGGAGCAGGGTGAGGAAAGCGTTCTTATAAGAGCAGGGGTACAGTAGGGGAAGAGTTATTCTCATTAGGGACATTCTTCTTCTTCTCGTTAGGGTCAGAGGGTCATTCTTTGACTTGTATTCATTGGCAACAATTGCTAATTTTTATGGTGTGTTTTAGAAGCAGAGAGTTTTAACCCTTGGCAAGAATGTAAAAAATTTTAAGGGGGTTTGAAGATGGAGCAAAAAATTTAGATATCGTTTTTGAAGAGGTGACTATCTCTGCATTGTACTAAAGAGCAAAAAAGAATAATATGCCTCTATTTTGTGATTTTATATGGGAAAGACTGCACTTTCCATCAAAAAAATCGGTCAATGCATGTCTCTAAATCCACGAATTCGTGCCAAAACTTTAAGGTGATGGACTGGTAGGCATTCGGTTCGTATTTAGAGATGTTAAATTGTATATTTGAAGCAAATATGATTTGAATAAAGATTTAAAGTGGCTATATTGTCTTTTTTGTGTAAAATTGAACAAATATCGTTATTAAATCCGTTAAGTTCAACGGATATCGTGGATTTTTCAACAAAAAAATACTTTTTTTAAGAATTTTGTTCCCTTAAAAGGTAAAGTTATATAAATCATCGACAGAAAATGAATGAAAGTAAGAGCATGTACTAAAATTGAAAATAAATCATCATTAGATTTAATAAAATAGAAATATTCGTCAATATAATCAGTAAGCTATACATTTTTAGGGAATAATCACTATAAAAACTCATAATGCAAATATGCACGATAAAAACATTTAGGTTCACTTATTGATATTTTTGCTTCCAAATACAATAAAAAGAGAAAATGATTCTTTTTTTGAGCGGACAAAACCATCTTTCGCATCTTAGCCCCAAACTACTGCTTCCATGATAAGCTTTAATGTTCTCTCAACAGCCTGAGTATGACATGAAAATTTTGGAAACTCTACAAGAGAACATCACTCATTGTTGGTAGATGACTCTTCAATTAATTGCTTGAGTTCTTCTTCCAATTGATGGCTCCATTATGTGTGACTTCTGCCATGAAATCATTTCTACATAATCAGTAGCTTAGAAGGTTTAGCAGGGATGAACTTTTTGTATTTATTGTTGACTGAATCGTTATTGTTCCTTACTTTAAGTATTCTTTGTATAATTAATTTTCGAATAAATTTTCAGTCATCCGTCAACTTTAGCAGAAAAATAATCTCAGAAGAGACAAAATATCCATTAAGGATATTTTTGGCTGATGTAAAACCGAAGAATGAGGTTTGCTGTTGTGAGTTATATGGAACAGCTTACTAGGGTTCTGCGCAGCTAAATCAGGGTTGCAAATACCGCTTGATACTGCCAAACATATATCAAGAAGATACTTTTGATCACTACTGAGGTCTGGAACTGCTCGCAAATGATCCTGAAAATTTCCTTGAATCCGTTGAAAGTCAATAACTGATAGATTGTTTTTCGCAGTTCTGCAAAGCTTTCTAAAGGCCTTATCACACGAAAGCTCGTTTGTTCAGCGACGTCCTTACGCCATATCAAAAACTGGTTTTTTGAGCAGTTTTTGCTCGATGAGCATTTTCGAGTCGACTCGAAAAAATCCGGCTCATTTTTGCTCTTCGAACGGCTGCTCCAATCAGAACCAAGTTCAGTCGTGATGTCATGGCCGAGCCTCCTCCTCTAATACCGTGATAATACTGCTTTTAAGTTTGTGATGTCACGCATGACGTAGCCGTTCTCTTGTGACGTTTTTGCTGTCCCAAAAAGTTGTTCGACGAGCAACGTTCGTACCGTCTGATAAGGGCTTAATGTTACCCTAAGTAGCTATTCAGCACTGTAGTCTTTCCACCTACAAATTTATGGAGATGTCGCAAAGGTAGTTCATTTCAATAAAACAAACAAATAGGCTATTGTAGGGGTTTTCTAGCTTCGTTTTCTAACAATGTAATAATTACATTCTTATAACGTGTATTGATAACAGTTCCATCGCATCTAATGGCTACGAGATTTATAATATTTCTATTTTTGTCTTGAAAAAAATGAATAATTCTTTGGGTGATGTTCAAAGAACTGCTTGATTTCGGAGTTACATAACCTAAATATTTTGATGCAGGTTCTTTAATTAGAGGGATGTGCTCTTGCTCTTCTAAAACTGTTTAATGTTAGAATTTATGAGTGGTGCAGTGAGTAGATCCACCAGGTGCAATCCCGTTGCTAAGACAGACTTGCGCTTGCAATTCCCCTCCCCCCACATGTTTCACTCTCCCTACTTTTTTTTATTAAATATAACTATTAAAAAATAGCCATTTGATAATATATATGTTTTAAGAAGCTATTCAAAGATGTTCTACATCATATTTTGTACACGTTTTTTTTAAAAGGAAAAAGCTATGCATACGACAAAATTCGAAAATTTGATGCCCTGGTGCCCCATGAAATTTTTTTTTGACAGGACAAAATTTTTTTGCACTTGACATAGATGAGGAAAGACACCTTTTTTTGGAACTATCGCTAACGATTTTACGAACTTTCATTTTTTTGGCCCACCCTATTATACACCCCCAGATTTAATATTCAGTGGCATCAAACACTTCACACATTTCTAAAAATGTGGTTTTCAAACATTGGTCTGTCTGTCTATCTGAAACCACACTACAGCTTGAACTGATTTATTGAAAGTCATGTTGTGTTGCACACCCATAACTATTTTTTTCTTTCTTTTTAAATTTTGTTATTGGTGTTTTCATACCTAGCAAAAAAAAAAAAAATCTCTTTCAGGCAGATAATGTGATTTCAAAGATGTAACGTGTTTTTTTATTACTTTTTAGTGGTGGCTGTGCTTCGCCAAAAGGAAGTTTATGGATAAAAGTCTATCAGGTCCTGGACAATAGCTCTTTGGAACGAAAAAAAACCCATTTGAATCACATTATCTTGATTTTTTCTAATATTCATTAAGTCTTCAGAAATAATACAAATGAATAAAGTATTAGAAACTTGGAGAACTGTATTTAAGTTTCATTCAAATTTTAAAAATTTGGAAGCATGTTTCTTGTTGAATATTCTTAGTCTTGATTGTTTTTGTATATAGAAAAATATCTAACAAATTTCAATTTTTATTTAAAATAATTTTATTTAAAAGAAATTTGCATTAGATTCAAAATATTAATATTTTATGTTTTTGGATTGTCTTTTTTCTGTAACTGTAATAATTTTTCTGTAATAAAATTTTTTGTAATAATTTGTATTTTTTTTATTTATCAGAACCAAAATCTAAAAATTTCAGCTCCTTTTACTCTTAGTCAATAGATCTAACTGCTTCGATATCCCAGACATATCTGCCAAACTGAACTTGAACACATTGTTAGTGTTTAATGTTATTCTCTAATTTTACCTTTCTTAAAAAATAAAAAGCATAGACTTATTTTTACATTTAACAATTAAAATTATACTTAACTGAGTAATTAAAGCCAATCAAAACTAACTAAAAATTGCTTTTGAAGCAATTTTAAGTAATTTAGAACAGCCCCAAAAGATTGCTACCCACGTGAAAGAGACAAAGTATTGTCATCTTAAGTATTAGTTTTTATGTAACACATTTTAATTTACAGAAATTCAAAACTTAATTTTAAAAATTTATTTGTTCTCAAAAGGGTATTTAAAACCATACTCAAAATTATAATAACCCCACCGGGTGCAAGAGGGCAAAACATGAGCTGATTTCTCCACAGGAATAGCATTGTAAAATTGGAATTTAATTTATACTTTTTTATTTTCAATTTAAAAGAAATTTCAGCTCGTTCAGCGTGAACGAAAATAAAATATAAACATGTAAAAGCACGTGAGTTTACTTTGTAAGATTGTTATTTGAAAATCTTTATTTTATTTATTGAATTTAATTCTTTTTATTTTTTTGTTACTGAATTTAATTTATTTGATGTTTACAAATGGTAAGAAATGAAGATATTTTTACAATGGTACAGTAATATTTTTACAATGGACAGTAAACGCAATAACTTTTCTAGATCTAGTGAATACTTCTAAGAAATGTCAATTGTCTCTACGTATAGCGTATGTACTTTAATGTTTATGGGAACCTGGCAATTTGGTACATCTATGATATAATGGCCTATTGAATTTTGGCATTGGCGGATTTTGGCCAAGTTGAAAATTTAACGTCGGGTAGCTATATCCGCATCCAGTTGTACGGGTTAGGGTAAGCTTGAACTATCGTCGCACTAGAGCTATACACGATGGCTATTGGCCACGGGCGTCTTAATTTAGAACCAGTCAAGTTACGAGCCGACATCTTAGTACGCACTCAATGCAACTTTTAAGGGCGACATCGTACGCAGCGTCGGGAATCTGAAAAATATTTAACGTGCACTCCCACCACCACCACACGGAGTATTATTCGGGACACGGGACATTTTTGGCTGAATGGGCCATTTATAGGTCGGCAGTTATTTTGACGATGCCCGATCCGAATCTGGGACCTATCGCATGCAAGGCGTTGCCTTTACCGACTGGGCTCCCCAGCCCTGTCGAGTGGTCAAATATGGAGTGGAATGTTTACCACATTTTGGGCATTTTCGGGTGTAGGAGGGCAAATAGAAACTGGCCATTTATTCATAACTATTCTGGCAATTTTAACATGGCCCATGGGAAAGCCCTCTAACTCCTAGAAGGGCCTGGATACAATCGGACTTCTTTTTTGGAAAATTAATGCTGAGATTAGAATGGGAGGAAATTATAATATACTGATGGAGTGCTGACCAGTGGAGAGGGGATCAATTGGTATAAAATGAAAGTTTACATAAAAAAAACCAATCACCGTTAGTAAGGGTAAGTGTACACCCGTGCAACGCCGGGTTTATAAAGCTAGTTATTTTATATAAAAACTACAATATTATCTTGAAATATACCGTTTACCATGTAGTACAGAAACATAAAAAAAAACCAAAGACTATGGTCTTCATGATTTATTTATATTACATAATGCTGATGTATTTATATAGCTTACATATTTGGAATGTTAATGCTCACATAAATGTGTGACTAGGATACATTAAATGCATATTAACTACAAATATAGACACTTTCACAAATTTCATATCACAGATATTTTAGAGTTTGACAAAGTATAGAAACTTTTTGTTAAACTTGAGTGTGCTTACTCACTGAACATAAAAATAAAATTGACAGGAGACATTTGAATATTTAATGAAATCAGGCAACTTACAATACGGTTAAAAAATATTTTAGAACATTGCTGACCAACTCCTTTCAAAAGAAATTGAAACTGCAAAAGTTAGTCCCCCCCCCCCCCCCCTAATAGCTGAATTTTATCCTTCAACATTAATAATCCTAAATACATCGTTGAAAGAAAATAGAATCGTATTCAAAAGTCAATATTACTGACAACTTGTCATTGGATTGTGAGATTTTGGATAGTATCAGATATTAATGTTTTAACTTTATAAAAATATTTTAATATATTTATAACTGAATTAAAATAAATAAGAATGAAAATAGTACATATGATAAATACCAAAAATTGTGCAACATTAAGTATAACAAATATTGTGCACAGTAAGTCTAAATTTTTTTTAAAGGTCAAATAAATGAAGACAATCTACAAGGATTTTATCCAGAAGATGTTATATATATAAAAAAAATTCATACAGCTACAGTAACTTTTAACCTTTCTTCATTTTCAAAAGCAGAAAACTAACTTTTAGCTATTAATTTCTGGAACCGTAGTTTTGAAATTGAGATGGCTTAAACTTTTATCCAACTTTCTTTTTTGCGATTTGTCCACTTTACATTTGTTCACTCGGCAAGAACTGATGAAAGACTGTGATATTTCCGCCCCAGGGTACTTTCTCTTAATCGCCTGCTTAATGTTACACAACTGGTCCAAACAAACTTTAAAATTATCTTCCACAAAACTACATTTTGCTCCATCAAAAGAACCAGAGTTACTAAGTTCATTAACAGAGTCTATCGGCTCTTCAGGGGACTCATCACACAAGTCCCGATCAAATCCCAAATCTTCCAATGTACCACATCCAGTTTTCGGATAGTTTTGAGAATTCGTCACGAAACCTCCAGATACTGTATCTTCTCCGCATAAATCTCGATCAAACCCTAAACTTTCTAAAATTGCTGGATCTGCACTTGTTTTAGCTGTTCCTCCATCAAAATAAATATTTTTATTCTCAACATGACCTGAAGAATCGCTGTTCTCACCATGGTACAAACAATTACTGCTCTCAGCATTGTCTACGGAATCACTGTCTTCACCATGGCTGTTCTCTTCATTGCCTAAATGACTATTGTTCCTGTCATGGTCAGATGAATCATTGTTCTCGCCGTGATAAGAAGGTTTGCTATTCTCCTCGTCAGATTGTGAACCCCTGTCAATCTGTGAAATTGCATCTGTGTCGTTATTTGGGAAGGGATCGCTGGCTCGGCGGTAGCTCACTACTTGGCTCCAGGTGGCCAGTTTGTACAGGCTGGTACGCCCAGATGCACTCTTGCTCCAGCGTGGAAATGAGCAGGGAATACTCTCGATACACTCCGCCTGGTTGAAAAATATATACATATTATTAGAGGAACAAAATGAGACCTACTAAATTTGACAATCCTAATCCAGGTCTACTACTTCAAAGCCAATTTAAGTCCTTAATTACTAAACTAAGTTAACGAGTTTCGAACTGAACCAATTTGAAGGGTAGTTCTTTACATGCCAAAATATCACAAATTCCTTTTGACTTACTAGAATTAAACATACCGTCGGTCAAATGACAAAACCATGAATGTGCAAAAACACAGGATGGAACACTAGACACTGTTAAGCGCACTATTTTCAAAAATTGCCAATCCCCAGAATTTGCACATTCATGGTTTTGTCATTTGACTGACGATATAGTATACCCAGCAATCTCAACACTATGATACTATAGATAATGGGGCCAGAATTTTCTAATGAAGCTTTGTATCCCCCCCCTAAAACTTATCTATCGCCTTCTAAATACAAAATGAGGAATATACTGTTCAAAAAAATTATGCAACAAAATATCCTATCCACTCCTTTTCTTTTATGCCAGGAACACAGACATAAATATGTTGAACATTGTGGTTAACGAAAAGGAGTTTCATTTCTGGATGAAAAGTAGGTCATGGAAATGGCTATCAGAGCAAACCATGATGGAATTTTCCATGGGAAAAATCACAAGTCAGCAACAACAACTATTATTTAATTCAGCTTATTACTTTTTTAAAAGAGTAAAATATTGCATTGTCATGATTAAAAGAATACAGTCCATGCTTGTCAATTCAAAGTATTACTTGTAAGAAAAAAGAACTTGGTTGGCTTTGTATCCTTCTTATAGTACTACATTAGAACTCTAGCTTGGAGATAAAATATAAACTCACACTTTTAGTGTACCAAAAGAGCTTTTGAATTAGCAAAACAAGCTTGAAAGTATTGAATGGATCAACTGTACTAGTAGCTAAAAAGAGTTTCAAGTGTCCCTAAAATCAATGTCTAGCTCAATTGATAATAATGTGTTTAAAACTATCTATGCTATAAAACATTGAAAAATGCATATGAATCAAACCTGACCTGGTCCCTCCTAGACAACTTTGATGTGCAGTACTCTGGGAGAAAATTAGAGCAGGACTGCAACGGACTATTACTATGACGTTCAGATGAGTTGCTGCATTCAACATTGAAGGAAGCAGAGTTGCAATCTTTGTCACTAGAGCTGTCTTTTGGACAACCACAGTTAGAAGAAGAGCTACCTTCCCCAGAACTGCACATATTTGGAGAGCTTGGATTTTCGGTGTCGGAAGATTCTGGAAGTGCACCACTGTGTTTGGAGCAGCTAGGTCCACATTTACCGAAATCGGAGTTTTGTAAAGCTGCTTTTAAATAACCTGTGGGCAAGATATAAATGATCATTCATTTATGACCTAATACAAAACAAAAGATTTATTATAATCGTATTTCAAAGAAAACTATACATGATATTCATCAACTTTATTTTACTTCTTTGAAACAAATATTTAAAAAATGAGTGTCACATTTAATTAATGCCTGTAACTTAAGAATAAGTAATTAAATTAGACGTTATATTAAATAGTGAAATGCAATGACTATAGATTTAATGTGATATTTATTATACAAATTCAGATATAGAAAATATGAATAGAATAAAGTACATCAAAAGCTACATGCTAAGTAAATGTCTGCATAAAATCTAAAATATTACTTTTGTTCAGATACTTTTGAATGCTTGATAATAAAAACAATACACAAGGCCATACCATGGCTCTTGCTAAACTGAAACAAATTCTAAGCATTTATACATTTTCTTAAATTTACTTTTAAAAGCAGTATTTATAGCAATAAAATGTTCAGTATGCTCCCTTTTAACCGGACTCTGTTTAATCGGATCTCTGCTTTAAACGGTTGACTTTTTTTGTCATTAAAATTTTAAAATTAGCTAAAAATGACTTATTTTGTTATCGATCCTCCATTCATATGGTTCTAATAAAAAAACTATGTGGCAAGTTTCCGATTTTCTAGGCTTCAACGAAATAAATATGGATTTTTTTTTAAGTAAATGTAATTTTTAATGCTTGAATACATTAAATAAATGGTACATTCTTTCAACTGTGTATGAATTTAGTTATAAGGTAAATATCCTCAATGTATAAACATGCAATCATATGTACAGTAGAACCTCGATTATCCCTCCCTCTTTTATCTGGAACTCTCTGTTAACCGACCGTCTAAGTTAACATCAAAATTATTTCTCCAACAAGGTCATTCTCGGCTGTTCATGCAAGAAACTAAAAAAATAAGCCATTTCCCAGAACTCTGCACATATATTAAAAAATAAGAAAATGTTTTAGCACTTTCTCTTTGCTAGGAAGTCTCATTTTCAGAGTTTACACTGCAAAACTAGAGTGGATTTCGTTGGTGAATTTGGTGATTTTTTGTGTTGGTGTATTTGAGGTACGCAGACCTTTGGGAGCTCTGCTGTAATATAAGTTATACTATTTAATGGATATTCCCTATTATCCAGAATTTCCGATTATCTGACCTCTCCTCCGGTCCCAATTAAACCAGATAATCAATTTTCTACTGTATATCCAAACCTGAATTTAACTTATCCAGTTTGAATCGGATTTTTATTTAATAGGCTTGACCTTGGTCCATTTAAACCATTTAAGAGGATGTCTACTGTATTTGATGTAAAAGCTCTTTCAAACTAAACATTAGGGATGCACCGAATACCAAATTTGGCCGAATACCGAATATTCGGCCTACCTAAACTAATTTTTATCGGATCTAAGTAAGTTGTATTTATTATTCATCAATTTCAATTAAACATAAACATATAAGTACACAATCACACAATAATTTTAATACAATATAGCTATTAAATTTTTAATTGAAGCAACACAGAATAAAGTAGTACTCGTTTGTTATTAAAACAAGCCTTTTAGAAAGTGTAAATTGGTAAAATCACAACACGAAAACGGAAGTATGAAAACAAAAACAGAAGTAGGTGGATCCGGTGTAGAATGAAAATCAGAAAAAAATAATAAAACCATGGCTTACAATATTATTATACAATTAAAATTATTTTTTTTTTATCTTTTAGTGAAAAAATTACAATTGTGATATCTATAATATTTATTGTTTTTTTTTAAAGCGCACTCATTGTAACTGTTAACTTAAAGAGACATGTTTATTTAATGTAACTTAAGTAAAGCTTGATTTAACATTATAAATAACTAAAACTTAAGAATTTGAGTCTATTATAAAAGAAAACAAGTTCTGTTTGGAAATTTTTTGACATTTTATACGATGATAACTTGAAGAAATTTGGAAATTTTTAAATTTCACTATTCTGCTGACTATTCGGCCGAATAGTTAAGCTATTCGGCCAAACCGAGTATTCGGCTAAAGTGGCCGAATACTGAATAGTAACCGAATATTCGGTGCATCCCTACTAAACATAAACTTAAACTCAAATCCCAATCATTCACTCACTGGTTTCTCTTTCCGTCATATCTCCACCAGCATCCGGAGTCCCACACTCCCTGCGACACATCAACCCAACATCCCACACAGGCAGGCTCCTCGGGTGGTTTATTTTGAGAGTTGGGTACCGCTGATCGGGTAAATCGGACAGCCCGGTGTCGTCCAGTAGAATAGTGAGGACACTAACATTGTCAGCTCGGGTGCGTAGCTGGTTCCAGCGCTCCAAAGAGCAGTCTACGAGGACCCTTGAGGGGTTGCACAGAGTCAGGTGCTGTAAAGGAAAGAATTGTTAGAACGGAATACAAGGTTTACATAATAATATGGTACAGTAACACTTTATGTAAATGTCAATTTAGGTATTTTTGGATATTCTGTAATGTGCAGGTAGGGCCTGATCTTTCATAAGTCCCCGGCTTATAGCCCCCAAATTTTAGTAGCTTTTAAGCTAAATTTTAGTAATTTTGAGAATTTTCATTTGTTAGGAATACTATTCAAATCTTAAAGCTACCCTTTGACGTGCATGCTGATTTTCCCCAAAACTTTACTATGATGTCTGACAGGTACTAGGAACTCCCATATAAAATTTGAAGACTATATCTCTTTTAGTTCCATCTGTAGAATGGTTTCAGACAGAATGAGACCGTCTGATAGATGGACTTATGTTTAAAAAACTTTTCCAGAATCTTCATCCATCAAAACATGTAAAAAACAAAATCTACTTTTAAGATTTTCAACACCATCACAATACTTTGATTACCTTATATTTCAAAGATAAAAAAATTGAAAGGAATAACATTAAAAAGTTAAATTTGCAGGAACATTAAAATCACACTATAAGTAAAAAAACCTGAAGTTTCAATAGAGCTCTGCTAATTTTAGCCCAAACCAGTTTAGACAACTAAATAAGCAATACACATTTAGAATTTGTCATGTAAACGTGAAATTTTAACAAAATATACTTGAAACATAAGAAAAGAAAAAAAACTAAAAAAAATATAGAAATAAATAGAACTACAGAAAATTAACCAAGATCATAAGGTGCAAAACAAAATTAACAAAACATTTATCCAGCTTACTATATTTTCAGACACCCCGAACTTTGAAATGAGTTTTCCATTCTCGTTTTCAACGTCTTGCACAAGATGAACTGCATCTTGGGGGGTCATGATGTTCCATAAGCCATCAGATGCCAAGATGAGGCATTTGTCCTTATTTAGATCCAGTGGCATAACCCCAAGGTCAGGCTCAGGGCTCACTGCAAATTCTTGTTGGAAGTAATCGTAACTCCACAAATCCCCTAAGAATGACGATAAATAGGGTGGTTATTTCAAATATAATTGTTTACCTTACCTAATTGCAATAAATAAAAGAATATACTAGGACTAACTATTTGTAAGCAATATATTAAAGGAATTGCACAAAGGTACCTAATTCTGTAGAATAGCCTAACTTCTTAATTCAACCCACAAGAATTATTCAGCATTAAAAACATTATTATGAAAGATTTCTTTTACAGCCACAGAAATATTGGCAGATGAACCGTTAGAGAATATAACGATTACAAATAATCAAACACGGTGGAGTAACAAAACACGGAAAATTTTGATCTAGTGGAAAAGTAAGCTTTTCTACAACCCCAGTAAGCTGTATATTTAAGTAATAGATAGCCTTTAGATACCTAATTCTGTAGGATAGCAAAAGCTTCTTAATCCAACCCATAAGAATTATGCAGTGTTAAAAAATCATTATGAAAGCTTTCTTTCATAGCCACAGTTATAGCTCCTTGGTATCTCATAGAATATTGTCAAGTGAACTGTGAGAGAATCCATTGATTCTCCATTCTAATCCGGAATTATTTTGTCATCGTTACATTACAATGACAAAATTAAATACTGTGACGTAATTAAACGAACACAGAAAATTTTTATCTAGTGGAAACTAAACTTTGCTACAACCTCATAATTTTAAAAATAAAAGACATACCTAAAGAGCGAGCCACAGCCAAAAAAGGTATCTTCTCAAAATCTGTACTTCTAAGAATTGGTCCCTCGTGACCAGGCTTGGGCCTTTTCCAAACAACCCTCTCCACACCAGACTTGTTCATGACTAGCCCTCCAGATTCTATGATGCGCTGTTTTTCCAGAGGAGACTCTGGTTTGTGGTCGACAGTGAGACACTCTGCTTGCCACTCGTCGCTGTCTAGTTAGGGATAATTCCAGTAAAATTATAAATAATAATTAAGTAGAATTGAAATTACAAAATAATTTTGAATAAGTATAAACTTTGTGAAATCTTTTCTTTGAAGTTGCAAAAGAAACAATTGTATAAAGATAGCTGAAATATGTCGATTCCATATTTCAGATGTTGTACTTTAGTACAAATGTTGCAAGTCATACACTTTAATTATTCAAAACGATTGAACTATTTTGTTAAAGTTGAACTAACAGAAAAATTATCGACTACTATTTAGGAAGTTATTTTTATTTAACTGTAGTTGCACTACAGGGACTTATAGGTAACTTGTCCTGAAATTTTAACCTGGTTAAGTGGCAAGATCAATACCAATACTTTTGACAGAGGGAAAAGATTTCATGTGTGAACATTATTAACTATACGAAAATAAAGTAATCAAGCACTTTTTTTTAATATTACAGATAAGTGGCACAAATTCCACTATTTCTTAAATTCAATTCAATATAAAAAGTTTTAAATTGAAGTATTCATAATCTACATTAAAAAATATTAAAACTTATGTTTAGAGGAAATAAAGTTTATGTAAAATCATTTATTATAAAATATAAATAGATACTACAAAAAGGGAATTATAGATTTAACTGCATTTTGGATGATTTATACAGGATAAGAGCAGGGCAATTAGTTTTAAACTAAATTTTGCATTTTTGATATTTTGTTTTTCTTTTTAATGTACAGAGTTTGTTAATGGACTTAATGGCACCTATGGAAGTCATTCTACGCTAGCAACTAAAAGAGAAGGATGTAGGACACAATAAAAAGAATTTAAATACAACCATATAGTTTACTAAAACATAAAACTGTAAGTAAAACATTATTGAATCTCTATCATTTAGAACAAAAAAAAAAAATATCAACCGTTACCTTGTTCTTTAAGGCCTAAAATAATTCTAGAATCTCCAACATGGCCGGTGTACAATTTTCCTTTGCGAAGAAATGCCACACTAGCGGTAGTTCCTGCAGTGCTTGGAAGTCCTGAAGCAGTTTTAGGCCAATTATCTGTAATAAAAAAAAATTCTATCAGCTATTTCAACTATCTGACGTACTAGATATTATACATATTAATGTTTAAAAAAACTTAAGATATTATTGAAAAAAAAGGGACTTCAGTGCATTAGAAGACATTGAAAATCTCAGAAAAAATTCGAATTTGAAGTATTTTAATTATTTAAAAAACTGCAAAATTTAATGCTCATTTAAAAAGCCTAAGAAGCCATTTTTATTAGAATTAAATCACCATTGTCATTCGCAACAATCACTCCAGAAACTTAAATTCATTCTACCAATAAATTAAAAGAAATTTATTTTTGCGAAATGACGTCAAATATATTTCACTAAGAGATTCTTTGTTTGCATGTTGATGTGAAATGTTTCGGTTCTATTCAAAATGAAGGAATATTACATATTTATTCTTGAAATATAAATTAATTTTTGCAAACGATAATAATTATTGAAGAAATAATGATTGAATTTTCGAGATAAAATAAATGAAACTAACCAAATTTAGAGTGTAAATGTTTATAATAGAATTATAATATTGTGTTTGGCGACTATTTTCCTGTACAAGACAAATGTTGTGTGGAAGCGGGTTGAGTGACAGATTCTGTAACAAACCTACTTAGTTTTTTAGAAATGTCAAACAAATCAGAAAAAAAATCCGGATGTAAACACAATTTTGGACATTAGTGTATTTGTATAAACGGGGAAGATTCATTCTTTAGAATCTTTTGACTGACTAAAAAAAAATTAAGATGTATTTATATGCTATTGCTAAATACATACTGAGATACAGTAGAAATTGATGGATTGTGAAACAAATTAAATTAATAAATGTTCTGTTGCTTGATAACAAAATGGAAATCGCTATAGAGCCCCAAAATCAAAGCAATTATAGACATTGTTTATCATATATTGGAATACTAGTTTTGGTTTTCATCTTATTAACTTAACTACTCAGGAAACTAATTTTGATGTAGGTATCTATGTCTGTGAAACCCGCACATTGCAGTTCAAAGTAATGTTTACAATTTTGGCAGATTTACAAAATGTAACCGTTTAGTACTCAGACAAATACTTTACAAATTTTACTTACCAACTTCTTTCCACATAGCCATATGTGTATTAATAAATCCATCTCTAATAGCACTCAGAATCATGTCATCTTCATCTTGCCAAAAATGTTTGAGACAGACTATATTGTCCAATAAATGGTTTTTCGCGTATTGGGCAGCTTCTTTACCGCCGTGACCATCGAAGATCCCAAAAAAGGCATATTCCAAATCCTTTTTATCCTCTGTTTGCTGGTAAGCCACCACAAATGCATCTTCCATGTATTTTCGACCACCCTGACTGCTCTGGCCGGTCACACGTAAATTTATTTCCGAACTTGTCATCGCACCATATGATATTCGTCTAATATAAACACAAATGGAGCGGAGCTCAGGCCTCAGAACACCTACTCTTTGAACGATTTCCCTACCCACGGGCACGGAGGGCGCAAGCGCAGTTGTTATTGCACGCACGAGCAAGAATAAGAAACGACTTGATAGAATTTTTTTTCATTCATAAACCCTTACCGGTACACTTGCTATTCAAAAAACAAATAATATGTTTTTATACGTTAACACAACCATTCCGTCAGTCGAAAATTAAGTAAAAATAGAGGTAGAGTAAGGAAATTTCGTTAAAATCTAAAAATTTAAAAATGTCAGTTAAAATCAATATTTACGATTTTTTAATTTTCAAAACATTCAATTTTCTTCGATGACAATACCGATTAATCGATTCAGTGTATGGAATCGATACGATTAGCAGAAACATAACAGCTAGGCACACACGGAGAGACGAGATTCTTTGAATTAGACTGAAAGTATTTTTCTGTCTTTCATGATTGGTCGGAGAAATCCAAAGGCGGAGCTTATTGGTTATTGGTCGCGCAGACACAGGGCAAGAAGTAGAAAAATTCAAGGGGCGGTTTGAGAAACCGAGACTCTCCATGTATGCGTAACTTAATGAACTATCGCCATCTTTCACATGACGTATCCCTGCGAGTAGGCGCGTATAATGTTGACATTTGTGATTGAAATATGTTAATTCTATTAAATTTTTATTTCTTTGTTTTAATACAACCTTTTGTAAGGGCAACGCAGTGGATAGTTGGCTTTTTTCAGTTGACGTATTTCCTTCCATCTTTCATTCCTGACTTTCCAATTCTGCTCCGATTGATGCTATATTCCCCAATCCCCCTTGACATTGATTCGTCATTTGAGGCTCGAGAAAGAAGTTGGTTGGTGGACAATGTGGACATATATTTTCAGGCTTGTGTGCTTGGTCACAAAGACCCGCTTATAAACCATTGTTAAGAAGGACGGACACGACATACACACACATATAAGACAGATGCTGCCATCTATCGCCACCTCCACAATTTAGACATGTCCCTGAAGGGGAGGGAAATAGTCTCCAGGGACCTGTACCCGTGGGAAACTGCGCAATGACCGCCCACAGGACTTTCAGACCCAACAGATTTAACGAGCATGTACTCCGCATATACTCGACAAACACAAACATCCATGCCTTATCGGGATTCGAACCTGAACCCAGAGCCTCCAAAGGCTAGCTCCCTAACCGTTGCACCGCCGGGTAGGCCATTTAATCGGTTATTTGAATAAGGCAATAACTCCAAAAACTACGAAACTTTTTTGTGCTTTAAAATTATTTTTACAAAATAACACTAATAGAAAAAAATACCGAAAAAATCAAACAAGTAGGGTTGTAACAGAATCTGTCACTTGGTTCGCTTCCACACAACGTGTGTGTTCAACAGGGGGAAAAAAAGTGATACACATAGTTATATTATTGACACGCTAAATTTTGGCAAGTTTCATTTATTTTCTTTGGAAAATTCAATAACTAGTTCTTATCTAACAAAAAATATAACATCGAAAAGTAGAAATAGAATTAAAAAGTCCTTATTCATTAATACATGCTTAAATGTAAATGAATTTTTTTTAAAATTTAAAGACAACGTTGGTTTCTCTCATAGAGTTATAGTTTCTCTTTTTGGAAAAAAATATTGCCGTAACTGATGGCCGTACTGGAAATGGCCGCACTGGCCGTGTTTAAAATAGAAATTGAATTTATTTTGGACACTGCATTATTATTATTATTAATTATTATTATTATTATTATTATATATTATTATTTTATTAATATTATTATTATTATTATTATTATATTATTTATTATTATTATATTTATTATTATTATATTATTATTATTATTATTATTATTATATTATTATCATATTCATTTATTCATTACATACCATCATCATAGCCATCACCATCATCACATCATCATCATTATTATAATTATTATTATTATTATGTAAAAAACCTCTTTAGTTATTATACTCTCTATTAGTTCCCTTGTTGGGTCAACTACCATACTACATAAATTACTTGAACCATCTAATTAATCACTGAATAATTACAGTCAATAAAAAAATGTAGTAATGTTGAGTATTTCAAAAGAAAATTTGACCACATTTTAATTTCCACACTTCGCTTATAACGTAAAAAATGGAAGCTTTTATAAAAGCCATGTTCGTCTGTCTGCCCGTCATCCACTTTCACAGAACAAACTACAAATGCTACAGGCGAATGTGATGTGTCAAAAGATTCAGCAGGGAAATTAAAAATCATTGCACATTGTAGAAAAAAGTTCGAATTTTAATTTTCTTCCTCTTCTTCTTCTTCTTCTTGCATAAAAATAAGTTAACAGTTATGCCTCATACCCCATTGTCTAATTATTCACGCTGTAAATTTAAGAAATACTATTTAAAATGAAATGGGACACCGAAATATTTTGTTTTAATGGTAACGTAAAAAAACTCTCAAAAGGAGTTCTTATAGGACTTTCTCATTTTTTGTGAGAATAATAATCTCAAAAAAAAAAAAACTTTGAAAATACTTTGTACTTTGTAATACTTTGAAAATACAAAATATAATTTTGAATAGGAGATCATACACCTTCTTAAAATTCAATAACTTCAAATAACAATGGGATGGCACAATTGGTAGTCAAATAGATGGGATGGCACACTTCCATAACACACACTATATTAGACTTAGCAGAGACCACGTTAAAGTTACAATATGTTCTCAGTCATTCTCAAAAATAAGAACCCGCAGTTCTCAGATTTAAGAAGAACGTATTCAGAGCTATTATAAACCAATAATGTTCTCAAAAATTAAATCATATTCTCAAATCGAGATACAATATTTAACAGTGCATTAGCAATATAACTAAATTAAGGACACGTATTTTATGATATATAATTTTGATATTAATATAAAGAAAATTCAAAAATTATAAAAAAGAAACATTTCATTTCAACTAAAAAAGCAAATGCGTAATAATTATTAATTTATCAGTTGTAGGCCTTGAACTACGTTACCGAATATAATTTTAATAAGTTTTTTAAAAAATGTGTACTTTTACACAACATTTGTTTTATTATAAATTTATTAATGTATGGATGATGTCTTTGGAACAGACAGTGCCGTATTTAAAGACCCAGGGCCCCTAGGCACTTGACATTTGGGGCCCCCCACCATCTCGAAGCTATTTTGGAATTTATTTTGGAAATTGGCGATTTTTCGCAAATTTGGTAATTTTTGAGGCCGTCAGGCGATAGGTTTTCGGAGTTTGGCGATTTTCATTTTTTTTAGGTGATGTTTTGGCGATTTTATCTTTTTAAGGGCCCGTTCCTGACTGGGTCCCTAGGCACGGGCCTTGTAGGCTTTGGCCGAAATCCGGCACTGGGAACAGATGGACGGAAATTCTTTCCAGTTTTTGGAAAACGTACAGTTTGTAAGAAATTTTTTTTAAAAAATCAAAGCGGTGTTTTAAAGACTTACATCACATGAAAAAAAACTAAAACAGGCAATGTACCCAATCTTTCTCAATTATATTCTTTTTAAAATGATGATGATGATATAATAAGATTCGTTTTTTTAATGAAGTGTATCGAAAGACGTATTACTTTGTAGATACCTTAATGATGTCTTCTCTAAAATAAACAAAACATTAATAATACAAGAGTTCAAAACATTGAATCCCGAAACCAGAACTTTTTTTATTTTCCAAAACGGGACTTTATTTGTTTATTTTTCTTTCAGTTGGTTTCTCTTCCTACATACTTCGTTGCTTCAATACACAATCATCAGGCAACAGGCCTTCTTTATTTTATCAATAGCGGCAAACAGCGATCACAGCGCCATTCCTATACTACTGTTCTGACTCTGAGGCTAGGCAGACGACAAACAACGGATACGTTCACTTGGATTTGCGAGGGTGGAACGTTTGTACGCGGCGCGCAAACGATCAAAGGAAATAAAAAAAATAATTATGTTCGAAACAAGGAAATCATAATATTTGAAGAGAATACAAGTGCATTATTCTGCGTATTAAGAGGAAGGCGTTGACATGGAGGACTTGTTTATATTTTGCGTGATCTTCTTCTGATGGTCATTTGTTTTGGTTTCGGTATCACATGGACCCAGCGTGTTAGCAGACAACTCTTTGATGGATTACGTATAAGTGTGTGTTTATTTAAAGTTAATGAAGATTTGTGATAGGATTGTTAAGTCTTTACATTCAAGTGCCGTAAATAGTTTTTTTATTGCGTGAATAGTTCAAAAATATGAATTAAATGAATTAAAATCATACTTTTAGGTGTAAAAAATTTATACGAATGTAATCGACTTTTTTCATATTGATATTGATTTATTTTTATTTATTTCCGCTGCAAACCAATTTCAAAATATAAAAATTTGAATATGAAAATGTGAATTATTCATTATAGAAAAACTCTATTCATGACAGTGATGCTATGATGATTCATTAAAGAATGACAGTTTATTTCGTCATGGGAAATTTGACGTAAGGGAAGAAGGCCTTTCTTCCATTAAGTTAAACATACTGTTTGTAGATATATAACACTTCTACATTAGTACTATCCTACCTTTTAAGGTGACAATTAATTAATCCGAACAATTGAATCAAAATGAAAGAATTAATTAAAAAAAATCAACGATAAATCTACTCAACCTTGATTTTAGAGTCAACTTTTAAATTTGATCTGAAATGTGTTACAAGCAAAAACCTATTTTTTGTTCGTCTACCTTGATTGGAATACACCAGTTTTAATATTTGAGGAACTGACAGCTGGGAAAAACACACCTGATTATTAAATCAATATGGTTTGGGGTAAGTAAAAATAGTTATTGTACCTAATTTTTCGTATTGAACCTAATTTCTTCCCTCTCTAAACAAAATGAAATTTTAATAATAACTATTGTAAACATTTCTGATGTCTTCAACATGTTGATTGATCCTTCTTCTGTTCTTCAACATGTTGATTGGATATCGTAATATCAGAGTAACATCGTAAAGATGTCAAAAATATATACTATTCCAATCTTCAATTGACATGTTATGTTTATATTTATCTCTAATTTATATTTATATTAGATAAAGGATGTGAGTTTAACCGTTTCTAAAATTTTATCATTTAATTCCTTGTTGCTTATCTAAATGTATTTTCTAAACATCCACATAATCAAAGATATTGATCAAATTAATAATTAAAAAAAGGTAATTGATCCATTTATTTAAAAAAAGTTACAGGGGAAAAGGAGGAACAGAGAAAATTTAGTTATATTAGTAATTTAAAGGAGTTTAGGAGAAGGGGGGGGGGGGGGGGGGAGGGCAGGAGAAGATAATGTCTGTATGCCATTTCTTAAAAGTATAAAAAAGTAGTTTGCTTAACAGCTATTTCATAGTTCTTCAATAGTAAATATTTCCTGGGAAACAAGGCAAAATAGAATTCTGAAAATGAAGCGTTCAATATTTAGTTCTTAAAATGTTTTATTTCTCATTTTTTTAAACCACATAAACTTTGCTTTCTTTATATTTAAATATTATTTTAGACATCACTTTTCAATCAAATAATTTTTATCAAATTCGATAAAAGTTTAAAGAAAATAGATGTGTGATTGGGAGGGGGAAATTTAACAATATACAGTTAAACATTATTATTATTATTTGATGGCATTAAGAAATGAAATTTGTTCAAATGAGTTACCTATAAAATACATATTTTATACCCTCCCCTAATCCTATTTGAGTTACTTTTATATGTACTGGACTCCAAGTTCTGCTTAAAAGAAACACGTACACTGACACACAAACTAAATTTTGGGTCAGAACTCTTACAAGGATCCCTTATTTTAGCTTTTCATCCTTTAAATCAGTTTTCACCTGTAAAGTTGGCTTTCGAAAGAGTGTTATGACGGGGAAAGTACCTTTTTCTTCGTAGATTTTTCCCCTCGTTCTCTTTTTTTTTGTAAAGTTTTTTTTCTTGAGAAGCAATCGCGAACACAGAGGAGATTAACAAGGATAGTAATCCCATATCTAGGAATAAAATATATATTTTTAAAAATCATCTGACAATTTTAAATAATAAAATTGCAGAAATCTAATTTTTTTGCAATCCATTTCAATTGCAGTAATTTGACATTCATCAGATTAACAGAATCAATTTCTCTAGACCCAATTTGAATTTATTACCCAAACAAAATATCGAAAGAAATCTTATTAACTCTCTGATTACGTATAATTTTTTATAATTTTTTTTTTAAATGTTAACTAATAGTAAAAAAAATCTTAAATTGGAATATGGTGATTGTTTATTCGTTTTCGAAAACTTTAACTTATGGTTAGTTGATTAAAGTTACGGCCTGGCTGTCACTTCTTAGCATCCCAAATATTTTGATTGTAGAAGATTCCTTTTTGAATAAGAGAGACTTATGGGGGCAGGGTTGCCAATCCCATGGCATTTGGCGAACACGGGGGATTATTGGGTTAGTTTGGTTGGAAATAATGTGTCACACTAAAACTACACATAGGTTATTTGAGAAAGGATGATTATAGTTAATTGCTGATGATCGTCATCAATTGCACATGCATTTCTTTTCTGCCTTGACTTGATCGTCAATAGATTTCTTAGAACGAATTTTTTAGAACGCTATAAGTCAAAATATAGCTATGCAATAATAGTGAAGTGAACCCGATGTAAGTTCGAACTGCACTTGCGAAACTGTTTCATACGTCTTTAAAAATATGCGCCTGTAAAAGCAATGAATCGCCAAATATAGTAAATCTTGCCTAAACCAAAATCTTCCTTACCCGTTTTCAAAGTGGACTGTTCCACAATAAAAATATTTGAGATTCTAAGAAGTGACAGGCGCACTATACTTATCGTTACTGATATTATTATTGTTGTTTATTTCTACTTCATGCTTATTTAACACGTTTTGTAACCAATACCACCGATACCTTAATCCGTGCTGTTACGAAGTGTTAAGTAATCGTTTATTCTGAACTGACAAATATACGTGTTGCACGCTATGTATCACTACCTTATTATACAATAGCAATATTGTCAACACTGAGAAAAAATATGACTTAAACCACACACACACACACATCGATGGTTTATTTTTCTTTATCTTGTTTATACAAGAAACATGCGCCTGATCACTACTCATACTCACTGCAAACTAAAGATGCTGTAAAACTGTTTTACTCATTTTGATTTAAACAAGATAATATATTAGTTTTTTGGCATTAAAAAAAACGCATTTCTCGTAGTTACCTGTTAGTTTTTCCTACTCTATAATTTTTTTTTAAATATGATACTGAGAGAGGCGCAATTCTTTATAGAAATAAATTTTTACGCAGGAACTGTGCGCTCATTATTAATTCACAACATAAAAAATTACTTTAAAGGACGCGTCTAAATTGTATATTAAGTTCAGACAACTTTTTTTTCTGCAAGAAAATTTCCGAAAAGTTGCGAATTTCCCGTGGAATATAATATTTAAATGTCAATATTAAATAAAATAAATATATATAATGTGACCACAGCACCTCAACAACTTCCAATGATAAGTATTTTTTAAAATTATGATTTCAAACAAATTCGACCAATTTTCAAGCATTTATGCTTAGAAATCTTACCAGCTTTTATACATATTTAAAATGTATCGGATTGAGTAGCTGTTTTTTCATTTTTACTTATATTTATTAATTTCAATTTGAAACTTTTTAAGTGATACGTAGAAGCCGCATTCGCATATACATTATTTAGATAATTAATTATAGTCCGTTCATTTGCATATATGCACTAATGAAAATAAACGAGCAAGGTGATTAACGCTTCCCGTTTTCACCCCTCCCTCTCATTTCAAGCTATTTGTTGTTGGATTGACAAAACGGTGTTTGAAATTTGGAATTATTTTAAACTAAATCAAATACGAAAGCGAAAATTTTAATTGGGATTTATAAAGCTAAAGAAAAGAATAGTGAAGCACTTGATTATAGTTTTGTTCTTCCTTGACTTTATGAGGTTTTCGACTATGCCCTTAGTTAAAATTGTAATAAATATTCAAGTATTTTTTTTGCATTTATTTAACTTGATATTTTCCAGAGTGTTTTAACACTTATTTTAAGTGCATGTCCTGATTCTTTGAATCCATCTAAATTTTTCTCATAATGTTTAAATAGGTTGCAATTTTCTTTTTAGTTAAATGGAATTAAATGTGTAGGTTTTTTTTAAAAACATACTTTAAATTATAATTTTCTAATGAAATTCAGAATATAGCCTGGTTTGATTTTTTGATCCAGTTTAACGTATCCGACTTAGATTTTTTAAAATGGAATTTGTGGTTTGTGTTATGAAACTGGGTGACAGACGTAAAAAACAATTACAATAACTTCCACATTTAACGCTATAAACGTAGGGTCGAAGCTAAAATAAACCCAATTAAATCTCTCCCAAACCAACGTAGAGTCATATTGCCCAGCGAGAGGGATCATCGGAAATCTGAGGCCGCAAGATGTTGTCTCCGTATCGATCGTTTCTAAAAGCCGTTGCCTAGCATTCGTTGTCGGCGAGACATTGAATTTTGTGCATCAGACAAACTGTCTCCCGGATGGCTTAGAAGGGGGGCTTCATAATCTAAAAATATTGGTTTTAGAGGTCTTTGATCCCCTGATCATGTGATAAGTCACTGCTAGTTTTTTCTCGGCAATGCATCCATTAATGAATTTTTTTAATTCAATTATGAAACTTAAAATAAGTGCTATTTATTATATATTTTTGCTAGTTTCATACTTTGTACTGATTTTAAGCTTTATTATTATTATTATTATTATTATTATTATTATTATTATTATTATTATTATTATTATTATTATTATTATTATTATTATTATTATTATTATTATTATTATTATTATTATTATTATTATTGTTGTTATTATTATTAGATAATTTTAATATTTTATTTTTAAGTGCTTAATCTCATTTTAAACTTTTTAAGTTAAAAAAAAATGTGTGCCCCATTATTTTACTAGGTTTGAATGCACCATAAAAGGTATTACAACTGTATCAGTATGTTAATGAATGCTTTTCAACGAGGTTTTTTTTTTTAATATTTGCTGTCCCATAACGTAAAAAAAAAAGAAACGAGTGCTATGGTTCCTTTTGTGTATGTTGACAAAAAGAGTTGTATAAAATCGGTTTCGTGCCACTGATTCGACCTTTCAGCTTTATTTCCATGCCAATATTACAAACAAATATAATTTACGCTTCCGATTATGTGTTGTAGGCTGTGATAAAAAGTGTGTAACATTAATAAATAAGGCAAAAAAATCAAAGCATATAGTTTTATAAAAAGCGGATTGTATGTATCAGTGTGGAAAACGAAAATTTCCTCCAAATGATTTGCGCAAAATAAAACTTTTCTGGTTTAAAAATATAAGTTGAAGAAAAGGATAAGTTGAATATATTAACTAAATACAGAATTTGGGCTAGTAAAATTTTGAAGCCTATTTTCATACAGCAATTTCTTATATTAAATTTAAGAGTTTTTAGTTTATAGCACATGTTAAATAACAAAAAAAAAATGTTAACATGGAAATTATTTTTAAGGTTCTACACATACAGTAAAATAAATAAAACATCCATTCAACTATGGATGATGTCATAAATAATAATTGCAAGGAAAAAATGTTTTTCGGAAAATATTTTTGTTAAAAAGATTATTTTAATAACTTGTTTATATACAATATCATACCCGTTTTAAATTATTTACGTAACTACCTTTAATCAGACGAAATACATAGAAGTCGTATTAAATGTATTTTATTATCTGATACAATGACTTATTCTAAAATGAAGTTTTAAACTAAGTCTTCATAGGAGGAGACTATATTTCTGTTATTATTTATAATCCTGCTTTGTAGATCTCAAATATAAACAATTAAAATACCTTTCATTTTTTAATGGATGAAAATAATATATAGCTGATTGTCGTGAGTTTCATTATGTACAATATATCTGGAAAATCATGAATCTATTTATATGCATATGTCTTTGTAATTTTCTTCTTAACTTCGGTATACTTGTATTATTTCTTATGCTAACTTATTCATGAGTCATTCTCTTTTCAAAGAAAAGAAAGATTCGAATGATAAGCACTCTTTTTCCCCGTTCTCGCTTTCTCTCTACTCATAATGCCTTAATACAGAAATACACTGTCTGTTTACTCTTTCTATGAAAGTGATTGATACAATTGATTCTAAAAGTATAATATAATTTAACAATATACATGGGTACAAAAGTTTTAATTATTTTTTTTAATGAATTGCAATGACCCATACCATGTGCAATTGTCCATGGTCCACATATTTACATATATGAACTATGGACGCATAAAGAAAGCGCTAGACTAGTAAAAATCAACAAATAATAAGTTCTGACTATGTTTAGATGAACAAAAGTTTACGTGATAGATCAACTTCTAAATTGAATATATCAAGCCTTAAAGGTCACAAAGAAAGTAATTTCTGGGTTTTTAGAGTCATTTAACTTTATTGCGCCGTAGCTGATGTTGTATTAATCTTCCGAGTGTCCTGGAAATGGGGAAAATTGTATGGTTGTTTTCTCTGTATAAATTTTAGAATTATTTTTTTTAAAATTACTATTTGTTTAGAAAAAAAAGAATTATATTTATTTTTGAAAAGATGATCTTAAAACAATTTCCAAATGTAAAAAAACACGTAGAAAATCAATAAAAATTCGTTATTTATGAAATTTTGAAATTTAGGGTTAATGCTAGAAAGAACAAGAACATACTGATAAAGCCGGGTCTAACGTTCAGATGCTTTAAATAAAGGCTTTTTCCCTATTACTCACACTTACATACGCGGAGACCCTCTATTCCACCAAGAAAGAAGACGTCACTAATGGACCGAGCAAGATGTAATGTCGAACTTTTAATTAAGCGTGACAGACGACCTCGCCGTTTCTCGTCTGAAAGGGTGCTCGTAATCGAATACACTCCCCCCTACTCGACCCTGTCACGCTCGTGTCAGGAATAAAAGTGCAGGCGTCACGCGTGATCGGTCACGAGACGATGTTTTGCTCTGATACCCACGAGACTTAAAATAGAAATGATTGTTGGAAACCTAGAGGTAAATGGGAGTGTATAGTCTGTTAGTTTTATTGAAGGATTTTCTTAAATTCACCTTTTCTGTAATTGCTGTCCATTTCACCTTGAATCCTGAAATAGTTAAATTGAAATTATTATTAAACTATTATTATTACTCATTATTATTAGATTATCACATTCTTTTGAATTTAAAAAATGTTAAACTGCCTTTAAGTTATTTTCTACTTTTTTTGGTTGCTGCTGTTTATTAAAAACATTCTATGTGGAATGGCAGAGAGAGAGCTAATTAGAAAACAATAAATAAGACGTAAGAGGAGAAAAATTATTATATTTCTTTATTATTGCAATTCATATTTTATAAGTTTATGTTACTATAGCTTCACCGTGGTTAAGACTACTCATTGGGGGCCGCATAGAACGTATTTGGGGAATATATATCAAATGTAAATTGAGTTATACATTTTAAATGCTTTAAAAATAGCTACACCATGTCTAGAGCACTTGTTTAAATATTTAACAATATTGGAGTTGTCGAAATAAATTAGTAATGAAAGGCAAAGAAACTTGTATTAGGTATGATTAAACGCCATTACTCTAACGCTATAAAATTCCCTAATCGTCTGTTCAATAAATAGTATTGTTGTTTACCAATCCCCCAATACAAAATCATCTGTTTGATACATCTTAAAATTGTGATTAAAAGTGATTTTTAAAGAAAATTCTATTTTTAAAAAACTTTTTAATAAAATATCTTTAATTATGAGATTTTTTTTTAAATCGACCGAAGGCCACATAAAATAGGGCAAAGGCCGCAAGTTGCGGGTGGAGGGTATAAGAGAAGCCAGCTGTTCATTTATGGGCACTCCTTGCAATATAGTTAACAAAAATATAACAATTTCTATATTATCGTTACATTTCATGACTTACGTTGAACTAGTATTGCTTGAACATCAAACTTTTATGGACTCAATTTGTAAAAATTGAAACAAAACATTCGCAATCTTAATCTAATTAGTATTAAGATATCTAAAACTAGATTGCCAGAATCAGATTTTTACTCCTTTAAAATTGATTGAAGAATAAGCCCGGGCCTCTCAGTCCTATTTCGTAGTAGGTTTCTGGGTAAAGCTTAATTGCTCCATGGGGTGAAAATACTATAATAGGCATCAGTCTAATTCAATTACTATATGATGTTTTTTTTGGTGGAATGGGGAAAGTGTGGTTCAGATGATCCAATTCACTTTCAGCCCATGCATATTCGGCACCGCTCTGTTTATTGGATCACTGCGATACCAACCCCTGCCCTATCCCAAAGTACTCGTGATCTTGATGGATATATGCACTCACTTCATCTCGTATCACTCTCCTCCCAAACAGCAAACGATAAACGAGATGGGGGAATAACTCCCACTCCCTTTCAAAGGTCATCCCACCACCCTCCCTTATATCGTTTGGTTATGATACTTTATCTCCCCCTCCCTTTTCAAACGATTACGGAGCAGTTATCACGAGCCTGTGGGGATGTATTGATGCACAAATATTGGCTATAGTATGGTATGTATTGGTCTATAGTAAGGGATGTTCAAATGTATATTTTAGTTCTTTTTGCAACGCCAACATCAAACCTTTTCCTTCAGTAAATAGACACGCACACGCAATAGACTAAAGTTACCTTGTAGCTCAACTTACCATGGTATAGGAGAGGGACGACCTTCTCAGCCTCTCCCCGCATTTATTTCCAAAACACTCAATTTTTGAAACTTAGAGAAAAATCAAAATTGTAAAAGGGTTTTAACGATAACTAATTATTTATCTAGAAAATTGTGCAACACACGTATACAAGAACTGATATTTAAGATTATTTTATACCATTTATCGGACACTGATGAGAAAGAACACAAGATCGTCAAATACCAATTTTTATACACTATAAGACTCCACTAGAGTTCAAAATTCACAATCTCTATAGTCGCAAAATGCGACCAGTTTTTTAGATTTTACGACAACGAAATAAATTTATTCGCAGTTATCGCGACTACAGTTTGTCAAGAAATCTTCAATACCAACTTTTTTATATCGTGGTTTCCAAGAATCTCGCTAAAAATAATTATCTTAAAATCAGAAATCTTCACCGATCTTATATTTTTCAAACAATTGCTGTGATCATAATTATAATCTCGAAAATTCGGCAGTCCTACATCGATCTACAAATTGCGAAACTTCTGCGAATTTCATAAAATCTCCAAATTGGGGCTATTGTAAAATCCACAAATTGTGTGATTGTCAAATATAGAAACTCTCTGACTAAAAAATTAACGAAAAACTCAGACGACCGTAATATCCACAAACTTTGGCTGTAGTAAATTATGATTTCTTAAATTTTGAAACTCCAGTTATCCTGAAATGGCGAAACTCTTGTGATTCCATAAAATCGTGAAACTCCGGTGACTTTATAAACACGCAAGTCTAGAGAACTTAAAATCGTACATTTGGGCACTGTGGACTCCAAAAATGGTGGATAAATTTTTCAAAAAGTTTTTTTTCATAATTTAAAAAAAATGCTCCTAGATAATGAGCATTTGCTCTTAGTTTTTTAAGTTAGTCGCACAGATTGCTCCTAAATTTCTTTATTCAATTTCAAACACTGGACTCCACCTATTATAATTTCGCCTCCCATGGTTAAATCCAAAAGTCGGCGCCAATGGAGTGATGTATTAAGTTTTTAATACAATCATTGACTCGCAACTGTTAATTTAAATATTTCTGTCTACTCTCTTTCCATTGTTTGTAGGCAATTTAATATTCTTTTGTATTGTGGATTATTTCCACTAACAAATAAAAACCTCAAGTTGACTTTTGTATTTTAACTTCTCTTCGTCTCACTCGGAAATTATGGAGTTATACTGGTGAATTTTTTCTTTACTTTTATTCTTACAAGGATTTATGTGACACAAGTGAAAATGGTATAGCTACTCTTAAAATCTAAACCTGTGAATTCTATCCAAATGTTTCGTAATTATAATTTCTATTATTCGGTGATTTTCTTATTTATATGGATATAGGGGAAGGTGTTGTTCTTTTGACCACTTCACAAATTTTCAATTTTCCTAACTTATATATTAAGGCTAACTTCAATGATCTTATTTTATTCCAATCTGTATCGTATGGTTTATCACATATAATTTTTTCATGGTTCTAGTTTTATTTTATTAGATTTTAATTTATTTTTTAAAAAAAATGAAACTGTGGTCAAAGGTACAACATATAGTTGTATCTTTGACCATGGGTTGTTGTACCTTTGACCAGTTTATAGATCATTTGAAATTCAGGGAATATTTACAAAGTGGGAAGATAATTAGGAACAGGATAGTTTAGGTTAACAAAATTCCAACTCTTTAATTTTATTCACCTTATTTATTCATATTTTAAATTCATTAGAATTATCCACTAGGAGTACAACAAAAATATTGTTTAGAATAAAATAGTCAAGAATCTAAGTAGGAGGGTATAGAATGGTAGATGGTAGTGACATTTTATTATATTTTGAATTTTCTTAAGTAGAATATATTTTTAACCCGTCACCTTACTGCCAGGTTTTTCAACAACACATATATTTTTTTTAAAATTATAAATTTAATTATTTTGTTTTATTTTATAATTTAGAGCATGCAGGAGCTATTTATAACCCTCTACTGCATAAGTATATATATATTTTTTTTTATAATTTTAAAAATTAAATTTTCAGTTAAAATTTTTAATTTAAATCTCTTGCAGTGAAGACAAGTTTACACTTCAGCTAATTCGCTTATACCTCAGAGGGTTAAAATTTATATGCAATTTTTTTATTCTTTATGGGCAACTTAAGTAAAAAAATTTAACTAATTTTACGAAAGTTGTAGCACTAACACATCAAAGTTGAAATGTTGAGAAATTCACTCAGGAGTGTTGTGACTTTGACCTGGTCAGAGGTACAACACCATGGCAATGCAAATTAAAAAGCATGCTACAGTTTAAGGGTTAGAATAACCATTTTCAAAAGCTCCACAATATTCTCTAAAGTGTATAGCTACTATGGCAAATGATTTCTATCAACAAAACATAACACAGAAAATTTTATAAGGTAAAACCTTCTGAAAAAAAATACATACATTTTTAGGGTGGAAATGGATTGTTATATTTCACACGAATCATCTTTGGCTTGAATAATCCACATTAGGCTACAGAAGCCCTACAGTGGAGTAACATACTATATACTAATTAGACTAATTTCTATAAAATATTGCTACAGGGCACTACAGCCTAGGTGGTCAAAGGAACAATATGGTCAGAGGTACAACACCTTCCCCTAACTCAAAATCTACTTCGTATATAGAGTGTTGAAATTTACCACATATGTTTTTCAAAAATATTTCTTTAATTTCTCTGCAGGCTAATTAGTTGTAAATGAATATTTTTTCTTTTATTAATTTAAATGAATTAGTGAACCAGCGAAACTATTAAAAAAAATTGCAATGATTTTCTTTTTAAGTAGTTATTTTGCAAGTACCAACAATCTGTACAGAGAGTTTGTTAAATACATCTTCTTGTTAATAAAAATGCTTCATTTTTGTTTAGTAATATTTTTTGTTGTTGACATATCTAAAATAAGAAACGTCGATTGCTGACATATTTATTTTTTAAAGCATTTTCTTTTTAAAAATTGAACCACATCTAATGATGTAATATACTTAATATACATTTATGATTCATTTTGATAAAAAAAACTTATATCAAAAGATCTCCCCTCATTAATCCATCATATTTCCAAAATAACCAGATTAAATAGGTTTTTAAGAACAGGCTATGTTTATGTCATTATTGTCAACTAACTGCGCTAACACGTGAAGACGCCATTCTTTGACATACAAGTCCCCCTTATGGTTGTGTCTTGCGTGTGACACGCGACAGTCGTTACGCCACTGGTCCACGCCCCTGAACTGCAACGGGGCATGTGATCGCCACTGAAATCGGATTCAGGGTCAAGTAAGTGGCGTCGCACGACTCCCTCTCCAAACACACGTTTGATTACTTCTCCTGAAAGCTGAAACAATGCTTATTTTAAAACGGTGTACCGTTTTTTCATGCAATGAGGTTGTTTCACGTCGTGGATGGTAACAGCTCCAACGGTTTGTTGTCACTTGTTTACAGGAATTACTTTTGTTCTAGTATTCGAAAAAGAGTTTTATAAGAATATTTTACTTTTTAAATTTTTTAAATGCCAACCAACTTCTTGCTGTGGTGTTGGTTGTTAAAAATATTTGTTAAAGAAAGCGTGCATAGAAAGAAAAAAATATTTTAATCTGTATCAGTCATTTTAAGAGTGAAACTGAAACAACTAATGAAATAAAAAAATGACCAATAAATAAACTCTGTGTAGAGGGGAACATAGTGAACTTCAAATTCTTTTAAATTCTTTATCCGATTTATCAGAGCTATAACTCACAAACCCGCAATCTTATAATTTCCATTAAATTTTATGGACCTAGTCTCTCTCTAAAATCTTTTTTATTGATGTGTAAAACTATCAACTTTGATGATGCTCGAAGTTTCAGATAAATAGATTTAAACCACCGCTTATATTGCGTAACTCCAAATATTTGAAAATTATTATTTAAAAAAAAACTTTCGCTATAACTACTTTGTAACAATATCATAAGCTACCACTTTAACTTTATGTTTATCTTCTGTAGTAAAGTCGCGCAAATTTGGAATTTATTCCATAAAATGGCAGAAATATCTATTATGGATGCAATATAATCCCATACAGTATAATTACTCCACTTCATTGAGTAACGTTTCATCGGATTAATAACTCCATAAAAAAAGCAGCAATGTCCGGTGGCAGAAAGTTCATATGCATAGGAGTTTAGGTTAAGTTGTTGGTCTGTCTTGTCTGACTCCGTCAGACAAGATGTTTTACGTAACTGTGACGCCACAATAGGCATGGTCGTGCTTTTTTATGCTAGCTTTTTGAAAATAACACGATAAAATATAAAACGAAACGTCCTACAAATGCACTAAAATCGAAACACGGCGTAACTTGGCGAAACACGGCGCGGTGTTTGTAACTTGAGCAGTGAAATTTAGAAATACGTCACGTGAAAGACGGCTATCGAAGTTTGGTTTGTTTATGTGATTCAGTTTATGTCTTAAATCTGGCAACTGTTGATACCTTAACTTGAAAATCCGGAGTCGGTGTTGTGTTTACGTTTTTTAATTTCGAAAAACAATTTGTTGATGGGTTCTGTAAAAAAGAAATTTCAATAAAAATCTTATAGAAAAAAGTTGACGATATTTCATAATTAATTATTATCTATCGAAGATCTATATTGAAGCATTGTCATTTTAAAATTTAGAATGGGGGTAAGTAGGGTAAGCTATTTATTTTAAAACTAATTGCATCAAAGTCCAACACCCATTTTTAAAACAAAATTTTAAAGTGCCTGTTATATTCTTTTCATTGACTTTGTTACGCGACCAATTTAAAGTGGTAGGGATTTTTTTTATCATAACTTTTAAACTTTTTTAATTTGCTATGATAATTACAAATACGAGAACATTTTAGTATTTTTTTTCTATGACAGCAAACGGCTTTTTTCTAACACGATGTTTTTTGTTTTTTTTTGTCGTTTTGTAATTTTGAAAGCTTTATTTTCCCAGGAATTTTATGTGAAATATATAAATCTGGATATTTTTTTCTGTTTAAATAATTCCCTAATTCAAATGTTATTGTTACGACTTGGCTATTATAAATGTTTTGATCTTGAGTAATTTTATTCAAGTAAAGTTAGTCATGATTTGTGCGTGAATTAAAGCAGCTTAGCAAGTATAGTAGTTAGCAAAAGCAAGGTGTCAACTTAAAAAAGTATCAAATTTGAAATACAAGAAAAAACTAATAAATCAAGTCTGAAATAGATTTTTGGATTCATTTGAACTGAAATTTCTAATTGTCCTATTAGTTATAGCACATTAAGTATAAAAAATTATGCATGCATGTAAACACTATATCTAAAACTAATTACATTTATGTTGTAAAGATGTCTCATTCATATATAAATTGTCTCTGGTGTAGTATCTAAGCTAGTTTACAACATCATAACCTTGTTAGTTCTACTTGTTACTATTTTAACAAAAGCTAAAAGAAAATAATAGTCGTTACGAAATAATTTGCTGTCATTTAATAAGCAGTCCAAAACTCTTTTTGAACTAAATCCAAATAACTCAAATTCAATTGAAATATGCATGCATAAAAGCAAAATATGTTAATACAGTTATATTGTATCAATGCAACTCTAATAAATATTTAACATACATTAAAACATTTCTAAAAGTTGCAACATCATCAGCATGTCAATGCCTACTTTTTCATTTTGTTTTTATTCTAAAAACATTTCTAAAAGTATCAACGTCTCTATTTCAGCAGCAGCAGCACTAACCCGCACCCATGCTGAAGGTGTCCGATGGTTTCGTGTGTCCCACAGGAACCATGAAGAACAACCGACCGGCGAGTGGAAAACCCAGTGGCAACATCATTGTGTCGAGAAGCCTCCCTCAAGGTTTGTCCAACGTCACCACCCGAGCTTCTAAGCCCTCTGTTGCCACCAATTTAAGAAAAGCTTCATCTGTAAAGGCGAGGATTAACACCTGTTCGAGCAGTCAGGAGAGCCTCACTGGAATTGGGTCTACAACTAGTGTTCGGAGAAAGGTAGATAAGTTTGCTTGGGGATGTTGGGATATCTTGTTAAGTGCCTATATAGAAGAATGTTTTTTTTTTGCTCAGGCTTTGTGGAAAATTTTGCCCTTTTGCACCGTAATAGAAGATAGATTCGAGAATCAGTGCCTAAATAAAAACCTACATACTCCAAAGTGGAAGATCCTAAGTGTTTTGTAGTTAAAGATATTCTACACTGTGTATGCTTTATTTTGCATTTGTTTAGCAAACCAACTAAAATGAATTTAAACTAGAAGTCTAAAGTCAGTCCAAGCAATTTAACATGATTTTAAAAATGAATCCTTTACTAGATTTGCTATTTCTTGGTGTTAGTAAGATCCCCTTAATTTAAAAACATAGATTTATATTCCGATTCCTATTTTTATTTCTTTCTTTGTTTCATACAATTGGATGTATCTAACCAATCAAGAATGAAAGAGGTCAAATTTTGACTTTACTGAAATATTTAAACACAAAATGAATTCATTGTTCTGAAGCATTAATGGTCCTGATCAAATGGACTTAAGTTTTCATGGCACACCTTATGATGGTAGCTGTGATGGTGAAATGGTCAGTGAAACTATCTTCTATGTTGTCTACCCGGGTTTGTATAAGTGTCAGATACTAGGTCATGAGTTTGCTCCCTTCATCCTTAAAATATGGTTGTTGCTTGTAAGTTATGTTAACTGAAGGTTCATTGGCCAATTAGTATTTTTCTGTATGGGCAATCTCTAATATTAGCATCTAAGGCAAAATAGCTACAGAAATGAACCACATTGTAGCAGCCTATGCAACCCATAGTCTGAATGTTAATAATCTGTTGTCCACCACCAGATCACAATAGTCAAGACACCTGCCTCTGCTTCCAACGTTGGTCAAATCAAGAGCGATGCCACCCCTATCCGCATGATAAGTAACCTGCAGAGTCACACTTCCACCACCCCTGCGAGAAAGACAACCTTCAAGCGAAGCAGCACCAACATGCGACGGGCCATGAGCAAGGACAGTGTGGACTTTACTGCCAAGGAGAGAGAAAAGGAGAATGTGAAGGTATGTAAGATGTGTTATGTGATAAGGTTTTTATTTTAACCTCTTAATGATTGAATACTTTTGAAGAAAACAGTCATAAAAGTGATGATTTTTTTTTATCCCTGAAAATTATATAAATAATGTATAATTCATTTTAAATTTTCATTTGTTTTTAGCTCTTGAATTTTTAAAAAAATTACTAATCTTATGCACATTTTAATTGGTAGATTTGAGTTAGTTATAATCTCATTGGCACATTACTACTGAACACTTCATCCATTGCAGTTTTAATTAGTGGATTTGAGTTAGTTTTTATGTTATTGTCGTATTACTACTAAACACTCCAGCCCGGAAATATCATTGGGAAGGAGAAATAGAGGAAGGAACCACTTTTTTGGAATCAGCTATCTCCAAATGTGTAGAAAACACAAAATCTCCTTTTCCAATTTTTAATCCCATCATAATACTTTCATTACCTTATATTTGATATTTGGAAATTGTTAGTAAAACTGCGACTTGTTTATGCCACTTTTTGTGCTAATCTCAATAAAATTATAAATTCTATTTCATTTGGATATTATTTTTTCCTCATCTTTCCTTCATTAATTAAATTTGTGTCGACTATTTATCTTAGATTTTTTGTTGAGCTATTTGGTATTAGATTAATTGAAACTTATTATAGTATTTGATAAATTTGAAATGCTCTGAACAGGTGAGCCACCACCGTACCAGTGGCAAAAACAGCAACAATTGCATCACCATTCTTCAAATGGAAAAAGAGAAAGTAAAGATGGAGCAGCAGATTTCCGAACTTGTGAAGAATGCTGAAATCAAAAAAGCTGAAATAGCCACTCTCAAAATGGAAATTAACAAGCTAAAGGTATGGAAACGATTGTAGCTGTTTGCGCTGCATATTGTCTTAAAAATTGTGAAAAATATTTTAATTGTTATCTAGCGGTAAGCATCTGTGGAACAAATCTAGAAATGTTAAAATTTTTTAAACCACTTTATTTTTGTGTTTGATAGTGTACTTTGAGTATGCCCAATTTTGTTCCTCAGCTCCTCATATAAAACATGTTATTCTGAGTTAAAAGTTGTAAAATATGGTTTTTAACTGAACTTAGTTTACATATATATTCATATATTTTTTTAAGTGTTTATGAATAAAGCTTCTATCTTTGTATTCTATTATCTGATTTTGGTTTTTTAAAAAAAGGTAGACGCTCCTGTTTTAGATTTTTTTTTGTCTCATGCTTTTCTCTTACTGTCACAGAAAATACTGCAATAAAATAGAGCCATGTTCACAGGCCTGTACTGCAGTTTGACTTTTCTTTTTAAACTTTGAGAAAAGATTTTAAAAGTAAGTTGTTTTTTAAGAAAAGAACGGTTCTGTTCTACCCTCTTACCAGGGTTCCAGATTCCTACTGCAGTATTTTGCGTTGTCAGGGTAGGAAGTAGTAGTTTTCCCCATTTTTGGTCTCCTTTCCTCAAACTCTTCCGCTATATTGTATATTTTTATATCATGCATGTGAACACTGCTTATGACTAATTATTGTGATTAGTAGTCTGACTTTACTTATGATATGCGTTATGTATTTAAGTTGATTAAACTTAATAGTATACGAGTATACACATTTCATTTTAATATTGTTACTCTGTAATAAAACTTCTTTTTAAACTAAAGTCTTAATTTTTTTATATGAATTGCTTTAAAGAAATCACTTTTTTAATTCAATAGGACTTAAAAAGTGATGATGCTGTTGTTCAACTAAAACAGGAGTTAGAAGTTGTTCAACTAGAAAACCAGTCCTTGAAAGAGAGGCTAGTGCAGTTGGGAGTGCCTTTGGAAATGACTGCACTCTCTGACAACCAAAAAGAGCAGATACTTATTCAACGATCCTTGTCAGGGTCGTTTCTTAACCTGGAAAAGGAACACGTAATTGCTTATTTTTTTCATTGAGTTATTTTATGTTGTTTTTCTTCTTTTACTTTAGCTTTAGATACCTTAAATTTTTTTTAAATGTAACACCACTCTTTAATCATATTTATTTCTTTACTCAAATTTTATGTAAGAAAAGGCTGTTACCAAGTGACAATAGCTTTAATAATCAATGTTGTTGTGTTAAATGTTTGATTAAATGTATGAAAACTGTAATTAAAAAGTGCATTTAATCCATTCATCTTATGTAAAATTGAATTTACGAAAAATATTTATTTTTTCAATTATTGATACAATCTTCTAATTGAATAAGTACTGTTCATAAATTCCTCTCTATTTCTTAACCAGAATTTTTTCTGCTGAATGATTCTCGTTCTGGCCAATACTAAAACCTGCTTTTGTACAATGCTATTAAAAACTTATTTTTTTAAAAAAATAACAAAGAATAACGTCCTTAAACAAATCCTATAACTTAAGTCTTCCTTTCTCTAGGAGCCAATTAAGTAGTCTCTACAAAACTAACAATCGTTCCCGTAGCTAACATTGCATAACGTATGTTCACCAAAGCTAATGAACTTGGTTAATACAAGTTGTGACTAAGGTTATTTGCTTTGGTGACTGTTTAGGTTAGTAGATCTTGTGTCTAGTGACTCTAAAAGCACACATCAGCTCTGAGCTCATGTCAACAACATAAAAAAGTATTAGACGGCCAATCAAATTGAAAAAAGAGGAGGGGTCCAAGATGAATCTCAGTTACTATTTTAATATTAGTAGTAGATTGCTCATTAACCAACTTGTTTAACAAGTTATTTCTTCCATTTGAGTAAGGGCCAAAAAACTTGTATTTAAAAGCTAGATTTTGTAGAAGTCTTGCTGCATATATATGTTTGACTTGTTGACAATGCTGTTCTTGTTGGTTTCCTCTTTGGTTTACCAATCCACAATCCATTATATCTAAAGTCTCTGTCTGTTGCAGCTGAACAACTCTTCGGAGGGGGGTCCCAAGTCCCTGGACACAGAGGTGAGCGGAGGAGGGGCGTGTGGGGTGCAGCTGCCCCCCTCCAGCCGCAGTCTGTCCGAGTGGGAGAGGGGTAGCTCTTCTTCGCTTAGTGAGATGTCTGTGGCCTGCCTGCAGGATAGGATCATGCAGATGGAGGAGACACATCACAGGTGGGTTGGTGAGAAAGGTTGGTACTTATGTATTAATGCCGCTGCAGCAGAAATTGTGGTTTGGATTTCTTCGATAACGAGGTTTTTTATTTTATGATCTGTTGTAAAAATTTTAAGAGTAGATTGGATGCACTTAAGAACCTCAAAATCTGTAGCTGTGGTGGTACAGTACAGAAAGGTTTGAGGGGGAGCTTTGTATCATAATATTATGCACCTAAAAAGTTTAATTATTTAATAAAATATATTGTGAAATGTCTTAAGTATTAGAGAGTCTTATAAAATATCAAGGAAAAGGTCAAGGGCAAAAGTTTAAAAGTTCTTTCGTTAACAACTTGTCATATTTAGGCAATATGTAGACATTTAAGTTTGTAGCTTTCAATGTTCATTAGGTTAATGTATAAAGTATAATAAACCTGTAACTTTTTCTCTTTTATATCCAAACATACAGCTATTTTTAAATTTTGTTGTTTGTGTATGCATAAATGTAGATTTCTGTTATTCAAACAGAATCACTTTGGTCTTTGTTTGTACACCTCTATCAAGATGTGGAAATAGCTTTGTTTCCAAGTAGGAAAAATGTATGAATCCATTCCTCACATCTTGCTTTTTACTGGCTATCAGAAACCCTACGAATTAGAAACCATAGAATTAAAAGTCACTAACAAATCATAGTAAATTGAGCTACTGTGCTAAAGAACTTACACTAGATATTGAGGACTAGAGTACAAGTGAACCAAGACTGTAAAATGCTTCTTTGTGCATCAGACGTTTAAAATATAGCTTTAAAGCATATTTACCTCTTTATAGTTTTTAAAGTATAAATTAAATTTTTAAAGTTCTGAATTATGACTTTTTTCATAATTGCACTGAAATTCTGCCTTGTTAGTGCGTGTTATTGCACTGTTAACTCGAAAATGACAAAAGGTGGACATGGTTCACTTGTATTCTGAGCCCTCCATATATTACCCTTTGTATTTTATATAGGTAATTAATCAATACCAAGGTTTTTGCATGTACCATACCACTACCGAAAACCTCTTTCCTACTTATCATCCACACTTAACACACCCCTTCCCTCTGCAGCACCAACGAAGAGCTACAAGCAACCCTCCAAGAACTAACTGACCTCCAGGACCAGCTGGTAGATTTGCAGCTGGAGGGGGAGCGCATGGCAGACGAGAAAGCTGTACTGCTGGAGTCGCTGTGTTCGCAGACTGAGAAGCTGGAGGAGTGCAGAGGTCAGGTGTCGCAGCTGAAGCAACTGCTGTTCACGCAAGAGCCGCCTCTGGAACCGACGGATAGGGAGGCACACTTGCTCGATCTGCTCAAGGTGGGTTCTTTGTTGTTGGTGGTGGTTTATGTGTTTAGGATGCAATTGGAAAGTATTGCATCAGACAAATGATTTTTCGAGTTGATAGTATTTAAAAATTTGCATTTTAAAGCCAATTTAGCGATTAAGTTAAATTTTAGATTAATGGGTAAAACAGTTCGCAGATTCTTTTGTTTTCTATAATGAAATGCAATGAAAAAGGTGATGTAGATAGTGTTAAAATTTAAATGCAGATATTTATATTTGGAGAATTCTAAATTTTCACAGTGTTTTAGCTTTTAAATATTCAAAAGTGAAAGAAGCGTTATTTTTTAACAATACTATGTATATATATATGGAAACCTCATTCAAGCAGAAATAAGTTGCGAACTGTAGCAATCTTTCTCGACTAGGGATTTGGCGAAATGTATTTTGGTCCTCTCCTCAGCCAATTTTTAACAATTAGCCGAGATCTATGCAGAAGGAAACGGGTCGGTTCATGGGCTCCTCACAAAATTCTGTGATTGAAAAATTAACCTTTTCCAAAATTCTGTGTCTAATAAACAAACAAAACAATCTCAGACTTGTATAATATGTGCATACACAGCCTGTGTGGATACTTATACTGTTTTTCTGTGGAAATGTTTTAATCTTCGTTTTTATTTTTTACAAAATTTAATTTTCACAAAAATAGGACCCTTTAAGGAAATCTTAGGTAGACCTCTGATTAGATCAGCAGTCCAATCTATTTATGCCATTATTCATTCTTCCTCCAGCAAGCCCAAGAATCCCACGACACCCTTCAGATGCAACACCAGGAGCTGCAATCCGCCCTGCAAGCTGCAAAGGAGGACACAGGTGCACACACTGACCTCATTATATTGCGTGACCGCAGCCGCCTACTGGAGTCCACCGTTGAGAGCGTTAAAGCTGACAAGCAGCTGATAGAGGCACAGCTGGTAGAAAGCAGGGAGGCGCTGTCCAAGACGCATATTGAAGTGCAGCAGCTGCGGCTGCAGTTGGAGAATGAACAGCAGAAGGTTAGTTGGTGGCATTCTTTCTTTATTTTCATTTGAAAAGAGGAGTGGTAGGTTTATTGGATGTGGTGAGGATTTCTGTTGTTTGGTACTCCACTTTCAACTTCCGTTTTAACCATTGGAATATTGAAGTTCTTTTTTAGTTTAGAGATATGATATCAGAGATGTATCCTTTGTACTAGAAGAATTTTTGAGTATTAAAGTAACAGGGAAGTGGCTGTTTTAGTTCTTTTGATTTTAAAATGGTTAATAAAAAGGAAGGCCTTGTTTTCTTTCTGAAGCACTGGATTGTTGCTACTGTTTCTCGACAAATTTTTATTAAATAAATTATGTAGTTCTATGTCATAGTCAGTGTTAGAAATTCATAAAAAAATTTAGGTGCAATCTATGCGACTAACCCAAAAAACTAGGTGCAAATGCAGAATATCTAGGCGCAATTGTTAGATAAAAAAAATTATTACATAAATGCTATCTTTTATTACATTAAAGCTATGATTATTACAAAGCCATTTTTTATTACAAATATACTATTTGTGCAGTAGCATCATGTTTGTACTTGTTTCCTTTTCGATTGTGGAGTCTGTACAGTGGAATGTTTTTTTTGGGGGGAGGGAGGGGGAGCATTTGTTATTTGGTAGTATTTTTTTCCCGGTAGGATTTTTTTACTCTAATTTTTTTTTAAATGGAAAAAGTGTATATTGACAATTCTTAAAATTAGTCTCGACAACTGCGAGCGACTAAATTAATTTTATGGTCGCAAAACGAAAAAATTTGGATCGCATCACCAGGAATTTCCATCACCAGGTGTGTAATATTTAAAAAAAATCTTTAAATAACCACCTTTCTTTTTCATTTTCTGACAGTATATTGTCGAAATGAGCCACTAAATAATGCCACTAATTTAAATAATAGTTCATAGCTGCCTTATCAAAGGAAATTCAATAATGTTGCATAAAGCAGAAAAGCAACTAAATCTAACACCAATAAAAAAACCTTTATTGATGAAACTTCTAAACAAAATTACAAAGTTATATTTTTTTCTAATGCAGACGATGACCAACTTAGTCATCAAGCATAGTTCCATGTTGTCTGCCTGCTGCGATGTCTGGAATGTTTTTTAACATCCCATTTCCATTACTCAATTTCACTATTTATTCAGGCTACACAGTAGCACTCCCAAATTCCACCAATTCTCTTCCACCAGGTGCTCGAGCTGCAACGCGAGCGTGAGGCAGGTGCAGCTGGAGGGGAGCTGCAGGAACTCCTGCAGGAGACGCGACGTGACAAGGAGACTGTGGAGGAGCGAGCATTGCACCTGCAGGAGCAGCTGGCTCTGTCACAGAGGGAGGTGGAGAGGCAGAGGGATCAGCTGCAGCAGATGCAGGAGGAGATCATGGTGAGGAAGGGTATTACATCGGCTAATAAAGCATGTTACATTATTTATTTTCCTTGTGTATTTGCACTAAGTGTAGATAAGCTATTCCGCTACTTTTTTTACATGACATTTTTTCTAATGTTAGAAGTTGGAGTGATAATCCTTTTTTATACACATGACTTACACTATAGAACCAGTAATTTTGCATGGAATCAGCCATTGGGGAGACAGATATCTGCTAACCGAAAATTTCCTTAGGGGACGTCCATAAATTACGTGACTTGTTTAGGGGGGGGGGTCAAGCCAAGTATCACCTAATATCACGTTCGGGGGGAGGGGGCAGCGCAAGCGTGCAGCTGGGGGCAAGCTGCAGGAACTCCTGCAGGCGACCTGCCGCGACAAGGAGACGGTGGAGGAGCCAGCACTGCACCTGCAGGAGCAGCTGGCTCTGTCGCAGAGGGAGGTGGAGAGGCAGAGGGACATCTGCAGCAGATGCAGGAGGAGATCATGGTGAGGAAGGGTATTACTGAGGAGAGACAGAAATCTGCTTAGTCATGAAATCTGCACATTTTTTTAGATACTAAGAAGTTTTTAGTTTCACAACTCCAAATATTTCGGATTAGAAGAAATAATTTAGAAATACAGACGAACCCCGCTATAATGAACCTGGGATATAATCAGGGTTCGTACGCGGCCTTGAAAACCTTGAAAGTCCTTGAATTTTAAAATTTCGTTTTCAAGGCCTTGAAAAGCCTTGGAAAAGCGAATTTTACCCTATCAGCTTTGAGAATCCTTGCATTTTAACAGAGGCTAAATTTTTTTGGCTTACTTGTTCCAAAGTTTTATATCAGGACCGAACTTTTTTCAACCAACTTTCAATGCTTCGTAATATATGGTAGTTTGCGACGAAAGCGCAGGCGTCTCTAGTTATTTTTATAGTTTTAGTTCAGGACCGATTGGTCAACCCAACCTCGATGCCTGGTAATATTTTTAATTTCGTGCTGTTATCGCAGTGAAGTCCTCTTTTTCGCGCTCTTTCTTTGTTCAAAACAAATAGGTCGGTATCAAACGTTTAGGTATTTTATTTCTTGGGACAATGTTTGGTTCGCAACATTGTCATGGTCTGCTACTTACACCTGTCAACTGCCTAAATTTAGCTATATACTATGCTAGGATATAAATAGATAATCGAGAAATTTCGAACCAAAATCGCGCCTTGAACAATGGCGCCAATCTCTCCCAAGTTATGTAGATTATTGACCTTCCTCTGTGTTTGTTATTGACGTGGAAGTGTGTATGGTTGAGATACAGGAAAATTGATATCATGCTAGTAACAACTAGTGTACAAATTTGGTAATAAAGTTTAATAATGCTGGGCTGATAAAGACTTGGTAGTTTTAATTTATTTAGTAAAGGGGGGCAGATATCTGAATGCTTAAAGTTTCTATTTATAAATAATTGACATAAACTAGAGATTGTTACTGTAACTTATTTGAGTATCAGTGGTTATTTAGAGAAAAATTGAATTAAAACTTAGGCAAAATTAAACATACTTGATTAAAAGTATTTAACGTATTTGGTAAAGTCTCCTCCTAGCCTCTTAAGGGGGAATGGGCGCACTGGACCGCTGGTCTCCAAACTCAAGTGCCTCAGTATTAATCCAATGGCGAATAAAATTATTTTCTCGGCCACATTTCTCCGACTGTATTGAATATTTTTACAAACGTTTTTTTTTAAATAATAAATGTAGATAACTTACAGGTCTCTATCTTTCCACTTTTTGAAATTGCTTAAAATATTTTGTGTAAAATTATTTATTGAAAACTCAATTTCAAAAAGTGGGAAGGTCGGGACCTGTAACTCATCTACATTTATCACATAAAAAATCCACTTGTACAAATATTCAATACAGCCTGAGAAATGTGGCAGAGAAAATATTTTTTCTCCATAGGATTAACACTGATACACTTTGCTTTGGAGACCCCCGGTCCAGCGCGCCCATTACCCCTTAATTAAAACCAACTAAAAATTAAATTATAAATTATCTACATTCTGAAATTCCTATTATATTATTAGGACTGACATCCTCTTCTGAATCTCCTGAAATTTGCTTCGGTCTATGGTTCTATAGTAGTAATTTGTAATATAAAATGGTTTTTTTGCAAGTCATGATTTTAATTAAACCCATACTCTTTCATTCTCCAGGTAACTAAAAACAATGCCCACAAGCAGATCAGCGACCTCGAATACCGCCTGCAACAGCTGACCTCTGAAAAGTCACAGTTGCAGTTGGAGCTGCAAGGAATGGAAGAGACCTCACAGCAGCTACAGCTGAAGTGCCAGCGCCACTTGGAGGACAAGCGAGACCTAAAGGCCACTATTGGAGAAATGCAGAAGACCCTGGGTGAAAAGGGGACTCAGCTGGCCACTGCACAGAAAGATATGGAGGATATTAGAAAGAAGCATGTAGCAGAGGTACGGATATTTTCCGACTCAAAATGTTTCTTATTGACCCTAAAATAGTAATTAATAAATAGGGAAGAAACAAAACCTGTTCCATATAGAATCATTACTATAGTCTTAATGATTACAACTGAAGCTTCGAAATTATTTTCTTCCCCCAAATCCCTGTGTTTGTTTTCTAGGAAATGGTGCGAGAGTAGTTGTTTTGGTTTTTCCCCTTACTTGGGTTTAGGCTGGGTAGAAAGCAAATGCGATTAACCTCACGGCAGAGCCTCAAAAAAGGTAGAGATGTTCTTACCTGGAAAAACACACCAGGGAGTTGGGAGGAAAATGTTTTTGGAGCTTACCTTGTAATCGTAAAGAATACCTGGTTCCAATATGTGTTTACCAGTTTTCAAATATTCTGGCTAGTAAAAAAGGATTTGAAAAAATACTTTTAACCATAAATTTGAAATAACTAGTATAATTTATTTACTATTATAATTTAGTATTAATACTATATATTTTTTAATTCTTAATCATAAACTGCAACAAAGTAGAAATTGTCAATTTAGAGTTTATCCACTCTGGATCCAAGTACATATTTTGAGGACTTGAATGGTTATACAAGTTTGGTTAATTTTATGTATTTTGGAACATGCAGTTGTAACAAAAATCCTTTACATGCAAGAATAGATAGCAAATAAAATCTTAAATTATTAATAACATTTATTTGTTTATTTAGATAAACTTCTTCTTTTAATTTGGGTTTGTCAATATGTGGCACCTCTGCTTTTGGGTAGATAAACTTAAGCAGAAAGTTAATTTTTGTTTGGCAAATTTTCTTGCCAATTGCCGTTAATTTGTTAAATAGTTGACTTTTTTTTGGGTAAATTGAAATTATAATCTTTCGTTATTCTCAACTTTGAAAAATATTATTTAAATTACATAATTTTGAAATCATTTTAGAAAGTTAGTAACTTTGCTTTTGTATGTAATATTTGCATTGGATAAAAAAAAGTATAATCTTGTAAATAGGTCGAGGAGTGGAATAAGTTCCAAGCTGACCTCTTAACCACTGTAAGGGTTGCCAATGATTTTAAAACTGAAGCTGTTCAAGATGTTGAAAGACTCGCAATTGAAAATAAGAATTTAACTGAAAAGAATGCCTCTTTGGAAGCTGAAATAGCTGCATTAAAGGTAATTTTTTCATTTCAATAAATCTTAAGTTTTGCATTTCTTGCTAAGAAAAGTCACCAAAATATTAATATATCTAACTTCAAGTTGTGCAGTTTTTTAATTTCATGTGTAAGTTACATACCTGCCAAACTACTATGGATTGTCCGTAGTTCCTACGGACAAGGGTATCAACTAAGGAGTTACTAAAACACAGTCGAAACTATAGATAATCTTCGATATTTTCATGAAATTTTATTTTCAAGGTTTTTTCGCCTTGCTGCTTTAGTGACTTATAGCACTTTATAAAAAAATTGGTTTGTTGGCCTTGAAAAACAATGACGATGGTTTTAATGCAATTCTTTTTAAATCAAAACATTTATATTTCATTTGCGGAAATAAAAGGCTCAAATGTGGATCAAAGTGGTTTTTTTATATTCTTGCGGAAAAGTAAACTTAACCTACCCATACGAGACTAGTAACATTTCCTAAGTAGCCACGTAATTGCAGTAGGTAAGTGTTTTATAGTTATAATCAGATTTGTTAACCAGCCTCAGCGCCTAGTAATATTTGTTAGTTAGAGGCGTAATCGCAGTATGGTCTTGTTTTTTTGTTGTTTTCTTTCTGAAAAGATTGATTAACCAAACCTCAACTCCTGTAATATTTACTAGTTTGAAGAGTAATCTCCCTAGGATCAGGGTACCGTTTATTTCTTAGTTTAGTTCAGGACAGATTAATCAACCAAATTTTAGATACTTTGTTACTTTCAAAATTTACAATGGCCTGTGACGTCAAGACCCACTATTTTGGATTTTTTTTGTTGATAGTTGAATATTATTGGGCTTTTACTTGAAACTAAAGACAATTTCTTTAACGCGTCTACCAATCTCACAAACACAAAAAATGGAGGTTGCTGTTTAATGTAAAATAGCACTACAGTGCTCGTAAGCGAAGAAATAACAAAAAAATATATTAAAGGAAAGATTTATAATTCGGAAAGGGTCACGTTGAAATCCTATTTTTTTGTTTGATTTCCCACAAAATGGCAGACTTTGGTATTTGATTTTTTTCCCATCGTCAATCGGTCGTTTTAAAAGAAAAATAACTGGTAATCAAAGATTTTTTTGGTGATTAGTAAACAATCAGTATCGGCCAAAAGCGTTAACTATTCAATGAATTTACTTGAATAGGCCTAAGTATGTGTTTAGAGTTGAATTTTTCAAACTTCTATTCAAATTATAGGTATTTAATATGTTCAATCTCTAATTTTTTCAATATTTTTTTGTCATTGACACTAACATTTCATAATTAAAAAGCAATTTTTACAATATATATATATATATATATATAAATATATATAATATATATATATTATATATATATATATATATATATATATATATATATATATATATATATATATTATATATATTATATATATATATTATAATATATATATATATATATAAATAATATTATATATATCATACAAATCAAATTCACAGGCAAACAAGAGCTACATCCCAACTTTCCCAAGAAAACTCCATTTCAGCAGTGACCTCAATGTCTTGAGCAACGTAGAGAAAGACCTGCAAACTGCTTCTAGAAGACAGCTTGGGTCCTCCAGCAAGAGGATTGAGAGGGGAGCTGCCAATCAGTGTTCTGTTAGGAATCTCATCGAGTCCATCGAGAATGCGACTAAGCAGGTCAAGGGACAAGGTGAGGAATGGCTTGTGTTGTTTTAAAATAGTTAGTGTTTTAGTATCAAAAATCAACTTGGAAACTTTTACTAAGGTTAATAAGTTACTAAGGTAAACTATTTCTATCTAGGTTAGGTTTATGTTTTTTTTTATTATGTAACTATGTAAGTTTTATGTAACATGCTAATAACTGTAATGCTTTTCAACGTAACTTTTCTTTATTACTATTTTTCTATGTACATAACCTCTTCACTCCAGAGGAGAACATACATGGATCTTGGTAGAATTCACTTCACAACCACATTTTGCAATTTCTCTTAATATTAACTTTTCTATTATGAACAGAACTTCTAAACCTTTAAAAAATACTGATACTGAAGTAACTGATTTATAAATTGTATAAAATATGATGTAGAAAGAAGGTCAAGCAGACTTTGAAAGTCTTGCATATATTTTTTTCAGCGGTAAATTTCTGAGACATTTTGCATTAAAACAAATGTTAGAATGGACAAGAAAGAAACTGATAGAACTTGTCTGTTCATTCACAGCACAAAAAAAAAGTGTATTTTACTGCTTAAAGTAATACAAAATTCCAGCAAATTGATGTGCCTCTTAGCAAATGCTAAATCTTAATATTTAAAAATTTCTTTGCCAAATATACTAAAATTTTAGATTTAAACCGCTTTACCTTTTTTTATAAACTGAAATATGTGAAAACTCTTGTAGTTTAATAAAACTGAAATGTCTGTAGGTCCAAGCAGTAGTTGCAGTTCTTCATCTAGTAGCCTTAACAGTATTGCTTCAGAATCCAGAGCTGGTGCCATAGTAAATAATACCAATGATATCTTCATCAAGGTCAGTTACTATTTCTTGATTTACTAGTATTAAGTCAATAATTTTATTTCCATTGCATATTTACACTTGACATTTTTAAATTTTTGGATTTTTTTTAATTGATAAATTTAAGTAGTTCATACATTTTTAGTGTACTTAAAAAATTATTTTTATGTTAGTAATAGTTAAATTTGAGGTTACTAATCATAGTTTTAAAATAATTCCAAAACCAAATCAAACACTTTTATCTGCTTTTTAATATTTTATTGATAAATAACATTTTGTATTGTAATTTAAAAAAAAAAAAAATTGAGGTAAAAGTTATTTTTGCTTCAAATTCTGCATGAAGCTCACCTTAAGTATACAATAATTAATTAAATTTTGTCTATTATTAATCAGTTATGTCTAGATATTGTTGTAGTGTATGAAAAATAAGTTGAAATTATTATGATAGTTGGTACTGTCACAATTGTCATTATGGGGAAACAGCTGGCGTATTTTTTTTAAGAAGAACAAATCATAAGCTGTAATAAAAGAGCACTTTTTAATAAACAATGTCACTTATAGCTTTTCTATTGTACAAATTATGAAGTGTTTTATTTATACCTTAAAAGTATCTCTATATCCTTAAATAAAAATTCTCAAAATTCAAGTTACTATCTGTTAAAGTACCCTTGTTATTCACTTATAAAATGTAACATTTATTTTCAGTGTCACCTTGTATAACTTCCATATATTCTTATTTCAGTCTAACGACCCGTCAAAAAAGGAAGCCGAACCCCCTTCCGAGTTGGGACTTACAAAGAAAACAAGTGTCGAAAGTGGGTCCACAAACAAGACTGGATCCGTCTCGTCCGACAAAGTTGACGGGGAAAACATTCGTCCTCTTCAATCGCGCCCTGTGTCTATATTGGCTAGTAAACTGGATCCCATGAGGAGGAATAGTTACGGGTAAGTACATTTTGATAGGATTGTAATTTTTTTTCCATTTGGGTATTTGTCTGTATAGGCAATTTTTTAGCATGCTTACAAAATGTGCATTCAGTATTAGAAAAAAGTCAGAAGCTACGGAAGATTAATAATTGAGTTGCAATCAAATTTTAAGAACTTCTGCGGATTACAAACTTGTTTTTTCTTGAAGAAATATCCTAAAGACTTTAAACTTTTGTATTTAATAAGTATGATGATATGGGTATATAGTATATATCAGCATGTGTTTGTGAACAGAAACTACACAGAATTGTGTAATGGGATACTATAATAATAATAAATAGTTGTTTTTGTGAGGTATTTATATTTTGTAACTTCTAAACTATTAAATTAGTTTGCTAATTTCTATACTTTATATTTTTTTGTGGTTACTTCTTATTTGTAGCCCAAGTAACAATAAAATTGATATGTAGTATTAACTTCAAATTGAAATTTATTCTTCACTATCGCTTTTAGTGACATTGCCGAGAAAAAAGATCCACTGTCTACTCTTGTAAAAGGTGGTGGCTCAAAGAGGAATGCACTTCTAAAGTGGTGTCAAAACAAGACTCTAGGTTACAAGGTATGTATCCGTTTACTTATAGAAACCGTTTTTTTATCATGGATTCTACATGTTTTTTGTAATAAATTTTCCATAATTATTTCAGAAGAATTTTAAAAATAAATCACGGGTAACAAAAATAAAATTGTTTTCGTTGTAATAAATGGATAATTTTACACTGTTTGTAAATTGGAACTACTCTTGGGGAAAATATAGTTAACCCATTATCGACAATTCGCAAGAAAATTTGAGAAAATGAGCTTTCAACTAAGTTTGTTTAAATAAACAAAATATAAGACAAATGATGACCATGTTCCTAAACCGTTTATGTCGGGGAAAAAATTGGCGTAAATGGGTACATTATTAATATTTAATTGGTTTTATTTGCCAGGGATTAGGAACTAAATGAACTTTTTGAAATCTGTAATAAATTTCCGAAGGTCCTTTTAGTGAAACCTGCTAGTTTAAAGTCATGCTATTAAATATGTATAAACTTAAAATATATTTCTTTAATTGATTTTAGGCTATTGATATTACCAACTTTAGCAGCAGCTGGAATGATGGCTTGGCATTTTGTGCAATAATGCACTCATACCTCCCCCATCTGATACCATATGATGAACTTGATAGCAAAGATAAGGTAAGTAAACACATTTGTTTGATTAATTGTCTGTACACATTATATTGATTGGTTTTACAACCGATGTAGTACAGTTCTACTAAAACTTAAAAATAAATACTAACCAGTAAAATTTTCTGTTTAGAAAAGAAATTTCACATTGGCGTTTCAAGCTGCAGAATCGGTTGGAATACCTACAACTTTGGTAAGAAATTAAATGCATTTTTTTACATCATTACTTCCGAAGGTTTCTGAATTAGCACAAGTAGATAATTCTAAAAATTAAGTTATATTCCATTAAAAATACTAAGATAAGTTACTTATAATATGACCTGTTAAATATTGTTATAATTACGAGTTGCAATATTTACGAAGCAATTTGTGTTAGCTAAAATATTTGTTCAATGATTTTAGCATTTTTTCTAAAATAAATTTTTCCCCATCTAAATTCCTGTTGCTTCTATTTCACTAGTTGTGCTCACATGTTATGTTCTGAGCAAATCTCTGTCACCATTAGTGTTATAATACATTCCTTTGAGTTAGCCTACCTTATACATAAAAGCTGTTAATCAAGAGAATATTTTATTAATCTAGATAAATATTGTATTAAAATAGTTCATATATTTTAGAATACAAATGACTTGATCACACAAGAAAGGCCCGACTGGCAATCCATCATGACCTATGTCACAACAATCTACAAGCATTTTGAAACATAAAAGAATCGCCTTTTGCAAAGGAGCTAAAAAGGTGGTTACGTATATCAAGTGTTCTAGTCGAACAAACATTGCTGGTCTGGTGCAAACAGCTAGGAAAAGCCAAAACAAAAACTATGGTGGGAAAAACTTTAATTTACTCTCAGAAAATAATGCTTGTGATACTACAAGTATTTGTTTGCTTATCTTAGTCTTTGGAAATTGTCACTGTATATTTATATATCATCTTTTTTTATAATCATGCATTAGCTTGAAGAAGCAAGTAGTTGATACTGTTTATTACATTTCATTTTTTAAGTTGTGTCCAGATATTTTATATTCTTGAGATGGATTTTTATATATGTTGTGCATTTGTAATTAAGTATTCACTGTGCATTAAGGAATAATTACAATCATCTGTGGTGAAATTATGTAATGTGAACATACTCGTCGTATTTCAAGTAGTGATAGATTTTTAAATAATGCAAATTTCAAATGTATTCTGTGCGCAACATCACCTAAACTTAATGTGCTATAATAACTTTTATGTAAACACTATTGTTGCATTGTTCAATACAAAGTTTTGTCACCTAAAAAAAAGGTTACGCTTAAATTTGATGTGAATTGTGCACATTTAATGCTGTATTGTACATAATTCATTATCAGTTGTTTTCTCAGAAGGAGTTATTGTAATTCATTTTTTATGTTACCAAAGATTGTATTTTATAACTACTTAAAATATTTAATAAAGCTTAGTTTTATACATCTAGTTTTTACTTGATACCCCAATTATAATTCAAACTTGGAGTATAATTTGTAACATACAATATGTCTTGTCTCCAAGTGCTGTATTTTTAGGCTTTATTTTTATATTTGAAATTTCTGAAGTTATATTATTAGTATTTTTCAGTATATACTACTTTACTAAATATTTAATTAGTTATTTGTTGCATACATTTTTATATGACTTTTCAGAAAATATGTAAAAATATTTTTATAAACTGAATTTTTTTAATTTTAATAAATTTCATACAAGAAATTTGTTATATTTCTAATGGGTAGTTTGCTGCAAAGAAGCTTTTATAATAATCAAATTCAAATAACAGTTAAAGAAGTTAGTGAAAATGTGTTGTGTGAATGAGTGATAATTTTATCATTTGTCATATTCAAATTGGAGGGGAAGCAGAAAGGTAGAAAATCAAGGGTTTTCTTAAGGATTGTTTGTATTTTAAAATTGTTTTTAATATAGGTTGTGTTAATATCTTTCAATAAAACATTTTCTTTAAAAAATCTTATTTTACAAAAAGTTTTATTTTTTTGCGATATTTTGTTAAATGAATTTTTTTTATTATATGTAAAATTCTTACAATTTGTATCAAATATACCCTAAACTATTTATTTGAGACTAAAATTTTCCATTTAAACATTATCCTAGTTAAGTTTTCTACTTGTTTACGGCTTAAAATATTTAAATAAGAATCTAAGATTCTCTAAAATTTGTACAAAAGGTAAAATTCTTATGTGAAGTTGACTTAAAGTATTGGTATTGCTATGTGTATATATAAATGACCAAAATTTATTTCGAATGCATATTCAATATGCTAGACTACTTTAATTTGTTTGACCGGTTTCTTTCCAGATAATTTCCTATTACTCAGAATTTTTATATTTTCTGGCTTTACAGTTTCACTCGTGTATTCTCATTTCAAAATTATTTGCTTATTCATTCATTTAATCAGTAGTATTTTTGTTATCAGTATTAGTTTTTAATGTCACACAATAGAGTATGTTAGCTTAAATTTGTTCCTATTTATTTGTATGTATATAGATGAATTTATTTACCGGTACAGTATGTGAACTGTTCATTTGATGATTTTAATGGCAGATCTTTTAACCTGCTGTTAAATGTGTGTTTGATACGCATTAAATGTCACCTTCAAAAATGAATTTTATGAGTTTTATTTATTAATTTAACATAAACACACTAAAACCCAAGCAATTTTACATAATTATTCTTCAAACTGCAAATAAATTTAGCAAATTATTACTGAACAATTAATTATTTTGCAAAAGAAAATTAATAAAAATAACCAATTTTGGATTTAAAAAGTTTAAGTTACGACTAATTGCTTGTGTTTGGGGACTTCTTGAAGAAAGAATTCTATTCAGAAGTTATTGTTACAAGTATACTTTTTTTTAAATAAGAATTTCAATGAGTATTTAAAATACCAGGAAAGTAAACTATCTTACTTCTTTTAGAACTTCTTGTTTTCTCATTTAAAAAAATATATACGATATGCAATTCTCAACAAAAATATTTATAATAATATGCAAAAATATTTATAATAATATGCCAATAGTAATATATGGAAATTTAGGCACAAATTATAAATTTTGAAGAATTTATTGAAGGCAGTAATTTTTTTGTAAATACTAGAGTAATTCATTGCTTTTAACTTGCTAAGGTAGATGAGGATTATAAGTTCATTGTCAAGTAGCGACAAGTAAAATCGCTTGCAATTAAATGCATAGTTATTGGATGCCTTATCAACAGCAGTGATGATAAAATTATTTTGAATGGTCTTTATAGCAGAACAGAAAACCTTTAAAGGTATATTGTAGTGGTATATACATAACAAAATATTTTACACAAAAAAAACTACTATAGCAATTTCATAGTTAGGTATTATTTTCACCTAATAACATTAAAACAACTGTTTCATCAGCATACTGCACTTTGTTGCATAATCCCATTGCTGAACATAAAGAAGCTGCCAATTTGTGCTTGCACTGTAAAATTTAAAAATGAAAGCAAAATAAATTTAGGTAATACTATTCAAACCCTAACTTTATGTATTCTTAAGAATGTTTTAAATACAGTGAAAATAATAGATATATTTATTATTTTAATACACATTAAAAAAAATTCCAATACTTCGTAGGAATCTATTTAACTTGAAAAGATAGTATAAGGTATAATATATAATTAAATCAAATTTCTAAAATATATAAACTATAAACACAACACAAGAATATTTAAAATAGAGCAAAAGGAAAGAGGAAAGTTAATAATTGGACTTACCATCATTAGTCCCTTTTTCAAAACTAAAAAAAAAATCGGAATATATGTTTTAAAATGTTAATAATAAAATAGTTTTTATTTAAAAGTTCACAATGTTTGTACAATCATAAACACAAATGTTATTTACTTTTAAGTCTGTTCTTTCTCCAACTGCTGATAAAATTTTAGCAAGAATATGTTAGTATTCAATACTTGTCTCCAAAAGTCAGAAGAAAAAAACATCATAACTACACAATAATTAAATGTATGTTTTACTAGGATGCTGTTCATGACATACTAAATTACAACTTTCCACAATAGCTAGGTTTTCTTTCACCAATTGGAGAAAGAAAGATCTGAAATAGGAACACTATTTTTACCCTTCCTCACATCTCTCTACTGTGATGGCAATGCTACTTTCTACCTCCTAACACTAGTAGAAACATAACATTGATTATGAATAACTCATCATATCACCATTTTCCTCCTAGAAAAAGATCTTAGAGAACACTAGTGTTCATCCATCATTTACTCTAGTTGTGTGCCCTGATACCGAATGACTCATGACATTTGTAGGGGGGGCTCAGTAAACCTAGCACTGCGAATAGAGGTCTATTAATTACCGAATGACTCACCAATGCAACCCACATTTACTAAGGGTAACTTCTTAGGGTTAGGGTTAGTTATCCTCTACGAGGGCTATTGGCGACGAGCGTTATAATTCAGTACTATAGTTAAGTGACCAGCCAACACTCAAATAAACACCCAATGCAACTTTTAAAGAGCAACATCATACACAGTATCAGAACTAACTTTGAAGCATATTTAACGTTCACTCCTTATACACAGGGTATTATTCGTCGGACTTTTTGGCTGCACAGGCCCTTTTAAAGGTCAGCAGTTATTTTGGCTATGCCTGGACCTGAGACCTTTTCATGCAAAGGCAAGCACCTAGACAATTGGGCTCCCCAGCACCAAAATTCTTAGGGATAAAAGACACATTTGAACTGAAAATCATAGAAAATAAATATATAGCTAGAAATTGTAATTCCTTACACAGTTGAACCTTGTTAACATGAACATTTGCTTAAGATGAACAGAAAGCATTTTGTAGGCCTGTTAAGGTTTTAATTCATACCATTTTCTGAACCCATCGCTACCAGGATGTTCTCAGCGTATGTCGTCCACTCTAAGTAATGAGCGGTAGCAAAAGCTTTGCTAGCCTGGGTATAGGCCTTTATTCAAGAAATTAAGCCTCTGAGTGAAGGGGTTATATTGTAAATTAGTTTACATGAAATCAGCATAGTATGAACTAAAAGTTCTGTAGAATTTTATCTTTATATAGTGTTTGATTATTGATTCAGTGGAATCGGTGCTGAATACTTTTTAAAAATAAGAAATTATTCAACTGTTGTAAAGTTACTCACCCTGAAATGTAAATGCTGGGCAAGAGCAATAGTTGCTATTTTTCAGGCATATATAGAATTCAGAGGCACTTCTTTCTACTTTGTAGAGTTCCCTTCCACTGGGGGATGTTATGAGAGAGATGCACTTGTGGTCCACTAAATCCAAGGCTTCTATGGCAATGGAATCAAATAAGGATAGTAACCTGATAACAAATTTAGTGAAATTTGAATAAACTAGCATAAATAATTTGGTTAAAAATTTGAGAAGTAAGAATTTAAAATATTTGTATCAACTTATGTTGGAAAATAAAAAGAAAGAAAATATTAAAAATATTTTGTATTTAAGTATTACAGAAAGTCATTATTTAATCCTTTAACAACCACTGGGCTGGGTATATGTCATCATTATGGTTAAAAGGTATAATTTCAAGTGGTGTCCAACAAATTTACCTACAACTAAAGGAAAGTATTTTGAGTTTTTCACTGATGATCTTATCTTTTTTTAGCAGTGCTAAAGACTCAATAAAATATGTGAATGTGCTTGCAGTTTGACTTTCCATTAAATTTTTATATTATAGTAATACAAATGAAACAATAATGAGTCACTAGTTTTTAGTTGAAATACAACACATTAAATTAAGTTCTTTTTTGCAAGCTATAAGTTACCTACTCATTTAAAAATCATAAGTACCTAAATTCAGAGATTTTGAAATATTACTCACATGGACAATGTACCTTCAGAAACTAAAACATAAAAATAAAATGTGATTTAATTCAATAAAAAAATTCAAAAGATAATATGTAAATTTATTTTTAAAAAATTCACATGGAAAATTAAAGGGACTCATGTTATTCATGTATCCAATTCATAGAAATATGGTAGAGATAATTGATAAAACATCTTAAGTTTAATTATTGAACTCACAACTTAAACAACCAAATTGCTAAAAATATTAGGTTTTACTGTTTTCCAAAATGCAGCATTCTATAAAAACAATTGGTTTGATTTTTTCCGTAACTTTAAACTTAAATATTATTTTTTTAAAAATCCAGGTGTTTTTTAGCTTTCACACTACGTTTATAACGTAAAAAGTGGAAGGTAATATAATCGTTCAGTTCGTCTGTCTGTCACCCACTTTCATAGACCAAACTACAAATGCTACGGACAAGTATGATACATCAAAAAATTCAGTGCATCGAAATTAGAATACATTGAAAATTTCAGAAAAGAATTCGAAGTACTTCAATTATTTAAAAAACTGCAAAATTTAATGCTAATTTTAAAAGCATAGGAAGCTATTTTTATTATAATTAAATCACCATTGCCAACGCAACAATCGCTCGAGAAACTTTAATTCTTTTAGACAATAAATTAAAATAAATTTATTTTTGTGACATCGATCCGTTTGAAATGATGTCAAATATATTTCACTATGAGATTCTTTAATGTTGATATGAAATATTTTCATTCTATTTAAAAGCGAGGGAATATTACATATTTATTCTTTGAAATATAAATTAATTTTTGAAAACGATAAGTAATAATTATTGAATTTTCGAAATAAAATAAATGAAATTAGCAATTTTTTTTATTTTTACAGCATCATTTTACTAATTATTTATCGAACTATAAATTAATTTAACAAACGATAAATAATAATTGAATTTTCGGAAGAAAGTTAATGTAAATGGGAAATTGTGGAGACTCAAAGATATGTATTAAAAAAAATTACATCATTATACTTCGAACTTCAAACAAATTTAGCAAACAATAATGACTAATTGTTAAATCTGAGAAAGAAGATTAATGAAAATCGTTAATTTTGGCATTTAAAAATGTGAACTTAATTAGCTAAATGCCCCGTTTGGCGAATTTATTTCTGAGGTGTAAAAATAGTTTATTTCCTGCTGAGCACAATTGTTGTGTGGAAGCGGTTTAAGTGACAGATTCTGTAACAAACCTACTTGTTTCTTAATAGACTTCACTCGAATTTAAATAAGTAAGCTGGTTAAGGTATGTATATAACTTACGTTTCTCCTGTTCTTCGTAATCAGAACGTACAGTTTCTAACAAATGACCAAATATTGCGCTGGGAATACTATTCATAATGAAAAGTTTAATCAATACTTTTTATTTTGCTTGAAGGTATCTAAAGGAAGAGAGGCCATCAGTCTTGTTTAAGTTTTTATTTTATTTTTAACTACGATAGTAAACTCTTTACTGGACTGGATTCATGCTTTATTAATATATTTTAGAATGGAACGACGGAAAATTTTGGACAATGTTATTACCAAAAAATGTATTTCATTAGCATTAGAACTTATGCTTGAGACCCAGAATTTAATTTCATTCCCTTCTAAAATCTAAATCCGGCGCGATTGCTATACACCAGAAAGTAAAAACAAATAAAGCTGCCCAGGCATGGAGGGACTGTACTAGGGACAAAACATATGAACTTTTGCCAAGCTTCGCTACTTTTCGCCAAGAAGTAATCGAAAGCATTTTTACTCGTCAGTTATTTGTTTTGTGTGCCCAAGTGACAAGTCAAACCAATCCCTGACGATAATAATGTTTAAGGTAAAACGTCCTGTAGGAAATGGTAATACTTGGCGAAGGTTCACGTGTCCTGTCCCTCTATGCATGCCCAGCTTTAGAGGGGGACTACGCATTAGGAATGTTTCTTGTGCTGTCACACCACTGATCTCTAGGGTTAATGGATCGCGGAAAGCTCTCCCCCGCTACGGAGAGTTCGAAGTCATCTTTTTCTCCCAGGTGTTACCCAAATTTTCGTTTTACAATGGGACTCTATGGGGAATTTGTCATTTTAAAAAATTACTGCGCATTGAGTTTTTTGTTTAGAGATCTGCTGTAAAGTTTAAACAATCATACTTATATTGTAGATTGTAGAAAAAAATAGTGCTGGGTTCTTATCTATGTTAAAATATGTTTTTTTTTTACCACCCATTGCGGCTCTAATTTTCGCCAAATTTGGCGAATTTCTCGTTTCGGTCTTCCCTCAAAGCCGCCGTCGGTTGGTGGGTTGACCGCAAATAAAATGGTTGACTTTTGACGTGCGTTTTCGATTTTGCGCTATGGTGCCTGTGTGCATGTCTTATTTAGGGAATTGTTATTTTCTTAAAAATTTTATTAATCAGAGATAAATCTTTGTTTTGATGACAAATATGGTTGAATGCTTTATATTTAAAGTATATGTTTAATTGTAAAGATGATTTTTTTTGTTACAATATGGAGGAACTGACGAACTGTGGTATTTAACGTTTGAAATAAGCTACAATTAATATTAATGATATTTTTTAAACATAAACTATAAAAATAAAAAAAGGTATGCATTGAAATTAGTATTAATGATTTTTTTAAATACTTTCGGGGAATTTTCTACATAATTGACTGTTATTTAAAAAAAATGCGAAAATAATTTAATACATTACTTTATATCTTTGTGTAACTTTTTTTACAAAAGGAAATTAATTTTTTTTTTAATTTTGGGATGATTTTCTTTTTAATTATAAAAAATTTGTTTTAAGATTTATTTTGTATAATAAATTGTAATAATTAAATATTTATTCATAACAAATTACTTAGAATTTATTATGTATAATTTAAATTAATTAAATATGGTTTTAATTAATACTTAACCCATTAACGATGACTGTGTGAATACCATTAGAACCTTCATTCTAAGTTTAAATTCTAACTTAAATTTTTTCATTTTTGGGGGGTAACTTAATTTGTTCTACATAAATTGATCAGGTCTATAGTCATCTTTTGTCTTATTTATTTAGATCAACTTTAGCATAAAACTCATTTTCGCACGGTAATTTTTTTGCCAATCGGCGCGGCACTAATAGATTAAATATCATTTTGATTACTTAACCATAATTTAAATAATTAAACATGATTAAATTGGTGTAATTTATTATAAAACTTGAAATGGAGGAATTATATTTAATTAAAATATATCCATGAATGAATATTAATAAAAACTACCGAAACTTCAAACCTTTAATGGGTATATGATCTGGGTAAATGTTATAATTATTATTTTTTTTACAATATATATATATATCGGTATAGTATTCTATATTTAGATAATAATTATCAAATTAATGACCCGTTATTAATATCAATGATTTAAAAAATTGCAAAATAAAGTAAATAGACATACCATACTCCAACAAACAAATACTTTTGTCACCCCAGGCATCATCTCCCACTGACATCTGCCCATCCCCCTAGCACTGATAGAGTTACCTAATGATCTCGTGGGGGCTCGCGTTGACATCACTGATCTCTAGGGGTTGACACATTCCTTGGCCACGTGTAAGCAGATAAGGATTTATGACTTCCGCACTCTCTGCGGTCTTTTCTTCTTTGGGGACTACTTTTTTGGGGGAGAAGAAATGGGATTGGATTAACTAAGTATTTTGTGGAATCTAATTTTTATTTAAGTGCATAGTTATTTATTAACTCTGAAGATTATTTTATAATTAATAATTTTCTTAAAGATGATGCAAAGATATCTAAAAATAAATACCAATTTGTTTTATAAAAAAAAACATTTGGAACTAATTACGTTTTTTCAATTAATCATTATAGCTACTAATAATTATATTGCTAGATATTTATTTAATATTTATTAACCACAAGAAAATCACTAGTAACAATTATGAAATAAAATATGACGTGGGAAAAGTTTAAAGTAAAATATTTATATACAATCAATCCTGTGTTCGATCCTTATAACACATTATACAATGAAATATCAATTAAAATAAAGCAATTTGAATTTCTAAGAACTAGGAACTTGGAAATAAGAATTAAGTATAAAAAATTTAATTATTAGAACTTTATAGTTAATTTATAATTGTATTTTAAGTAAGTCTGCGTAATTATTAGGCCATATTTGCAAACATATAAACTTATTATAGTTATGGCACTAATTATATTATTGGTGTTTATATTATATTATTGGTGATCTGTAAAATATAGGAGACTATAATATGCCGACGTTGTTGCATATAATAATCTCCCCATCCTCTTTCTGAAATGGCAATGTTTCTTATAAAAAAAGATTTAAATTTTTTTTCTCAAACTTTATTTTATGTAAAACAGATTTTCCTTGCAAAATTAGAAATGTTCGAATCGTTACATCACGCAAGCGATTACCCCTACCCTCCTCCATGTCACGATCCATCACGTTGGCGCATACCCCTCCCTCCAGCCCCTGAGCGTGACGCAATTTATGTACGTCCCTTAAGAAGGAAAAAAAAATATATCAACACTTTGTAACTTGAATCGAAATATAAAGCGATAAACCGCGCCAATCTGGCACTTCTAAAAACAAGGTCACCCCAAAAGCGAAGCGTCAGAGCGGGGTATGGGGAAGAGTGATCCATATCAAAATTCAGATCAGTGTGTCACACTCTTCTTACTGTCTTACTGCAACGTCATTGGTTGTTTTGTTTGGTTTTCTTCCCTTATTACGAAAAACAAGCCAATTGGTTTCTTGTGACCAGGGCCGGATTAAACAGTGTTGGGGCCTGTAGGCAGTTGATTTTGACGGGGCCCCATTGGCTCTTCCCCATTTATTTAGTATATAAAAAAGATAAAACTAATAATACTGGATTCACAAAAAAAGGAAAGAAAAGGCAGTACCCTGCGGTTACTTATTTTTTTTATACTGTGCTCAACCACTGGCTCAATATTTCTATATTATTGAGCCGAAAATTGCGGTGTTATTTTTTACAAAAATTATCATTTTTGAACTAAAAGAGTTGTGAATATTAAGGATTTCCAAAAATAAACTGGGAAGTTTAAATATTTAAAAGGTGGTTGCAAGCGGCCCCTTGGAAGGTGCGGGGCCCTTGAAATGGACGGGCCTGTAGGCGAGTGCCTACTTTGCCTAATTGGTAATCCGGCCCTGCTTGTGACGTCACGCTCTCAGTACTCAATTTAATTTAGTCAGGTCGCCAAACCCCGATTTTTGGCCGAACCCTGCACTGAGAGGTTAAGTTTTTTTTATTGATGATTCTTAGATTCGAGGGTGTAGATTACGAATCTGGAAGGTACTTTTTGGTACCCTTGAGCATTTTTAGTTATTCAAGATGGCGTCTCCGCCATCTTGAATTTTGTTTCTTTAATATTTGACGATCTGTTCTTCAAAAGTGAATAGTTTTTTTTTATAGATGCATTAAGTAATAAAGAATAAATATTTCCAAGAAAATTTCAAAAATAAAAAATTCAAGATGGCGGAATCCGCCATATTGGATTTTTTCACTTTTAATATATTTGATCTATATTTAAACCACAAAAATATTTATATTTTAGGTATATTTTTATATATTTTGTTACTATGAACAATAATTTGAAAAAATAAAAAATTCAAGATGGCGTCATCCGCCATATTGGATTTTTTCACCTTTAATATAAAAGCTATCCATTTAACCTAAATTAAAAATTATTTTTATTTTAGGTTAAAATTATTTTTAAAGGAAATTCTAAGGTATATCTAAAGGAAGAGCGGCCATCAGTCTTGATCATTGTTCAAGTTTTTATTTTAAATTGTGCCTTTTCTTTACTGGACATGGATTCATGTTTCATCTAATATATTTTAGAATAAACGACGTAAAATTGTGGACAATATTATCAAAAATGCTTTTCATTAGAACTTATGTTTGAAGTATATATATTTTTTTAATGTTTTTCTTTTCGAATTCAAGACAGATCACAGAATAAGAATTTAATTTCATAATCTAAATCCGGCGCTATTGCTGTACACCAGAAAGTTAAAACAAATAAAGGTGTCCAGGCACGGAAAGACAGGGCTATGTGATGGGCTCATGTGAACTTTTAACAAGCATCGCCACTTTCCTGTCAAGAAGTAATCGAAAGCATTTTTACTCGTCAGTTATTTGTTTTGTGTGCCTAAGTGACAAGTCAAACTAATCACTGACGATTATAATGCTTTCGGTAACGTAACGTCCTGTAGGAAACCAAAGCTGTGCACGGAGGGACGGGTTTAGGGTCACGTGATTTAGGAATAGTTGTGGGTTACTTTTCTGGTTAGCCATTCTATTTTTATCTGTTTTTCATTCATGCCGATATCTTGCCTAGTTCTAACCCAATGGCAGCGATAAGATGCAAAATGTAGCAATCCTTCTCTTCAAATTAGAGATTTGGCGAGTATCATCTTGAGAACGTTTACGAAGGTGGCTTTATAGTTGGAAATTGGATTATACAAAAACACAGTTTTGGCTTTGTTATCCTGTCACTTTATATGATTTTACCTGTTACTTTTCAATTTTTTAACTGTTACAATGAAAATTAGAGAAAATATTTATTAAAAAAAAATCTATAGCGTTAAAAAGCTTTTTATGTCACGATTTTAGCATGGTTGTGTAAAACTGGTTGTTCAAATAGTAAAATTGGGCAATGGTTATATTTGTAAAACCTATACTATTAACTTTCATGATGGGTAATGAGCTCATCCTCTCTATTTTAATCACAGCAATATTTTATAGTTATTTAAGCAACTAGTGCCGTACTTTATTAAGCGAGTGGCTTTTATTTCACGAGACCGTAGGTCGAGTAAAATAATGACAAGAGCTTAATAAAGTATTATTTGGCACGTGCTTGCTTACATATTTTTTATAATAACGTGCAAAAAAGTAGTAATAATTTTTGTAGTACTTGTAGTTTCCATGGAGATATTAGAAAATACAAAAGTAATGAACCAATAGAAATAAGTGAGTTTTATGACATCATTTAGTTTCCATGGAGATGTTCATGACATTTTGTTTTTCTACCAATCAGATACTCTTATTTACATACTCTTATTACTTTACCGCACTGGTGCCGAAAGTACTTACTTTCGGCACTGTCTGTGACGTAAGCACGTAAAGTGTCATTTTCGCAACGATTTATGAATGAATATATGATATAAAAAAGTGAACTTTTTTGCACGTTGTTATAAAAACAATATTATGATTCGTAGCAGATACCAAGTTAATATAATCATACTTTAAAGTTTGTTAGTTTTGCTCCAGACACGTTGTTTTTATAGCTTCGTTTCTATATTTACTTTTATATCAAGTTTATAAACTTAATAATACCCTTTACGATATTTTCGATTCTGAGTTTAAAAAGATAATAAATACTTTTTGGACATAAATTGCTGAAAATCTTGAACTAAAGGTGACTTCTTCGATACTTTTAAAAAAATTTGTTTATAAAAAAGCCTAAAATTTAAAACTATTAATTTTTAAAGCATCAGCAAAAGTTGACTAGATATTTGTGGAATATTTCCAAGGTTTCTAGTAATAAAAGAAGCTGTAATTAAAAATAATCTAATTTATTATCTATTTCTATATTTTCACTGTCTAATTAATATAATTCAATTTTTATATGTATTTTTTATTCATCATACTTTTTAATTCTATTTTCTTAAACTTCTTTTCAGAAATCAAAGGAAATGTAACACATAAAACTAAAAAATTTTGAAAAAAATTGACGGAAATTGCAATCCTTCCTAATCTCCGTTAAAGAGTTACTTAAACTTATTCATCTTTTATCTTAACAAATGTAGTTTTTTATTAGCATTTTGTTTAAACTCTTCTAATATTATTACTTAAATTTTTCCAAACTTTTATTTCACTTTCAAATTAAATTTTTTAAATATAGATTAAATATATTTCTGTTATAGAAATGATTATATGTTTTATTTTACATATAAATTATATAATGGTATTTTTTTTACATATAAATTTATAATGGTATTTTATTTACATATAAATTATGTAATGGTTTTTATCTTACAAATAATTATGAAACAAAATTATAGTTTAAATTACTTATTAGTTGCTGATTCTTATTAATCTTTTAATTAAATTCTAAATGTGAAAAAAGTTGTTTTTAATCTGCTAAATTTACCTAACCTCTCTTATTAGACACGTTCACTAATTTTTAATTTTCTATAACAAAATTATTATTAATAAAAGGGCAAAATTAATTTAAATACACAATAAGAGTAATATTTTTTTATTAATATTAATAGTGTACCTGGTAGATATAAGATCCTTGTAATTTTTAACTTTGGGTTATTATTCTACCAAGGTACAGGAATGCACAATACATTATATGCTGACAAAATAATTGATCATTAAATCTTTATAAATTCAATCACTTTCTTCGATATTGTAAAGCATAAGGACCTGCCTTTGCTTGTCCGTTGTATTGTGAATAGGCATAGGGTCGACCATTTCCAAGATTATTTCCGTAGTATCCGTTGTTAATTGCATTTTGCTCCATGTAGTATTCCATAGGCGGTGGTTCATAGCCTGCTTCGCGACATCTTGGATTACGTTGGTACAAAACATTCTGAAATACATATTATTTTTAAGATAACTTTCAGAGAACAACACTGTCAAAAATTTCCGTAAAATTAAAAAAAATGACCGCAAACATTCTGCGGTTTATTATTATTTTTTTTTACATTACAGTGTTATAATGTTTGTTTTCCAGCAAATTGACGTTTCCAACACCAATAGCGTTTAAACAGAGTATAAGGGCGCATCGTCCAATCATTGCCAGTGAAGCGTTTTCGCAGATACTATACAATAAATTTGACATCTGTGATGGTAAATTAGAGTGTTTTTTACAGTGAATCTTGGTATATTTTATTAATTAACCTAATACTATTATTTTATTGATTAACTTAATACTATTATTTTATTAATTAACTTAATATTAATTTAACATAACATTTTTTTTATAAAATCGTTTAAATTGTGCGGAGAAAAGTTTTAGTTCTATAGGTATTTACGTTATAGGTTGGAGAGATGATTTATTTTATTCCAAGTACAAGATAGGATCTAAACATCACTTCGCTTGGATGGGGCCATAATTTGTCATGATAAACTACTCCCACGTTATTCCATTTGTAAACATTAAAATTTAATCGAAAGACAACAATGACACTTTCAAAATATAACAATTTTTTTTTTAAACTCTTACCCCATTTTCCGAATACCATATTTCTTTGATGCAAGTCAATTCCACTTCACAAGGACAAGTAATGCTATATGTGTTGTTGATCATCGCTTCGGCCTCGGAGCCGTCCAAGCATACTTCACCTGCAAGAGAAAATTGGACTCTCTAACACAACCAAAAATTATTTTAATCAAAAAAAAACATGGCAATGCTTCAGATAGTATATTACATTGAAACGGGTCGATATTTGAAGAGATGGGGAAAACAAAGTCGGACGTGTCCGAATTCAAACTCCGAAAAGATTACACGTGATATATAAATCAAAATGTTACTTGTATATGGATTTGTTCTATTTTTTCCCCGGCTCTTTATTTTGGAAGAGTTTTTATAGTACATCCCTCATTATAATATATCTACTGGATCAAATAAATACGACGACATTCTAAACAATATATACTTAAACAAAACTTGCAGGGCAGATACTTTCAACTTTGTTGCTTAATCGATGATTAGGACAACACAATATTTTTTTGTTTTATAAATAGTAATATTACTGCAACTTGGGCACTTTTCAACTGGATATACGTTATACACATATATTTTTTTGTTTAAATTTTATTTAACTCTTTCACTCCCAATGATTCCATTTGGAATCATCAAACTTGCGATTTTTTCTCTCACTAAGTTAAACTCGCACTTATTTCTAATAAATTTTATTAAATTATCCAGAAATTTTCTATAAAGTTATATTTTCTTTTTATATCTTTAGATTCAAAAATCATGTTTTTTGAAGAATTAAATAAAGTTTGTTGTAGTTAAATAAAAATATGAAAAACATGGTAAGAATAAAATTCACTCTGAAAACAATTTTATTAAATAAATTAGCCATAAATTCTTCATGCTTGCATTTTTAAATGTTTGAATATTTAATTTTAACTACTTTTAACAAATAAAGTTTCGAAAATTAGAGTTACAATTTATTCAAAAGTTATGATTTTAATTTTTTTTCCTTAAATTTTAGTTAAATTTAAAAAAATTCCTGCTTTTCACCATTTCATTCTGAATGCATAATGAGTCTATTTCAAAAATTTTAGATTTAATAAAAAATAAAAAGTTGGGATGGAAAGGGTTAAAAGAAAAATAAGGCACATTTTAACTCACCCAGGCTTCTCCTTGGCACACAGTAGGCCTCCTTTGTTAAAAATCTCGTCGAACAGCACTCTCTTGGAACATCGCAGTCGGATTGCTTAGTGCATCGTTTTGTAGCAATTCTGCACGCCTTAAAAATTAAAAAAAAAAGCTATTAAAGAACTAAAATAGCCTACTTTCTACCATAGCACTCTTTCGAATTTAAAAAAAAAGGAAAGTAGGCTAAAAACTTTTTATGGAATTGCAAAGGTACAAAATGTGTTTGTTTAACTTTAGCTTATATATTTGATTCGGGTGTGCAGAAATGTCAATGATCTTAAAAGCTTTGTTTTCCTTTCAAAAAAGTTTTTCATCTCATAAAAATTAATTTATTGAATAATTTTAGCATTAGTGATTTAATTATTAATATCTAAAGTAATTTAAGAATGCGAAGTTCTTATAAAAATGAGCATAAATGCCCCCCTCATATCCATAAACTTCATTAAGATTTTGCTAAGTTTCCTCTAAATGTTTTCATGAGTCATTATTAAAATTAGCTTACTGAATTAGAGTTTTTTTAATAAACATTTAGAGCTACAAACATAACTTTTCGACAAAATAAGTCCAAAATAATAATAAAGATAAAAAAGGCATTAAAGCACTGCTTGTAGCCAATAAAATCTCAGCGTCAAGATTGTTTCATATACAATACATTTACATCAGTTTAATTAAAATAATTTTCAGAATATGACAGGATAATTACTTGAAAAATAATTAATAAATAAACTTGAAATACAACTGATATTGTATTAGTTTTATTTTTTAGTAAAGCTAATATTAAGTTTAAGACAAACTAGATGAAAATAAAGATAATGTTCTTACCACAAAATTGACAAAAATTGCCACTAGTAAAACCTTAAGTATAGTTTTTCCCAACATTTTTATGGTGAGACAGATTTTTTTGTTGACTTAGAATGTAAGGCTTGTCAGTAACTTGTAGGACTAGTATGTGCTCGCGCATTTTTATATATACATTTTTTTGTCACCGAAAATGCAACATGAAAACAAAAATGACGCTAATTCACACATACATTTCTGATTATAGGAAAACTGTCTAATAAATTTGATACTAAGAATAGTATACAAACAAAATTCGTGACCACAGAGGTGCAATTCTTCAATATTTCCCGAAAAGATCCGTTACATATCAAAACATCACAAAGTACGAACCTTGTGATTGGAATAATGTATAACAAATGAGTTCTTTGATTGTAAGGATTGTTCACTATTGCATCATTGAGTCCAGTAAGCAGTTTAATCTTTGATAGAAAAATGGTCATTGTCCAATGATAAAACATTAGATGCTTGTCTTTTTTCTACTGAAGTACATGTAAGATATGTTGCCTACGTAAGAGAGCTGGACATAACAATACCGTTTTTCGCAGTCTGGTGTGAAAAGTAATATTTCAACATTTGTTTCTTCAGGTAATTTCTTCAGCTCGTAAATTCTATTGAGCAAAAAGCAAAACGCACATAAAAAAGCATCCAGTGAATAATGACACTAATGCTAGTAAAAAACAATGCTTTTTTTTACGTCACAAGATAACAGTGACCATGGAAATTTAAATAGAATTTGATACAGACGCAATACTTTTCTTTCTACGCATTTTCTGCAAATAATTTATATTAACATGATATAAAAACATATAGAATAATGCAATCTTATAATATCATAAATTTTAAGAGAATTTTAATCGAGACTAGACAAGATGAGATTATTGACCTATGAGGGTTGATACGGCCAAAAAAAAAATGCTCTATGCATTTTTGTCGAAAACGAGTTTATTGTGCAGTTATACGGCTTATTAAAAGTGTAATACAATAAATAACTAGTTTGGTTAGTAATTTTAGTAGGCAACGAAGAAAAAAAATCGAGATTGTACAATAAAGCAGAAATTCTGAAACGCGAAACGCCCGACATCTTCAACGATACCCCCCCCCCCCCCCTCCCAACCCGAAATATCCAAAAGATCCCCGCTCCCAAATAATAATAATACTCACGACTAGTTTCTATAAGTTTATTAAAATGATTAATTGAAAGAGTATTAAATATAGAAATCATTTAATAATAATTTTCATAAAAATAAAGACATAAAAATGAAAGCAGTACAATTGCACTAGATTAAAACAAAATCAAAATTGAGTTTTCAAACACTTTTCTTTTAATTTCAAACTGCAAATTTCAACCCTCATTAATTTTCTTGTGAATTTTGGTAACCGAATACTTATTAATTTATAAACGTGGTTATAAAATGGTTTTTAAAAATATGAATGCCAATCTGATAAGTTAATGAATGATATACATTTGAAAAAGAAAATCTTATAAGTAAATTGTATATCTTTGCGCAAATGATCACAGTGAAAGTTTCATACTTGGAAAAATAAAATCATTGGACGAGGACACATAAATAGAACCCATTTTGGAAGGGGGGGGGGGGGGGGTGCAGACGGACGAATTGATAGACTGACGGACATCGTCAGCATGTCAATACCTACTTTTTCATTGAAAAAAAAATTCGTATTTAAAAAGAAAAGTAGGTTAAACATGAAACGCCGTGTGCCACTTTCTTAATAAACGAATAATGAACCATTAAAGAATTACATTGTTCTTTATATATTATGACGTCATTTCAAACTATTTTATGGGTCAAAAATAATTTTTCCTTCAAAAATTCGTTTGATATCAATCATGCTATTTTTAATGTGGCAACAATGATTTAAATTAAATTAATTTTTTAATGCAATTCAAATGGGTAGATGATCGATAGACAGCTAGGTAGACAGATGTCCGTCCGGACATTCAGACATACGGACAAAAAGTATAAAGGATATGCATTTAATTTCTAATCTTTTTGGTATTTTTTTTTTAATCCGACAGATTAAACCTAGTTTTGAAGGAGATACGGATGGACAGATGGACTTCTCCACCATGTCAATACCTGTTTTTTGTTTTTTAAGTTCATTTGAATTAAAAAACAAACAAACAGGAAAGTAGGTTAAAACTTGACTATCTTTTTCCGTGAATTGCCTTCTTAAGGCTTCAAGATAAATCCTGTTTCTACATTAAACTGTAAATTACAAAATTTATTTTTTTAAAATTATTACGTAAGTAACTAAAATTTTGCAAATTTTTTTAGACAATTTTATTATGACACGTCTGTCAGTTATACTAAGAACTCATATACCAAATTTGAATCTCTTTTCGTTTTTTAGCAATACATTTAAAATCTAAATATTTCTATAGCAGTTACCTTTTGCGTAAGCACAATTTTCTCCAAAAAGTTATAATGACGACCGATGGAACTCACACACCAAATTTGAAATATATAGCTCTTTTATTTCAAGAAATAGAGTAGTTTTAAGACAGACAGAATAGCAGACAGACAGTCTGATAGAAGGACTAATGTTCAAAAGCAACTTTTTTAAAATAAGCTCCTTCAAAAATGTCTAGAAAACACAATATCTGCATTTCGGATTTTTGACCCCTTCTCAATACTTTCATTACCAGAAAATTCATAGTAAGTAATTAAAAGTAAAAAGATAAAAATTTGCCTTGAAATAAGTTTCTAATTGACATCTCTAATTGTAATTTAATTTCTCTTTCGAAGTAACTTTCAACAGAATGAGAGTAGTTCATCGGGCCTGCCATAAGAAAACAAAATTAATTTCACTATTAATTATATTATAATGATGAATGTGCAGCGTATTTTTTACTAAATAAATAGCCCTCCCCCTCCCCCATACATATAATATGTATACCTCCCCCGCCCCCATAATATAGTATTGAGTTTGTGTAGGCTTTTTCCCCCAATTAAGGCATTACACTGGTCTACAGTGATTTTGTTGCCCTGGATATGAAAATGTTTTTGGGTCCATTTATGCACACAATTCATGAAACTATCAATGATTTTGTTAGATTTGCTCTGATTTTTTTAAAAATCTTTATTTCATTTTACATTACAAAAATCAAAAAACGAGAAATAAAATAAGATATATTTATAATGTCAGTAATATTTTGAGAAATTAGGATACATCGAAGTAAATAAAGAGGAAAATGTCGAAAATCTATTTTATATTTCTATAAAACGCTTTTTATGAGTTTTTCTTTATAATTTTTCAGGGGACAATCTCTTTTCAAAGACCAGCAGAAAATCTGCCATCATGTGACAATCCAATCGACCCTGATATCTTTCCTCCATCACTTTTAGATCTTGGTGAAACCGCTCTCCCTGTTCCTTACTATAATTTCCTAAATTATCCGGAAATCTAGATGATTGCGGAGATAGTGCAATTTAATACTCATATTTGCTCCTAAAGTCTGAAAGTTTGTCAGCATGTTTGCACAATTTCTTCTTTATTTGCTGCTTTATGGTTACATAGGAAATTTTCGACAACCAACACAAACTTTTCCAAGCTTTACTTTCCGGAACAGTCATAACTTTGATAAAATCTGAGTCTTTCATCAATTGCCGTATTTGAGGACCATCATATATTCCACCTTTCAATTTTTCCATACTAAGCTTTGGAAATTTTCTGCAAATGTAATTAAAACAATCTCTGCCCTTGTTCAACGCTTTTACAAATTGCTTTATTATACCTAACTTAAAATGTAATGATGAATAAAAAATTGTATAAAAATGGTGATGGTAATGGTATGTAAATGGTGTCATGAAAATACGAGCACATTGAGAACTTTCATGAATATATTCGTAATCTGGGCACTTGAAAACGTAAAAATTTGCGATGATTTCCAGGGCAACAAAACAAAACTTTTTTTTTGTAGAGCTGTGTTATTAGCTGTATGCAAATATACTGCTACTCATCTTCTTAACCAATGCTTTGATATCTGTAGAAGCTGTTTCACTACGCTAAGAGCGTATGGTAGGAAAAACAATCTTTCAGGATAAGCAAACCCGATTTGAATCATTTTGTTCAGAAACCTCATATGTCCACGTACCTTAGTTTTCGAGAAATTAAAAAAAAAACTGTTTTAACATCCTTACATCGAAATTACTGAACACAAAATTTAACAGCAATCTTTTCAGCGGGATGCTTTATTACATCTTGAAAGAGTTTAAAAAAAGCATTATTAAATATTTAAAATTAAGTTTAAAGTTGCTGGACGTATGAGGTTTCCGAAAAAAAATATATTTATGTTCCAAGTACAAGAAAAATAACACTAACTCAGAATTTGTAGATAAAATTATGTTTATTAAACTCAAAACAATTTTACGCCAAAAGAACGTAAAATAATAATCGGGACAATCGTGTACAATATTGGACTTATGGAGTTTCTGAAAAAAAAAATCACCAACAACTATCTTTGTTTTGCGCCTTGTTGTAGCGATTCGACAAGGTCTGTGACTTAAATGGTTTCTCCCCTGAAACGCTATTTTCAGTTGCTTTCCCATGGCAGGGGAAACCACTAGATTAACATGATTTCTTCACAGAATGTGTGTTTCCATAGGATGAACTGATTAACATGAAAACTCAATTTTGATAAATTGTGACTTATGAGGTTTCTGAAAAAATTATTCATTTGTGATGCTATCGATTTTTTATATACGTACAAGAATAACGTCTAAAATATCTCTGAGTATTTCTAGCCATAGTAAATGGCTTCCTGTGCCACATTGGTTATTTATTACCTTTATAAAATGGTTGACGATCTTTTCAAAGCAAATTATTTCGTCATAAATGTATTTTGTAATGCAGAAATTACTCTCAACAGCAAAATTATATGAAGGGGGAATCTCTATGTTAAGTGAAACTATAAGCAAAATATTATAATCAAAATATTATAGTCAAAAAAACTTTAAACTATAAGTATTTTCCTAAGTGTTATTTCTTAAAACTTTTGAAATTACTCTAAGGGCCAACCAACCCTGGAAATAGATTTATGAAAAAAATAGCCTCCAGCTTATAGTAATATGTGTTATGTTTTTAAATATAGTTTTTTGTTTAGTATTATTAAATGGAAAAGCCAAGTATTCGATATTTTGTATATTTTATTTCGAAATTTTTAGACATTTTTTTAGTTTGAAATAACGATTTAATATATCAACATAGAATGAATCAAATTTAGCTGCTTGAAGGAAGAAAAAATCTTTAAAATGCATTTTATGATATTAAAAAGGCATAAATTCTTGACTTGAAATAATAATTTTATTTGACATAAGTATTAAATCCATCATCGCACCAAAATTCCTTAAGGATCATTTTTTTTCAGAAAGTTTGCAGAAAAGGCCTTGTCACCAATACATTCTTGCAGTTCTCTATAACCTTTCTTAAGTTTTCTCTTCCTTCTTAGGTTGACATGTTGATGCTGCAAGTACTGGTTTCTAAAAGAAAGAAAAAATGGAGACACTTTTTTGTCGTTTAGTTTAAAAGTAATTTGTGATATTTCTCAATCTATACGCTAAATAAAATAATGTATTTTTATTAAAATAAAAATTGCGATTATTATGGTACATATTTTTTAATTTTTAATATATAAGAAAGCGCATGAATAATACTTTTTTTTGGATTGAACTCATTTTTTATATCCAGTTTCTCGAATAAGAATAAATTATATAAATTATAGACTTTTTCAATTTTTTCTACATTATTGTTAAATTTTTAAACTCAAATATTGTTAAATATTTTTGTTAAAATTCGATGGTAATGTTTCTAAAACCAATACAAACCAAAACGAATATTGGATCCTGAAACCTGCATTCATGCTTGGAAATGCAAGGACAAATAATTCGGTATTTGTCCCAGGTGTCGGTGGCATTATGAGGTCGGCTCCAGCAAACTTTGCCTTAAATGAAATACAATATTCAAGTTTAAAATTACTTTAATGTATGTGTGTGTGCTCACTACACACACACAGTTCTATATAATAAATATACCAGTTTTTTTTTAATCAGTTACATCTCAACACAGTTATTTTCTATTTTATGTGGAAAAACCATTTACTTTAATATATCTTTAAATTAATGAAGAAGCAATTAAAAACGATAAAAAAATAATCGACCATATCTAGAAAATATCTGCAATGTAATGAGTACAATGTACACGACTATAAGCATTGTGGATATTACGCCAAGTTGTTGTATACTTTTACTCTAGTACTTTTACTCTAGTACTTTAGTCTCTAGTAACTCCTTTAGTACTTTTTTATATCCTTTAGTCCTTTATACTCCTTTAGTACTTTTACTCTAGTAATTTCATAGGAGAGATATGAAGTTATCTTTAACTAACTAGCCATTACTAGTGAACTAATAAGATTTAGAGGTGACTCCAGATTATTGGATAGAGTGTCTAATAATAGTAATTGTAAAAACCTTTAAAAACATAACATTATAATAATGTTATGATTTTAAAGGTTTTTACCCTTATGAATGATTAGTGCTAACATAGATCTTTTGTTTGGTTGGTTTTACTCTGTTATACCATTGAATTTGATAATAATTATCTAATTCAATGGTATAACAGACTAAAATCAACCAAACAAAAAGAACTATGTTAGCACTAATCATTTATTTTTTTTAAAAAATATTATAATAACTTAGACACTTTTGTCACTGAGACTTATTTATTACGGTTAAATTTTTTAATGGTAGCGACAAACTTCTTATAACTGATAAACTACCTTCTCTTATTCTTTTCGCACAAAAGAAGTGGTTTGTCCATGGTTTTTGAAGGCAGCATTCATCTTTTTGACATTGAGCGTTTGAATTACAAGCTCTAACCACCTAAAAAGTAAGCAAAATGTATTGAAGCTATTATTTTTTAAAGATTAGGTTATCAATTGATTTATAGAAGTAGAATATTTTTTTATATGAGTCAGTTTGTTGAGATAAGTCAAAATTAAAAATTTTATATATCGTAAACAATGCTTAGCACCAAACAAATATAAATGTTTGAACACCGTGTGAACCACCTTAGCGATACAAACGTATGTATAAACATATCAAGGGACAGCCAGTTTTCCCAATAACACATAAATTTTTAAAAAATAATTCATTTTAGAATTTTAATGAATATTAAAAATTATAGCATCATAGCATCTGGAAGTCTTTTTAAATGATTTAATACACAAATAAAACTTTAAAATATAAAAAAATTAACAAATTCAAATTTTGTGCAGCGAAAAAGTTTATATTTTGGCTGTTTGTTGGCTGAAAAAGTTTATATTAAGTCCTCTGCACATAGAGTTTTGCCTTTAAGATTTTGTCCAATGTCTAAGTTAGAGGAAGACAGTTCATCATTATTTACAATTTATTTTGGAATTAAAAAATTTCAATATTTTCTTTCACTTCAAAAAATATTTAGTTATTTTCTTATTAATTAGGTTTGAAGAAAATATTCAATCCATTGAATCTTCGGTTAACATCGGAGGGTTAACCAACTTTCGGTCTTTACTTGATAAGTAGTTGTGCATTTCTAAATAAATTTATGCAAAAATATGAGAATACCACACACAATACTAATATGTAACGTCCATTACCACCAGATGATGAAGAGATAGATAACCACGCACACACATAAAGACTTTCAAGTTGGATGTTTTGACAAAGTTGAGAACAATGGCTTGAATGTGCAGGATCTTAGGTTAAAGAAAGATTGAGTGGTCAGAGACAAGAAACGAATCATATCTTTATACTGTTACACAAGTTTCTTGAATGCACAGTAGGTAGGTAAGAAATAGGCAAGGTAAGAAAGATTCTAGAGTGAAAATCACAAGACTTTCACATTTACATATAGTATACGTACTTAAGTACCGTCAGTGATAATAAGCTTTTTGGACGAATTTGTTAATTCCAACAAAGGATATATGAATCGCAAAATATTTAAAGGGCTTAAGTTCATTGGAGAATTTTTCACTGTACTTTTCTTTATTTCAACATGTAACTAAACAGGAGCTTGTACGCAAATCATTCTGTGGACTTGTACTCTTTTCATATTTAAAGATATTTTTCCCGGCATCAAAGATAACCATGTTTGTCCCTTGTGTTCGAGTGGAGAAGACATGATTTTATTCATTTGACGACTTGTGCTTCTTTAGCCAACGCCTTTTACCCTTTTACCCCTCGACAACTTTTCTTCAAAGGCTAATCTTAATTGGGCTGCTCGAAAGGAAATGGTCTCTCCGACTGACTCCTCGACGTAATTAAAAAAATATATATTTAAAGATTTATATAATGAAGTATTTTAAATACACAGACAGGCCAAAAAGGAATACAAGAGGAGTTTATGTCAATAATCAAATTCCACAAATTATAACTAAGTGTATTGAAAGGCTGGGAAGCCCAGTCGGTAAGGCGCTTAATTGCATCATTGCATGCAAAAGATCCCAGGTTTAGGCTCCAGCGCATTGCCAAAATAACTATAAACGGCCTGTGTTGTAAAAAGTCCGACGAACCTGTGTAGAAAGAGTGTACGTTAAATATGCTTCAACGTCCCGACGCTGCACACGCCCGTCGTTTCCTAAAAATTGCGTTGGGTGCCTATTCAGGTAGCCCTCGTGTACATCTATTGGGTAGTCACTTGACTATGGTTCTAAATTATGACGCTAATAGCCCTCGTGTACATCTAGTGTGACGATACTTCAACCCAAATTACTACCGTTACTGATAGAACTCATATGATCTATGTTTTAATGCATATGCAAGAGGTTCAAGTTTGGGATGGACTGAGGGTAAAAAGGACAAGGATCTCTCAGGACAAATTGTACACATTACCTAAAGCCATCAATGATACCATTTAGAAATCTTTTTGCTGAATACGTAGAGGGTAACTGTTAAATTAATATACAGAGGGTAAAAATTAAGACAAAGGCATCAGGGCGAATTTCACAAACTTTCACATTTTACATTATATACTTCACTACCGTTGGTGATAAATTTCCAGGGTCCTTTTTCTTAAATTTTTGCTTGTGGTTTTTAAGGATTGCTTTAAAAGGAATGAGATCTTCTTGATTCACCGGAGTTTCCAAAACTGTTTCCCATGTTTCACTTGATAGTTCTCGGTTAGCATCACTTTCCACTGGTTTTATGGTAGTCTCTTTTAATGCACTGGAATAACTCTCTATGTTATTTTCCTAAATAAATATTATATTTGTAAGAAAAATGACCAATAGAGATCATAAACTAGTTTGAGAAATGTTTTTGTAGTTTTTAGTATACTGAAATTGAATATGAAATATAACGGCAAAAAAAGTTATAGGGTTCCTTTTGAAATCCATAATTTAATTGTTGAAGAAATGACAATAATTTATTTTTTTATATATAACTATATAGTCATAAATACATATTCTTCTGATTTTTCGTAGACTGAAATAAAATATGGAAATAAAAAATCATAAACTCTTACTTCTTTAATTCAACAGTCAGTATAGTTAGCGTCGAATCATCACAGCTCACTTGTGATGTCAATGAGATTAATCAAGTAAATTAATTATGAGATTAATCAATCATGTGTTAAGTTAAAGCTAACTATAACAAAAATAATTAATCCATCCCTAAGGAACATTTTTGAAAGTGCCCACTCCTAATCGTTAAACTACCTTAGGGAAAAAGAAAGTGATGTTTAATATTTGAATCGATAATGGCGAAGAACTTTTAACCAATTAAAATTTTCATTTTAATAAAAATTTATTGAAAGAAAATTGAGAACGTTTAGTTGTTTGAAATCTCAAAGGAAAGTCTTAAAAACAGCAGTGTTTCATAATTGAGACACACGGTTAGCTAACTAGAAATCCCCAAGAAGTTGCACCCGACGCTAGAGAGGGAAACGAAAAAATTACACATGTGTGAAACTATGAATGTTTAAATGCTTTTTTTTAAACTTAGCTAAACTTAGGAAGTATGAAGTATTTAAAATATAATAAGAGAATACACTTACAATAATTTTAGATGAGCAAAATTCAAATAACAGGAGAAACACCATTAAAAATACAAGCATCTTCAGCAAAATGAATAGCTGCATGCTACTATTGAGCAGTCGCCGTCTGAAGCATAAAACATTACGAATTCGAAAAATAGAATATTTTTAGTGAAAAATTCTGTGTATAAAACAGGGGCAAAGAATATCAAACCTGATTAACATACTTTCTAGAACATGAATAAAGTTATGAACCATAATTTGGAGAATTTTATCTTCGTTGACCTTTTGGGTGAAAAGACAAAGCGTGAACATAAAGAACAATTTTAAAGAATTTCATCTCACACAACTTTTGAAAAACAATAAGAATGTACGGTGTTCAGTGAAAAAATAATGGAGGTAGCTCCAAGTAAGCGTTAGAGAAATATTTATCACCTTCGGCTTGAAACAAAGAATGAAAAACTGACTCATAAAAAAATTCAATTTTTGCCGATTGTTTCTTTAAAAATATACTATTATTTTTATTCAACTTCTAGCCTAAATTCCGTTTTTAAATTCGAAAGAATTAAAAAAAGACGGAAAGTAATTAGGTATTGACATCATGGCGATTTCTGCCCTCTGCCTGTATCCCTCTTCCAAAGGTTCTACGTCCTATTTTTAAAAAATTCTATTTTGTTAGAAAAGTCATCAGAGAGCAATCTTTTATACTTTTTTTTCGTAGTTAATGAAAATATGAAAAACATAGTAAAAATAAAATTCACACTCTGAAACAATTTCATTACATAATTGGACCTAAATTCTTCATGCTTGCAATTTTTCATGGGAATATTTCTTATGATGTTACGCTCTCTATATTGCGATTTCATTGGTGGTTTTGTTTTCTTTGACAAAGCGTTGAAACAAGCCCATTGGTTTTTATAACGTCACGCGCTCCGAACTGTGATTTCATTGGTTGTTTTGTTTTCTTTGACAAAGTGTTGAAACAAGCCCATTGTTTAAAATTTAATTTTAACTATGTTTATCAATGGGAATGTTTCAGATCATGTAACGCTCTTGTTTTAATTTTTACCGTACTGTGATTTCATTGGTAGGTTCGGTTTCACTTTCAAAATGAACGATATAGATGAAAATAATTTTTTCTTAGAAAACTTATTTTATAATTCCAAAACTTAAGTAATTCCATGCAACAAATGAAAACAAACCGTTCGAGCTGTTGCCATCAACGACGTGAAACAAGCCCATTAAAGTTTCGAAAAATTATTGTTATAATTTATTCAAAAAAGTTACGATTCCAATTTTTTTCCTTAAATTTTAGTTAAAAAATTATGATTTTTTCCCTGCTTTTCACCATTTCATTCTCGATGCATAATGAGTCAATGGGCTTGTTTCAACACTTTGCCACAGAAAACAAAACAGCCAATGAATTCGCAGTTCGGAGGGCGTGACGTTTTAAAAAAAACCAATGAGCTTGTTTCAACACTTTGTCAAAGTAAACAAAACAACCAATGAAATCGCAGTATGGAGAGCGTGACATCATATTCACATTATACAAATTTTAGATTTTTAAAATCTATAATAATAAAAGAAAGTCTTTCTGTGTGTCTGTGGATCGTAAAAGACCTACTTATACTGCCCTCAGAAATTCGAAATTTTTAAGATAGATTTCCTTTATTACCAAAGTGTGCACCTGAGGCTTAGTTTTTTCATATTTGTTCCATTTTTAAAGAAAATTCTAATTTTCTGAAAAAAATACACCACTTTCGCTCAAATCCGATCATTTTTTCCCTTTCGTGTTGTCATTCGACAGAAGAAATTAAAATGAACACAAAAATTAATTAGAATTGAAATGGCTTTTATTTTCTTGCCATTACCTTCAGAAACTAAATTAATGATTTGAAAAATTGAACATGCCAATGAGCTAAATGTTTTTTTTAATTTCAAAATGGAGGTTTTGAAATAACATTGTTATAAAATTATGGTTAATTTTGAATTTATCAGGAAAATTGCGATGACTGTAAGTTCATATTGAGGAAGATTTTTGTTGTATGAGGATGTGCATTTTATAGTGATGTATTTTTATTTTGGAATTTTGTAGCAATATAAGTAACGGGATTTTATTCTTTATAATGAACGGGAACAACAAAGGCAATAGCTTATTATCCTACAGCAAATTAAATGACACATATAATTGGATCGATTTGATATTCTTTTAGCCGTGCGAAGAACGGGAATTTATTTGCTAGTAAAAAAATAAAAAGATGGGATTGAAAAGGTGGCTTTTTTTTGTTTTAAATCAAATATGAGAAATAAGTTCAAAACTAATTAAGATTATATTTTGAAAATACATATTAAAATCTCAAACGATTGACTTTAATTAAAAGCAGACGAAATATTTTAAATTCCAATTTAATTAGAGATTTGTTTACAATTAATATTTTATCTTGTAAAATAGTCATTTTAAAATATTTTTTGATGAAACAATGTCTTGTTTTGAAATCAAATTACATCACGAAGCAATTGATAAATATTACGTTTGTCCAGTTATTAATGCTGTATTAAATGGCGACAAAAATGAACTAGAATGCTTTCTCCGCTATGGATACGGAGTAAATGAACTTAGAATGGAAAATTTAAATGATAAATATTCTAATATGTAAGTATTAAAAAGTTAATTAGCACGAAATACATCTTTTATAAATTAATAGCTTAATATAAAAGTTTAAACGAGTATACTGTTCAAATGACAGTAATTAAAGATCATATTTTAAGTTTGATTTGCTAAAAAAGTACTGTTAACAAATAAGTTTCGGAATATTTATTACATTCTTCAACAACTTCGCCACGAATTTAACATTTATTTAAAAATATTCTAATTTATAAAAGCAAATTCAAGTGCTAATGTTTTGGTTGTCAACAATCTATTTTAAAATTAAGTTTATACTACTAATTACTTAAATATAATAAAGTTTTTCATCGCATGTTTTGCATAAATGGCATTCCACATCTATATAAAAATTAAAGTAATAATTTTGTATAAATAGCAGAGTCTAAGCTTTTTTTTCTTATAAACTCTTTAGATTTTAATAGAATTTGCACAATAAATAATTTGAATATAAAAATTTATCGACATTAAATGTGCATAATAACCTTAAAGTTGCACAAAACTAGAATAATCAAACAGATTTATATTATTTATGCATATTATTGTTTTTATTTATAAATATTAATTGAAAGTTTCTTTTCTAAAATCATTCAATACAAGTTTCTAAAAATAACTATTGCGACCTACTCAGTTTTCACTAAGAACATTACGTAAAACGAAAACGCGCCATGTTAATATATCAGGACGGATTTAACGTGCCCCGGCTCTTTTAAATGGTGTAATTTGCGTGGTATTTTTTCTTAGCCGCACAATGCGTTGATAGGACGCCTGGCATCATTTATAATTTTCGGGATCCATAAATTTCTGACAAGTGGTCAAATTTAGTGCAATTTTTAAGTTTGTAAACTTGACTGTTAGACATATATATTCAGTTGTGTGCTTGATCAGAGACCCGCTTATAAACCTTCGTCAAGTAAGACAGACACAGAAAGAAACTTTTACTGTCACAGAGAAAGGATGTACACCCAGGGCTAAGGAGGGAATCGAACCCCCGGCACCGTTACAGCGCGCAGAACTGTAGTCTTAATGGTCAACCATCGCACCGGGCCCCATAACTTAAATTTCATTGATTTAGGTAATTTAATAATTTCCGGCGGCCTATTTCTAACCTCCTTTTGGTAGATTTAACACGGCCAATTACGCCTCGTAATTTTGAACCGCGGTCAAGTGACTAGGTCGACACCTGAGCTGGCAACCAACTGCACTTCGAGCGGCATCGTACGCTAACGGCGTAGGTACTTTGGACTCCATACATTTAACGAGTACATCTGCCCCAGTGTACTCGGTGAGCCCGTAATAATGTCGACTTTTTTTTTTGCCAACAAATATCCGTCTATAGGATGTGGCCGGCTTTTGAACGCGGGACTCTCAGTATGATTGGTTGGTTGACATATATTTTCAGGCTTGTGTGCTTGTTCATAAAGACCCGCTCATAAATCTTCGTCAAGAAGATCGGACACGACATACACACACATACAAGACAGATGCTGCCATCTATCGCCACGCCACCTCCACAATTTAGACATGTCCCTGAAGGAGAGGGAAATAGTCTCCAGGGACCTGTACCCATAGAGTTAGGGAAGAGAGTAGAGAGGTCCATGTATATGCGCAGTAGCGCACAAATGAAGCAGGCTAGAGCGGTGCATCTTGGGATACCTCAGTGCCAGTTTCGGTCACTATGTTATGCGCAGTAGCTCAAAACACCGCTAGAGCGGTGCATCTTGGGATACCTCAGTGCCAGTATGTGATGCGCAGTAGCTCGAAAAACCTGACAGCCCTGCTTCAAACCATTTGAACTCATAGACCCCTCTACCTCTCCTTCCTAACTCTATGCCTGTACCCGTGGTAAACTGCGCAATGACCGACCACGGGACTTTCGGACCCAACAGATTTAACGAGCACGTACCCCGCATATACTCGGTAGGTCTTCAGTGGTACCGGGACTCGATCGCGGGACCTTCCGATCTCGAGACTGAGACGCTGACCACTAGGCTCCCTACGGCCCCCTCTCAGTATGAGAAGCCCCCTAGGTTATGTTAGGTTATACGTTTTCTGGCTGTCTATTTCTAGCCTTCATGGAGCTTTAACACAGGCATTACGTCTCGTAATTTCGAAATGTGGTCAAGGAACGAGCTCGACCCCTGAATAGCATGAGAAGTTTTATAATTATCCAAAGAGCTTGAAATGATTATGCTGCGGAAACTTCTAGGTGCTTTTTCTAACGAATTAAAAGATTATATCATACTAATCATAACAATTATTCCATTAAACACTTTATTTAACCAGTAGAAATTCAAGAGTACAAATATAGTGTAAATGGTTGTTGCCAAGCGTTTTTATAGTTAAATTTTTTGAAAAACAATGTTTATTCTTTAATATATCTTATAGAAACTTATCTTTGTGCAAATTTTTATGGACTTCTGTCGCGCATCTTAAGAATATTCGTTACAAAAAAAAAAAATGCTTTACATAAAAGATAGCACATAAAACAAACATTTTAGAAAATAAAAACAGTTTTTGTCTCCTCTCCTAGTGTTATTAGAATTCTCAACTTTTAAATGTCATTTTAAAAAGGTTATAATTATTATTTAAACGGTTAGATAATTTTAACCAGTGCAGTATGGAAGTTTAGTTTATAATGCTGTCTAAAAAAATAACTAATTTGCCTAGTCCTGTAACTCAACATTGTACTTTTTGTGCAAAGGCACAGAATTACATTGATATATAATTAATAAAAACGCGTAAAAATAATTATTATTCACAGGCAAGGGAAAGTCTGTAAGCTTGGCCAAAAAAGCAGTATAAAAAGGCATCAAACCAAAGCAAAGCCTTTTCACATGAACGACTCCTTTTCGGACAATGACGACGAAATTGAAGATTATCTAACCTCAAGAAAGCACATTGTAAAAGAAGTGGTTGTATTCCTAATGAAGTTGTCTACAATCAAATCTCCTAGATATTGTGAAAACCTAATACAGTGCTTTCTTATTTTATGGAGATCCCGCCCAATTCCATATGTAAAAGTCGCTGAAGTAAATGAAATGATAAATCAAAATTGGATCAATATGAACTGCCCACTTCAATGTTGGAAAAATGTCTGTAATATTGGTAAAATGTATTGTAAAAAACTTAAAGAAATAGCTGAAGGTCCTGTAACACCTAGATCATTACAACAGCTGTGTAGGTGCGCTATAAGAAAACGTCTAATGCTGTCATATTCTTGGGAGAGAGGAATACGAGAATTAAAGTTACCCAAACAAATTAAATCTTATTTGTGTTTAGAGTTGTAAGCTATTTATAATTTGACTTAAAAACTACGTTTATTCAAATTTAAATTAATATTCCCCATAATTTAAATATTATATCCCATCATTATTACTCAAACATTATTATTACTCATCAATTACTCTCATTATTATTATTACTCAAAAAAAGATCAAATGTAATAGTATTACAATCATGTTTAAAAGATCCAAATTAATAAAACGGTTATTATTACAGTTTTTATGCTTTAATTTGTGTAACTTGTTTCAAGGGCTTTTAAATCATGCAATTCTTGTCTGTTAAAGTGTGTACAGTTTTATTGGGGTGTTGATTAATATACAGGCAGGAGAAATGCTTGAAATTTTCCAAAACTTAATGTAATAAACAAGCAGCCTTGAAAATGAGCATATAAGTTGAACTGATTTTTCATTTTATATGCATTAAAAATTTATGTATTCAAAAGTAAAGAACTCATTGCTTCATAAAAAAATGGAATTCGATTGATGTATTTATATATTCATTCTCGATTGATATAATGTACACTACAAAAAAATAAAAGGACTTAAGAGTTACCTACGTTCCGCTTTTTTTATATCTAAACATTGAATTGTTTTAATCGTAACAGTATATGTACACACACAAGTCAAGTATATAATATATCATTCCAATTCTAGCAAAATCCTACACAAATTCTTTAATTAATGTTTAATATTTGCTGAGGGGCATATCAATTTTAAAGGACATTGAGGTCTTAAGCACTAAAAAATAAATTGCTATGAATCACAAACAAGCGTTGTCATTTTTTTTAATAATGCATTTTTTAAAATGCCAAATACCTTTAAAATTTACTGGTGAAAAAAAAATTAGTTCTTAACCCTCATGCTACCACGTAATTTTTTATACAAATAAACGACTGACTCAAAGGCTGAAAACAGATTTTCATTTTTTTCTATCAAACAATGTCAGTACTTAAGTTTCAAACAAATCACCATCATTAGGGGTACACCCGTGCAACGCCGGGTTTACAAAGCTAGTTTTATAATAAAAATAAGGTTTACAAGTTCTAGCAATTTTCTAGCCATAAAAAAAATTAAGGTGTTAAACTGTTAAATATAAGTTGTTTCATATATTCAGCAACAATTTTCATGTGGCTTCACAAAAAGTAAAAAATAACTTCTAAATATTTATTTTTAAAAAATCAGTCATTTATCAATGAAATGAAATAAAAGAAAAATTGAAGAACTCATTAAAATTCTATTTTGTTACTATTTCAAAGCATGTAAGATTTTTTTTTAATCTGAAAATATTCAGTATAGTCAGTTCTGTAATGAATAATACTAGAAATTTGGCAGGGGAACTTATAAAAATTAAAACACTTAATTCAAAAAAATGTTTCTACATCAGTAAATGTTAGAACAAAGTGGTAAATCATTAATACTTCCTGAAAACATACAGAAAAAAGACAATTAAAATGCAAAATAAAAGTTTATTTACAAAATAGTTAACTTCACAGCTTATTTTTTCTAAAGTGTTGTTATTTACAACTTTCCAAAAATTGTTCCAGAGTAGCACCATCTACAGGAATGTACCAGACTTCTGTACCCTCGATTGACTATAAATAAAAATGATAATACAAAATGAATGCAAAGAAAACCCACATACACAAAAAATAAAAATAGTTATTTATATCAAACACAAACAAATATAGAATAACATTAAGAAATTTAACACTTTATTTCGACAATAAGTATTATTCTTTAAAACTACATATTATGGAGACAAATAAATGATGCTGAAAAACTGATTTGAAAAAGTAAATAATAAAACTTATTTAAGCATGAGAAAATAATACTTAAAAATGTACAATTACCTTACGTGAAGTAAGCAATTTATGGTTTTTAAATTCTGAGAGTTGAGCTTGCATTGTTATCTCGCTGTTCACTAAAAAGGCTTCTCTACATTCTTGATACCATTCATGGAATGTAATACCTTTAAAATAAAATATACAGTCCTGCACAAAAGTTTAGACACAACACAAATATGATGCTTTACAAATTATTATTAAAAGAGGAGAATTAATCTTTATTACACTTAAACATATGCCCACATGCATTCAAAAATATAATTTTGAGAATGAAAAAACAAATATATGGCGAATTAGCCCTCAAACATAGAAAAAATGACGAAAATCCGTTGCACAAAAATTAATATTGATTTTTCTTAATTTTTGGAAACAAATGAAAAGTTTTAATAGTCATTAAAGCTTCCTCGTTATTTTATCAATTCTAAAACACGTTTTTTCATTGAAAGCACAAGCTTTTGCAGGGTTTCAGGCTTGATACCATACCACTCTGCTTCAAGGACTTCTTTAAGTTCAGAAACTGTGGTATATATATACTGCTTTCCATTGGCATATACTACTTAAGTACTTAAGAATCCCCATACATTTTCTATAGGATTACAGTCTGGATTATATGCAGGCCAATCGAGAACCGTGATTTATTTGGCTCGAAACCAATCTTTTGTTGAGCTGGATGTGTGGATAGAGGCGTTTTCTTGTTGAAACTTCCAGTTGGGTAAACATAAAAACTTCCCAAACGGTAACAAATAACCCTCGAGGGTTTCCTGGTATTTCTCAGAGTTTTGCTTCCTCTTTGTAAACGCTAGGGAAGTCTGGCCTTTGAAAGAAAATCCTCCCCAAACCATCACTGAACCTTTGCCTTGACGTTGGCTAAACTGAGTCACAGCACATTTACGAAGATCATGCCAGTAGTAAGAAAACCCGTCTGGGCCATCCAGGTATAATTTTTTTTATCACTAAAGATTACCTCTAGCCATTCGTATGACATGTGCTGCTGAGCCCAATTTAGTCTTGCTTCTTTGTCATGAGACTGCAACCGCGGCTTAGGTTTAAGTTAAGATTTTTTTAAAAATCCACATTCCACAATTCTTCCTCGTATAGTTTCTCTTGAAACCTTGGTGGCAATTTCATTTTTAATCTGATTTGCAGAGCAATATCTGTTTGAAGCAAGTTTCCTAATTTGCCTATCATCTCGTTTGCTGGTCCCTCTGGTCCTTTCAAATCGTGCTTTTGCCTGGTATGCATCACTATGTGCTAAAACTCTATAAATACCTCTTTTGGATCGATTTAGTTCAATTGAAATATCAGAAACGAGTTTACCTCAGCTATTTAATTTCCAAATTCTCATAATCTCTGCAAACGAAAAGTGCTTTGACTTCGGCATCATTACCAGCAGTGAAAAATATTCCAAACCTCTTATAGCAGCTTTGATACACTCCTCTTTGATAAAGCAGACTCTTCCGCACAAGAATTTGCATATACATTACGTTTGTGTCCATACTTTTGAGGCATGGCAACTTTGCAAAATTTCGACTTGTTGATGTTAGACAAATTTATTTATTTTTTATTCTGGATTTTTTGTTACCCTTTTTTCTTACAAGTTTAACAATATATATTTAAAAGAATTTAGTGGGAACTATTGAATACTATCGATATTTTCACGAATTGCTTCTGTGTCTAAACTTTTGGGCAGCACTGTAGTTAAAAAGAAACTGCCAATTAAAATAAAAATATATATAAACCAAATTTACAAAATTCCTGATTCAAAAACCATATTTTCATAAAGCAGTACAATTATTCATAGTACAAATAAGTAATATTAAGAAGTTAAAGTTTTATAGTTGATAAGAATAATTGTAATAATTATTTTTTTGATTGATTTGCATTCATCAACATTTTGGAGAGCTTTGATAAAACATATATTTTAGAGTCTCTAGTAAAGACAGTATAATCTTTAAAAAAAATCTGTGCTGTTGACATATGAACAAAAGCAGCAGTGCTTTCTTTTTGTATAATTTCTTGAAATTTTGTTGAAAACATGAAAATCCTCCCAATTTAGGCATCATATTGGTCAAAATAGCTGCAAAATGTTGTGAGACGGTTGTGATTAGGGGTTACTGTTAACTTTTTTTACATAATTTCATAGGCAATTTACAGACAACTTTCAATTGAATTTTTTCCCTGAATTGAATTCTTTCCTTTTTCCCTTCTCTGTCATACCAATTAATTTTTATAAGAAAGTATTAGCAAAAGGTAAGTATAAAATGGCTAATACTTTTCTTAACTAATAAAATTTCTATCTAAAACTAAACATCATTAACTAACTTTGTAAACTAATACATGATTACTCTAAATTGAAAATAAAGACAATATATTACCAGAAAAAGTTTGGCTCTTTTCTTCCTTCTGATGATTCGCAAGAATCATGAATACGCCTTGACCATTGGGCGTCAAACTCCTATAGACATGCAGAAGAGAGCTAAGCAACAAATGGGATGATTGGTCTTTAAAGATGGAGTTCTCATAAGAAGTCTCCAAAATGTACGGCTCAAATGTGGTCACATCAAACCAGACCCATTTGAAATGGCTCAGCATTATTTGGTCCCATACTAAAACAAAAAGAATTTAATATTATGTTTATGCTTATATGTGGAAGGTTGAAAATACACAAAACTTGGGATAAAAACATGTGCTCATTTCAGGAACTGACAGATTTAAGCCATAAAGACAATAATTAGATTGGATTTATAAGAAAAGCACCAAAAATGCAGATAAAATTAAATTACATATTGATAACAGCCTTTTAAAATCAAATTAAAAAAATAATATATTTTTTAACAGATTAAGTAGATTTATATGAATTAAAATCCTCAAATACTTTGCTTGAGTCCAGAAGTTTATGCAGTTAAATTGTAAAATTTTAATTTAAACATATAAGTTTATCTAACTATCTGTGTAGATTTTGGGACTTTATTCTGCCTATAGGTTAAAGCATATCTGGCTCGAATCTGCAATATATTGGAAATTAGTACAATGTATTGAGTTTAACAAATTAATGAGGGCTTTGTGAATACCATTAACACCTTCAATTCCAAACAAAAACATTTGCTCAGTACTATGATCTTCCTTTGTCTTATATTGTGTTTATTTAGATAAATTTAAGCAGAAAGCTAATTTTCTCCAATTCAAATTTTCTTACCAATCGTCGTTAATGGATTAATATATCCAACAAGTCGAGTCAAACCAATGACGTTTAAGGTACTGGGAGACATGGCCAGGCCTCTGTCATGACATCAGGAGTGTTTTTTTCTTCTCGTCAATGATTAGTGCTTTGCGACCATGCGACATGTAAGCTTCACTAACTTCAATTGCTGCCACTTTGCTGCTGTTTTCAGCCAGAATGTTAAAGTAAAAAAGTTCTCCTGTCTGTTTACTTCAAGTCACATTGTAGATCCTAATACAGCTTTGACGAAAAGGAAGGGTTTTGAAATAAATCACGTGATTGTCAGCAGGTGTCGTCGGCAAGTTTCGACCAGTTCAAGCCCACTTTGTGTTGCCTGAAATGAATGTTCATACAGCAATGACCAACAAACAAAATATCTCACCCTTAAAGAAGCGGGGTGGGGAGGGAAAGAGAGAGGGTTAACTGTTCTTGGATGAACCAGGATTTTAAATTAAATAAAAAAAGTATTAATTATAATTTCAGCAATGTTTGTTTTGCTTAGTTTCGTTAAAAATGATTTTCTTTGAAAAATTGTAAGATGCTAAATTAAAATTTTCTCAATAACTTGAAATTTCAAAAAAGTAACTGTGAATCGTTACTTTCGTACTAAGTAACTGTAACGTGTACTTTTCATATAAGTAACTGTAACGGTAACAGAGTTACTTTTTTTATTAAGTAACTGTAACAGAGTTACTTTTTAAAAGTAACTTTCCAATCCCTGATATTTAGTAATATAATGCATTAAGGAAATACACAAATAATTACAAAATCACATGAAATCAACTTACTTAATGGGGAATTTATGTGGTCCACACTGCATACAAAATGAATATTGGGAATTGAAGCCAAAACAGAAAGAAGTGTCTGAGTTTTAACATTCCGTAGAGGCATTCCATCTATATTATGAAATATAAGATACAGTTCTTCTTTTCCTGTTAAAATAATTGGAATTATTTCTTCATTACAAACAAGCGATTCAGAAACATTATATCTCTAAAAAAAATCCAATACTTATGTGAAATTTGAATGAAAAAAACATAACAAATGGAAACACACCTTCTTGAAAGTAGTTCTTAATGTATTCTGCATGGTCATAAATGCTGGAAAATTTTCCTTCGTATTCAAGAGCATCTTCAGTAATTGAATTTAAAACCTATATTAAAAGTGAACCAATAAAGCAAAGTTTTACCATATTAGAGAATAGCAATTAACAAACAATATATTTTAGTATATATATTAATATGGGATATTAGACATAATAAGGAGTCTAAGTACGTACTTAGTTAATTAGATTAACTATAAATGTTAAGGCAAATAAAACTTCATTATTTTAATTTTAACATTAGAACAAGAAACTAAAAAAACTTTTTATTTACACTGAATGAAATATTTGTAATTGAAGCAATATACATTTTGCTATAGATAGTTACCTATAAATGAATTAGTCTGTTAATGATTAAAAAAAATAAGTTGGAAAATTAATGGGGATTGGTAGAAATGTAATGGAAAATATATACAAACTGGGTAATAAGAGAATGTTGTTAGTGATAAATAATTTATATTTTACAGAAAAAAATGTCGGTGTTGTTTTTGTGTGCCACCTGGGCCTAGCCTGGAAAGCAGTAAGGTTGCAGTAGCTTTCATTGGCTCAAGGCCCGAACATCCGAGATGGTGGAAGTCCGACTTCTGCTATGAGAGGGCGCCACCTCTTTATTAAGGCATGTTGTCGGAGGGGAGGGACATTTTTCTCCAGACAACCTGCACCCATAGTAACTGCGCTATGACCAATCACAAGACTTTCCAACCCACAGATATAACAAGCACATTCTTTGAATCGAATCCAGACATTCTCGCTTCACAATTGAGTCTCAAAACCACCATGACGGCTGTGCGACGAAAAAAACGATTTGCCAGATATTTAGGTTAGTTTAAATTATCGTCGCACTAGAGCTACACGAGGGCTATTGGCGACAGACGTGGTAATTTAGAACCACAGTCAAGTGACAAGCCGACACCTGAGTAGGCACCCAACGCAACCATTAAGGGCGACATTGTACACAGTGTTGGGACTTTGAAGCACATTTAACATGCACTCTCTCAGTCTCTCTACATAGAGTATTATTTGTCAGACATTTTTAGCTGCCGTTTATAAGTTGGCAGTGATTTTGGCGATGCCCGGACTTGAACCTATGATCTTACCACATGCAAGGCCAATGCCTTAACCTACTGGGCTCCCCAGCCTCCTTGCCAGATATTTAATGTAATAAAGTACTTATAAGAGCTATCTATTACGGGAGATATCTAACATAACTCCTTTATAGACAACTAGAGATCTTATTATAATCTGCATCATGGTCTTGGTAGGGTTAATTTATGGGGATTAGGAAAAAACAAGAGGTATTATATCATTAGAAACATGCTTTAAACAAAAATGGAAAAACACAGAACAAAGGAGATCTGCCTCCTAAAGTACGTAATGAAAAATCAGAATACCAAGTGACATTTTCTTTTTACTTTGGACATTTATTGTTCCACTATTGTCAACTGTTAGAATACTGAGCCAGAGAAATATAAATCAAACAGTTTGGATGTAAATAAGTGAAATATGGTTAATATTTATTACCTGTTTAATGGTTAATGAAGGAAAGAAGCCATGAATAACTACATGTAAGGCCTTTCCTAAACATTCTTTGCAAAAGGAATTCAATATCTTTTGTTTGGAGCCAACACCATACAGCAAAACATTGAAACCCTCACTAAAAATAAAAATATAAATGAATACCATGTACAAGAGAAATTTATTGAGTGTATTTGGAAAAATAAGCAAACTCTAACAAAACAGAATAAAGCTGATGTTAAATATACTGTATTATATAGTTCTATGTAAAAAAATACAAATTATCTTAACAAAATTTAACAGTTATTCATCTTATGATGATTACATAATAAAATATAATCATACCTTTCAACAAATTAGGAAAAAGAATTTTAATAAAAGGGACAGGTCCTAAATTTCACCCACACTATAAAAATCAAAGTATGTAATTTTTTACCCTTCTTCAGTTCCTAATAGTATTTATAAAGCAAAATATAATTTTTGGTTACATTCTTTGTACAGTAGAACCTCGATTTTGCGACCCCACGATTTAGCGACCCTTCGTTATAAAGACCGCTTCGGAAAGTCCCAATCATTTTATCATAGGAATAGTGTTAAAAAACCCTCTTTTTTGCGACCGAAAAACAAGCAGTTCCTCGATATTGCGACCGAATATTTGTTAGAAATTTCAGAAAAAAATTGGCTACGAGAAGCCATTTTCGTATTTGCTTCAAAATGTCAACTTGTGGAAGTGTTTGGGTGAGTAGAACCTGTTTGCTTTTGTTTGAGCACAATAAAGAATTGCCACTCCAAGCGAGGAAAGGGGTCGAACAATGGGTGAATAGGGCAGGGACGAATTCCGGGAATTCGCCGGCGACCTGTGTTGCAAAAGAAAAGAAGCCAAGGTCACCAGCCAGGTGGTTTTTCACGCATCCTGTTATTGGTTGTTAAACATAGATGTAGAAAATATGCCACCACATTTGACCATTGGACTAACTGACCTCGTACAATTCGCATGTCTACAAAATGGCTCTTAAAAATAAACGGAGCCAAATTTCTATCGATGTGAAATGTAAAATTTTGGCCGAAATAGACAAGAAAAAAGTTTCAAAAGCAGAAGTAGCGAGAATGTTTGGCATTCAGAAAAGTACTTTATTTACGATTTTAAAAAGTAAAGATAAAATACGCACAAGGGATGGAAAATTTCCACTTCTAGAAAAGGCTCTGGTGGAGTGGTTACAACTAATGCGCTCTTCAAAATTCCAATTGATGGAAATTATTTGAAGGAAAAGGCCAAGACATTTGCAGAAAAGATGAACATAGAAATGGATTTCAAAGCTTCCAATGGATGGTTCGAGAAATTCAAAGACAGAAATGGACTATCCTTCAGAAAACTGTGCGGGGAAAGCGCTGCTGTGGATATTGATTGTGTGAACGGATGGCGAAAAGAGCAACTGAAACAACTTGTAGAAAAATATGATGCAGAAGACATCTTCAATGCTGATGAAACTGGACTGTACTTCAAGATGTTGCCAGAAAAGTCTCTTGTGTTCAAAGGCCAAGAAAGTGGTAACGGCGGAAAAGGAGCCAAACAACGGATAACAGTACTTCTTGGAGCAAACATGACTGGAAGTGAAAAACTACCTCTTCTAGTCATAGGAAAGTCTGCAAATCCAAGATGTTTTAAAGCAGTTAAAAGTTTGCCTACTGCTTACAAGAACAACACTAAAGCATGGATGACGTCCGCCATCTTTGAAGAATGGATCCGTAAGCTTGACCAAAAAATGGCAGCCGCGAAAAGGAAGATCCTGCTTATTATTGACAACTGCACAGCTCATCCTGTCATCAACAAGTTAAAGGCCATTAAAGTAGAATTTCTACCTCCTAATGTCACAGCAGTTCTCCAACCTATGGATCAAGGAGTAATTCATTGTTTCAAATCAAATTACAGAAAAATGATTGTCAAGAAAATGTTTGCTGCCATCGAAAGCCAGAAACCTTACGTAATTGACGTTCTTGGAGCGATGCATTTAGCAAAATCTGCCTGGAACGATATTTCCGAAGATACAATCGCCCAATGTTTTAGGCACGCAGGCTTTAAATCCAAAGAGGAACTGGAAGAGGAAGTCAAACCATCAGAAGTAAGGCCTCAATCATCGTTACCCGCAGTACCCTCAACGTCCGATGCCCCACCATCACCACAACAGCAGATCAGCGAAAGTGAAGAACTGACGCAACTGATTAGCCAAGCTGGACATTCCAGGAGGTCATCTTTCATTTGAAGAATTTGTTAAGGTTGATTATGATCTTCAGTGCTGTGAAGAATTTTCAAATGAAGACGAACTCATTGCCAAAATAACAAAAAATACAGAGGACAGCGATTCAGAAGATGATGTTCTAGAACACTCCTACTCTGGTGATTCCTATAAAAAGCCGACTACCAAAGCCGCGTGCGACGGTATTGATTTTATTGCGTCGCTACTGTGAGAGAAAGAACAATGCCGAGGATTTTCTACAAAAAATAACAGAAATAGAGAATGCCATAATTAATAACTCTGTTAGAACTTTGAAACAATCTTCAATTACTTCATTTTTATCTGCACAATAAGTGTAAATACAAAAATAAACGTTTCTATAGGTATGTATACGTTTTTTCTGAGTTTGTAAGGTTTTTTTAATTAAAATTCTTTATAACGTCCCTTCGATTTAACGACCGTAAGTTGTTGGTCCCGAGAGCGGTCGCTGTATCGAGGTTCTACTGTAGTTACCTTTTATCGAATTGTCTATTTGAAGCGCAAAATTGTCATGATAGAAAAGCAAAAGGTATATATGAAGCTTAAAACAATTTATAATTTTATAAGCATTAAAACTACATTAGATACCTAGTTGAAAACGTTACTTGCAAACCGTAAAAAATGTACTAAACTTAAAGTTTAAGAAAAAGAATAAACTTGTTATCGTTAAAAAGTTAGTAATATGTTTATTGACAAAAAAATATCCATTTTTTCAAAAAATCACTTAGCATGTTCTTCCACTAAGCTCTTCAATTGACTCTGTAGGTGAATCATACAACACACAAAGAATTTAGTTCGCAAGTGGCATCTAAATTGTGCAGAGAAGTTTTGTTATGATATGGAATGGTAACATTTGAGATCTTTTCCTGTGCCTTTCTACCTAACTAATGATATTGACAATCGTGACGAAAATAACTTTGCAAGAAAGTTTTGATTAGTAACAGCGCACAAAGTACTGAATAATTGTCACTGCAGATATTTGGTAATCAACACCATGATAATTTTACTATTGTGGTTATGGCCAAAATTGTGGTTAATTGCTCAAGCCTAATTTCAAATAGTACAACTCAAAACTAAAATAAAACCTACTTACTGCAACAGAAATTGCCATTTTTCAAACTGAGATTTATATTGTTTGTATAAGTTTTCTTTTTCTTTTTTGTGATATTCAGAAGCAGAAGTCATAATATTCCGCAGTTGCTCAATATCAGTTTGCTCTAGTTTCAGATTTGCCAAAGTTCGATTTGAAGTGGCTGCCTTTTTTTGCTTTTGTGCAAAGAAATATGTTTCTGGAAAACTTCGCTAGAAATAATAAAACAAAAGATTTGAAAAAAGAGAAAATATAATAAAAGTTCAAAGAATTTATTTTTGCAAAACCATGTTTGATGGATAGATAAAAAAAAATAAGTAATAAAAATAAAATTAAATAACAGGGTAGAAAGAAATATATAATGGATGCATATATTTTTTTAATATATTACAGTAGAACCTTGAATATTCGATCTAATTGGGACCGAATCGAATTAACAATTCGACCGAATCTAATTGGAATCGAAAATTCTGGATAATAGAGAATTTTTATTAAATCATAAAACTTATAGTACAGAAGACCGCCAAAAGTTTGCAGACCTCAAATTCGCTAACTTCCTAAATACTCGGTCATTTTGCAGTTATAAACATTGAATTTTAGTGTTTAGTTATCTAAAATTGATACTTTCTGGAGAAAAGAAAGTTCTCAAACATTATTAGGAATTTCTATTCTTATTTTTTTTTAAAATCTAAGTGGAGTTCTGGAAAAGTGCTTGTTCTTTGTTTTATAGTAGATATATATCACACGTAGATCATATCTCACGATTTTAGATGATTCCGGGAGTTTATCAAAAATTTAGGATTAGTAGATTTCGCTTTTACCTTATTGAGTTGCCAAAGTTCTTCTATTTTAAAATAACCGCAGTTTCCTGATTTCATAAACGCTGGAATTTCCCCATTTAAGAATGACCAGAGTATTCATAGTTCAGAATTGCCGGATATTCCCGATTTTTGAATTGCGGAAATTTGCTGATTTCAGTACTGCCGCAGATATCTCACTTTAGAATCGCTGTAGATTCCTGAGCCTGCTTTTTTTGTGAGCAAGCAAAAATGACCTTATTTTAGAAATTTTGTGATGCTGGCTTAGGGATGGTCGGTTAACAAAGAGCTCCGAATAAATGAGAGATAGATAATCAAGGTTCTACTGTAATATAAAAATGCAATGGATTTGTCATATCATTTAAGAATATTCGTGAGAAATTAGCCACAAAAAAATCAGTTCATTTAATCATAACAGAGCATCTTATCTTCGAAACAAATACCTATTTATCCGACAGCAACAATCGTAGTAAAAGTAACATTCATTATGTTACTAAAATATTCTGACCTAAGGCTATATCACAAGAGGTCTCGTATATTATTTTATAAGAAGCACATACTTTTAAGAAGAAATTGTACAATACTATTTAAGAAAAATACAATATAATCATATTTCTACGTACTGATGACTTATCTTTACTTTTTTTGGGTGTCACTGGATCGGCAATATTGTGGTTATCATTTTCAGAGTCTTCATCATTTGAATTATATTCATCACTGTCCTCAGGATCAGATTCCATATTTGAAACTTGCAAATTGGCAAGTTCTAAAAATATCAAAACATAGTATATCAACATTTAAAAAAAAATTCATTGCTAAACTATATAGTTTAAAAAAAAGACTACTTGATATTTTTAAGTTAAATAAATTTTTTCAATCTCTACAAATTTTAAAAATTATACAATATTTAAATTACTTGCATCATTGAAAAAATTGACAATTTCTAAACAATCTCTCGCATGTATCCCTCGAGTGAGTCAGGTATTATATTTACAAATTTTTATTGTCAAGATTTTGTTGTTTTGGGTATTTTGAAATTGCCAGGAATATAACCATTCAAGATGTTGGTCACAGGTCAAAATTATTACCTCTTTTCATTCTCTGCCTTAAAGAATAACCTTGCTTTTCCTTTGGAGTTTCGACTTGTGGTGTTTTCATCTTTGGGGAAGCAAGTGTAACAGAAGATAATTTATTTATTAACTTTCCAGTAGAAACAGGATCTGGCATTCAAAGAAAGGTAAAAGTTATTATAAAATATACACATCTAAGCCTATTTATAAGTATAGTTAGAGCACTTTTAATGTTTTGGATTTCAGGTCACCTTACTGTAAATTATAATTTTGCTTTATAAGGGTGGATATATTTTGAATGAAAGTCATTCTTGTTAAACATGTTTTAATTTATAAGAATTGTTATTTCTAAAAATTTGTCGAAGGCAGATTTGATAAAATGGGGATGCAAATAGGCATCCATAACACAAACAATAAAAATACAATAAAAAGAGCATTTCAAAAGGTTAGTTTAATTTACGGCCACAGTTTAATTTCTTATATGCAAAAAAACAAAAATTGTAATACAGAAAAATAAGTAAAGATAAGACTGAAGCAATGAATTTTCACTCATTTTGCAATAACAAAAGTAGCAAGAGCAAAGGTGCTTTTACCAAATCAGCTTTACACAATTTAAAATACCCTAAAAAGGATATTTTTCAGATTGGTAATGGATAAAGTCTATCAAAGCCAACATAGTAAACACAAGTACGTTGTTTTGAGTAAACAAAGCAGAAAGCCAATTTATGTTAAAATGAGCTTTGTAACCCAGATTTACTCCTATTGGGAAATGTCAGCCTTCTATAATGTGGGGCTTGCCTAAACAACTGAAGAGTACAGGAAAAGAACCCCTTCATCGACTGGGAATCTGTCTGCATCAGGTCTGCTTTGTGAAGATAGCAGTCACTGCCTAAACTGGTGTGAAGAAACCAGTGTTGCCTTGGTTCTTATCACGTAGAACACGGGTTTACTATTTCTATAATCGATATTCACACTAGACACTAGTCTGACGCTTGAACTGCGGAAGAAAAACCAAGGGAGAAACCGGTTTCTGATCGCAACTCGCCAAGCGGAACTCAATACGTACAGATTCCCAATCGATGAAGGGTGTTTTCCCCCTTACTCTTTAACTGTGAACTACTTACTTCAGAGACAAAGAGATAAAATTCATAAAGTTTCAAAAACTCTAAAGCTAATTGTCATTATTATTTTATTATCCTTTTTTTGTGAATTAGGAACAATAAAAGCCCATTACATGAGCGTTAACACCTTACTAAGTCACAGATCTATACATAAGAAATATTATTAAAAATCAATCATGATACCTTTAAGCAATTTTTTAGGTTTTAGAGGAGTTACTTGAAATACATCATTTCCACCAACATCTTTTTCTTCTTCAAACAAACCTACAGGTAAACAAAAATGTTACAATGAATTTTATTGATGATTGGGATGATAAAGAACAAATAATGAAAAAGAAGCTTATCCTCAATTACATGCAAGAAATTCGAAACATTTTTTTTCTTCTTTTAATACTTTGTATTTTTTTAAGTATAGCATTATCTTTAACAATTTTAAAAAAGTAAATTTTTTGAAATATTATATACATGATTTTATTATAATCTGTCTCTGTTAAGTTTTTTATTTAAAATATAAACTTTTTAATAGGAAAGCAGTATTTTATTCCAAGTTAATAAAGTAACAAAATATTTTAAGCAAATCAGTATTTAGTCCTAACATATTTTTTTAGAGCTTCTTCTTAGGATTTTAACATGTTTATCACAAACAGAAATCAGGGTCAAGCAAGGAAGTTATCCCCTCAGCTAGCACGGGTACAATTAGAACAAGCAACAGGGTATAGAACACTGAGAAGATATTCAACATCAACAGTTTCTTACAGTGATTCAATGTTTATTAGTTGTTTCGTTAAGCTCCAAGTGTAAGAATCATAACCAGGTTCTTTATTTAATATTAGCTGCTACAAAGTTTTTACACTAAAAAAATCAATAAAATAATATAAAATGCTAAATCGCACTATTTCCATACACCACCGAGTAAATTGGAGCTTTCCAATATTTTAAAAGGAGAAAAAGTTAAAGGTGAAACTAACAATTTTTTGAGTTTTTTTTACAACAGGGTGACTGCTGTTATTGTTTGCACTTAAAACAGGGCAGCAAGAAAATGGGGGAAAAATAAACACAAAAAATCAGTGAATAAAAATTTGTTATGGTAAAGTAAACCACAAAGCTTTTGTAAATTCAATTGCAAATAATTTTTTGCTGTTAAAAAAAACCCATGAAGTATATCAATAGAGCATTGATAACAAACTCTGAATCATTTATTAGACTTCAAAACCTTTAAATGATTGCTTGAGGAAAAGATGCATAATAATATAATTTTTTTTTCATAGGACAACATACTGTGCAAATGAAGCCAATTTTAACAAATAAAAAGCATGGCACTGTTTCATAAAATGATAGATTGTCAATCTATCTAAACCGATAAAAAATAGATCGAAAAGACAAAAACAATCAGCAACATATTTTTAGGGGTGTATTGCTTTTTGGCCCCTTGGGCATAAAAAAAAGGAAGAAATAAAAAAAAAACTGAGTTATTTAACTAACAGATAGAAGTTATGCACCCAAAAAAGTGTACTTTAAATAAAAAAAATTTCAAATGTTAATACAAACCAGCCGAAGGTTGGTAATCTTCAAAGTTTTCTGATGATTCAAGCGTCGCTTTTATAGGAGCACATACAATATCTTCTTTAGTTCGTACTAAAAAAAAGATATGTATAAGCTTTTTATAATAAGCCATTTATATTACATAATGCATTTATGATTTTTGATGGATTTTACACTGAGTTTCCATAAATAACAAAGTTAAAATAAAACAGTTATCAAATAAATCTTTAAAGTGTACAAAACATTAAGTATTTTACGTGATTTCCTCGAAGACGGTCGCTTCTTGGCAGACCTAGGAGATTTCGAACTCATTCTGTGTGAATAAGTTGAAATATAATGCTAAATTTTTTTTAAATTTTTTTTTAAATAATTTAAGAATTTCTCTGTTTAGAGAAATCAAACAAAAACTTTACAATGTTATTGTTTATTCATTTTAGCCGCTAACATTGTGTTGCCAAATCGTAATACACTAATAAGTATCACGTTAAAATTGCCAGATTTCTAACAAAACATTTTCAGGAGATTTGAGATTGCTATAATATTTTAGTTAATAAATATACGCAGGTAAACAAAGTTATTTATTTGTGGGACCATGTTGTATGATGTACATTTTGGCCCGAAATCACAAATCCTCCTGGATACCAATTGCCTTGTTTCACGTGACGTAATTCTTCCTTACACTCTTTGTTTACTCAAGCGTGAAACATCATAGATATAGAAAGAGTAGCAGATCTGCCCCTAGGGGAAAAGGTGAAGCCACTTTTCCACCAGTATCCCATAAGGCAGTTCGCAAGCCGAAACATCCCGCTCGTCCATGGCGTGCCATAGGCCACCAGATGGCACCATGAGATAAATTCGATTAATAAAAAATATATATTATATATTAACTAGTTAAAACTTTATGCCAGTTTTGCTAGCATAAGTTTATCACTGGATGTTTTGACAATTTCTGGTAGATATGAAGTATTTATTCATAACAGAAGCATTTTAAAAATGCTATTTTTATTGCATGTAACTCTTCGGCAAAAACAGTTTTTTGCCAGCCTGTATCCCATGATGCATTGCAAAAACGGCGAAAAGCGGATTCATCACACAAATTTGTATTGCGTTGTATGGGGATTGGGCATATCTGCTACACTTTCTATATCTATGTGAAACATGATTATTGTTTCTGAGCAATGTATTTTTTTTTAAATATATATATTTTTTAATCTTGTAAAATCTTATTTTATAATCTTTACTAAGTTTTTTTTTTGGTTTTTGGTCATTTTTTAAAAAAATTAACTTGAAATTAATGAAGCTAACGTTGATCATAATGTTGTCCGATTAGATTTTGTTTCTGTTTGGGAAGGGGTATTGAATTTTTTTTTCAAAAATATCGATTGAATTGTAAATAAAACAAGTCATGCAATGAATTTAAATTTGATAACTTATTTATTATATAATATATATAATTGGTTAATGTAATAAATTAATTTTATTATTTTGTGAATACATAATTGTGTGTTATTTTCACTATAAAAATGACTATACATTTGGTAAAGGAGGGAGGGTTGGCGGGTTGACCTGAACCCCAATTTAAATTATCAATATTGTCAGTATAATTGGTCAATGTCATTAATTAATGTCATTAAATTTTTGAATTCTATATACTTGAATGCTTTCAACAACAAAAAATGACCTTATTATCGGTTGGGGGAAAGAATTCGACCCTGAACTTTTTATTAACTATTTAATATTATCGGAGATAATAAAATTATGTAAATGTAAGGTTTTGAATTTTATATTATTGAGTGTTTTTTAGCCATAAAAAGGGATATAATATCGTTTCTACAAGAGAGGAGAGGGGGTTGACCCTGAAACCATAATTAATATTATCAACATAATTAGCGCATAACAATATAAATTATAAATGCAATTATTTTTAGAATTTTATATATTGCTATTCTGCGCAAAATTCCGAAAATTTTGTTCAACTTATAAATAATCGGCACTCCCACATTCATAAATTTGTAGGAAATATATTTATTTTACTGATTATCGCTTCTTTGCTTTTTTTCTTTTTATAAATCTGCTCTGAAAAATTAAAACTGGTGTGTAACACTACAAAGCATTCAATTACCACCATATGTAAACCAATACACACATTTAAAGGTAATTATATTCCTTATAAAAGAATTTTAATTAACTTTAAAACCAAAAACAACAAAAAAAAGTGTTATGGCAGATACCGTTTGCGCATGCGTGATTTTCTCATAAACCTTGATTTGGCGTCCGACCGGTACTGGGAATTCGTGTACCAAATGTGGAGTCAATAGCGTTTTTTGTTTTTCAGCAATACCTTCAAAGTTCAAAAACAAAAAAAAAGTTCTATATGGATGGCAGCTACTCCTTGCGCGTGCTCTTCTATTGTATGCTCTTTTAGTTCCACCTGTGTAGAGTGGTTTCAGACAGACACACAGGCTAATGTCAAAATCCTTTATAATCAGCACCTCCAAAACGTGAAGAAAACACGAGATCCTCATTTCGGATTTTTGACCCCATCGCAGTACTTTCATTACCTTATAGTATTTCATAATAGGTAAATGAAAGTGAAAATAAAGGCCCATCCACAAATTGACCATAAGTAACAAGATATTTTCACTTTCTCCTACGCTCAATATGTCAAATGATCAGAAGTTTTGCTTTATTTTAATTTAAAGATTAATATTTTTATAAACAATTTTATTTTAAAAACTCACTTTTTTTTTAAATGCGCATATAACTCCTAAAATATTCCATATAAATGTAGTTCTTTTACGGAAACTGAGGGTGATCTAAAATAAAAACACAAATACCAAAATTGTCAAACAGCAGGCCAGAGACCCAGAAAGGTTGGTCCAAAATGCTTTTGATCTTTGACTCCATTCCGCTTACCACCTATAATTACATTAAAAGCATGCAACAGTGGGAACGTGAAAACGTTTTACAAGTCATCAACAGCATTACACATTATTTAGTTGTTTTTAAGAAATGAGAAATAATGCAAAAACTGAAAAGATTGCATATTATTTTGTCCACTGCAATTTTCTAGTTTTGTGGTCAGCTAATGCATAGATTGCTATGTAGCATATCTGATAATCTCTGTTAATATGTTTGCATTAAGAATGTAAGTTTTTTTTAACAAAAAATCTATGACTAATATCACTAAAGAAAAGTAAAATAAAAAATAATTTCCCTTTCAATGAAATGTTTACATTTGTCCAAATTCTAGCTGATTATACAAATGTTAAATTCAATGATTCAATGTGTCAATGCGATTTATCCTACACAAATTTTGTCCCTAAATTTTCCTGTAAAAAAATTGAGTAGAAGAGCATTGGGGATAGAAATAATAAAATATTCTTCTTTTAATTGTTGGAGTATACTTAGGGAGAGGGGGAGCATCATTAAGTCTTACAATGGACGTCCGTAACCACGCGACGGCCCTGTTATGTTTACATAACGAACTCTCACTGAAGTTTCCTGCATTTTATATTCAAATTCTTAAGTAAAATCCTAGTCAACAACATGATAGCTGCTACATTCTTCAAAGGTGTTAAACGTCGAACCCAAACCGGCAATTCTAACCATTTATCCAATGTCTTTGTCTTTTCTCAATACCTATCCCAACTATATCAAAAAACTTCTTAGGCAGCAGCAATGTATATCTCGAAGGTCGACGGCCAAAGTGCCTCAAAGGATTTCTTTTTACCATAAAGTTAAGAAGATGGAGAAGCTGTCGGGCAAAAACCAATACAAAAACTGGTTTGCCAAGTGAAGCCATCGATTGCCGTTTAGTAAGCCCAAACTAATGCTCACGGAGAACTATTTTGCGCTATTCTAATGGAAGTTTGTTTAGGCTTATTGCATAGATTTTTCGGCTTTTTGACTCTTTAATAAAACTATAATTACAACGCATTTTTCAAACCTGTATAGAGAATTACTATCATCTTGTGTAAATTCAGATCTCGAGCTACAGCCTGCAACTCCTCAAACAATCAGTTTTTGATTTTTAATCAACGTTTTTAAAGAATAAAATGACGTGTGTTACATTGAACTATAACGTTGGATGGGTGAGCGGTTTGTTTGGGCTTACTATGGTTTCTTAGCGACTTTCCGACGGCTTCTCTTTTTTTTCTCGCCAAGCATCTCCATCTTCTTCTTAACTCTATGCTTTTTACTCATTGGCTATCTCGGCAACCGTGACGGGGCTATCCGATAGACAGCAAAACCAGCTAACCCAGTTTCGGTTTTCTGTCGTGTTAACTCTCGCCCGCTAAACAACGGGTTAACTTGCAGTGCTCCGGCGGTACTAACAAGTAACATTTGGTGTGGAGTGCTTTTTTTCCTAATTTTTGACAGGGGTGGATACTTTTGTTTGTGAAGGGGGTTTGAGTTTTTAAGACGTATCACGTAAGTTTTTTATTATTTTTTTTATTTTCTTTTATCTCGAAGAATATAAAATCTTATGATATCATCTAAGTCATATTTTCGATATTATTGTTATATTGACATGCCAAGTTGATATCAAATGGTGAAGCTGTTGGGCAATTCCATATGTGACGGAATGACATTTTGAATTGTAAAATTGAAGTAAAACAATTACCACGAAGCTATTTTCAAAGGAAAATTGGTTTTTTAGTTTATATATTACTGTTAATGATTAAAAGATAATAAAAAAGTTGAAATTTTTTTAAAGTATTTTATTATTTCATTTTTGACCAATTTTTTGTGTGTGACGGAATGACATTTTTGCAACCACGACTGCATCCTGGTACTTAAAATGGAAATTTCTGTGAATTAACAATACATTGAGTTTTTAAACTAATGCATATCTTAAATATGATATATAAGCTATGTGAAATTATAATTTAGAGCAACCTACCTGTAACAGGGTTTAAGTTATTAACTGTCATTTGGCGTGACGGAATGACTAAAAGTTTCATAAACATATATTAAATTAAAAGTGTGTAAAGTAATAAATTTAATATTTTTTTTTATTATCAAGAATACTCGTAAGATATTAAAGATTACATTATGTACATTTATTCACATGTGAAAGGTTTTTCAAACACGTATCGAAGACGATTTCCAACTAGTCGAAATGCTGGCTGAATTTGCAGAGCCAACAAATCTTTTTTGTCCACTAGGCATCTATCTTCTTTTTCAGGAAATGTGAATACATGTCCTTTATCGTTCTGCTTTACTAAACCATAATTTGAAAACTTGGAATATATTTTAAAACTTAATTTGTAAAAATTACACTTTTTTTCATTTTATCGTCGTTGTATTTTATCGAAGATGTGTGTATTTGTGGTTTACGTTCGTGTAACTGCAAAAATTTGCTTTAAACTTTAGGCATTGAAATGGTTCGATGGAAGAAGATCTATAAGTCTAGCAGAAGTCATTTCGATGCTTTATTAATGCCGCCAAAATGATATAATTCGCATGTGTCTTATTTATTCCAGCTAAATGATGTCATATTGGTGTATTATCCACCAATCTACTTCTTTTTAAAAGACGTAATTAAAACACAAATGTAAAGCTCATTCGATAAAACTCGATAATTTGACGTTGAGAAAATCTAGAAACTTTTTGAAAAACCTTGCAATACCTTGTTTTATAAATGTGTTTAAAATTGTCTTTTTTTTTTGGGTAGAAAACAGATTTTGGTAAATCCGTCATAACTACGCCGACTCCACATAAAACTACCATTTTTCCGCATTGCATTAAAAAAATATAGTCATTTTCCGTAGCAACCACAAGCAGTGATATTTTTTTAATAGTTATATAAAGGTAACACACATTGACTGAAATCTCACACACTGGCTCTCAATCGTCAGTAGTAGTATTATCACACTAAAATTCAAAAGTCTGTGCGAGTTTTTTCCCAATCATATAAGTTGCTTATTATTTTTTATAATTTACTTTTTCTGCTTAAAAATTATTTAATTTCATCTTGAGAATACACCACCGTCATACGTAACAATACCTGTTCTTATTAAAATATAAAACAGGTTTGTCCTTTTAAACACAACACTGTTACTGCTACAAAAACATTGAACACATGATAAACATTTTCCCATTTATTTAAAAATGACATATTATAAGAAATAATTGCTTCAAAAATATTTAATTAAAAAAACTGTAAATAAACAACAATAATTAATATCACTATCTTTCAGAATCCATGCGAAATGCTGCTAAAACAATCCTATAAGAGCGTACTGATATTTTTTTACATAATTAATTTTGAAACTAGAAATAACACTTCACAACGAACTATGTAAATAATTTAAGTTTCTTGGTCAAACCAAATGCAACCAAAACACTGTAAAGAGCATGTTTCTCCTGTTTTATGTGCAGTTTTACAGCTTTAAATCCTACTGACTGTTATACCTACACTTGCCTGGTGTCAGTTTAATTTCCGTAATCAATTCAAGTTAATAACAACCTCCCAACTTAATGCTCTTGATTTAGCTCCCATTCATATGGATATGGATACGAATGAAACTTTAAAGAATTGAGACAAAGAGTAGTCAATTTCTCTCCCCCTCCCTCCTAGCTACGTTTTCTGTGCATTTATTCCGATTTAGTTTGAATTGTTTGATTTTTTTAAAGTTTAGACTTCCTTAAATGTTTGTGAGAAGTTTTCTGGAACTCTTTTACAGTTGCAACCTTTCTGGTTCACAGATTGGCAACACTGACATTTCTCGAATATAACGCTAGGAACAGTATAGTTCCTAAAATATTTGTCAGACATATTGTGGAATTTAGTTTTTTATAATTGTTCACTTTCTGGTTCATAGCCTGCTAACACTGACATTGCTCGAAATGACATAAAAATAGTTATAAAGAACTCGAATTTTCGCACCCCGTTTAACAAAAGCAGTTTCCATTACGACACAGATGAGTAGATTTACTAAATAACGCTTTTATTTGGGAATGTCTCAGACGCTTACCTGCGTTTACTTACCCACCGTTCTAATTCATTGCCTCGAAATGGGGCGCTGTTACACTTCCTTCCAGCTAGAACGTTCTTTTTAAAGTTTTTTGTTTCTAATGCAACGAACTCGTTTCTTGAATCTTAATGGAAATTGTAAACTTAAGTGTTGTTTTTGTCAAAGAAAAAAAGTCGTGCTTCATAGGGGATTTATGGTACATGGGTTTCTTCAGTAGATTGCAAATGATCGCATAAGTTTTGCGATAAATGTACAAATACAAAACTAGACAACTAACTACAAGTTCATAAATCAACAAGCCAGACTTTATCTATAATCACCTCTGACTGAACCTCATTGGATCTTTCTGTTTATTTTTTTTAAGTTCTTTACTTGTGTAAATCAACAACTTTCTCTGGCAAGTTGTCCTCTTTATGTGTAATTGATTGATTGAAATACTGTTTTCTTTGTAAACAAATAGAGGCCACCCATATTTTTCATTATACATTTTATATTAAAAGTGAAATGCACTGTATTCTATTGTTCCATAGTATTGTCGATTATTTATAAACATTGAAATGTTACACTATATAAATATGGTTTTCGTACTACTGCCTTTAATTCTTAAAATAAATTTATAAAGAGAATTTGTAAACTATCGGAAAGATTTTAACTTTCTAATGACCAAGGTTATAATAATAATAATTATATAAAGCATTTTTACTACTTGTATTTGATTTTCCAACCACATACTAAATTCTGTTATTTTTAATAAGAGATTCAATGAGGATTCTAAATTATATCATAATGAAATGTGCATACTTAAATATTTCAAAAGAATTTAATGCAAAAACAAATCTGGTAATCCTACACATTACAATAAAAAATAGTTACAACACTACATATTTTCACCCAACAGCCTCAAGTTATTTTGCTATCATTTCAATCATATCCTGTACTTTTCTTTGCAAATCACGACTGATTACTCTGTTTCTATTTCAATGATATATTAGCGTTAAAGAGAGCAAAACTAGCCTTCCTCGCGTATTCTAAAGTTGTTTTTGAACGCGATCTAACACACATTCGGCGCAATTTAACGCACTGTTTCTGGCTGGGCATGGGCGGCATCTGAAAAGCTCCACGGAAAGTAAGTTCACGCTTTCTGGTTTCATTGTTGTCTCAAGTCAGCCTTGTCCTTCAAATAGGAAAACAGCCGAGAACGTGGAAAAAATTACTTACACGTCTTGTCCATGTGGCTTAAAGTAATAGCTTGTGTAATGGTATTAACATTCCTTCAAAAAGTAGTATAAATATTTGAAATTTTAATAGGACCAGAGGATTCTATACATGCTTTTTTTCTAAATATTTTAATTGTTCACATTTAAATGTAAAAATAAATCCAAATTTCTCTCATTAAAATTGTTCTTTTACGGAAAATTGAGTTTCTATTGTTTATTGCTAAAAAAATAAAACGTTTATTTGGTATTTTGGTGGGGATTTTCTATAACTAAGTAGCACATATATATATTGCAAATTTCTTATTATTAAAATATGACATTAAACCTCTTTAATTTTTTTTTTAATTTGAAATGGATTTTTTATAGATATAATAGATATTTATAATAGATAAATGTATAGTGTCAACAGTATTGTTAACATAGGCATCTAAAAGCTAAAAACGTGTTCATGTTTAAATGTATAACCTTTACTTTGAATTTTTTTTGCAGATAAATACTATACATAAGCTTAATTATACTTCTACTCGTGGTTTTGATGCTTGTTATAAGTTCATCAAAGGCAAAATTTGAATTTTCAATCAATCAAATGTTTGACTTACATTAGTTTTTAGTTTGAAATGAAAAGTTCTGCGATCTAAAATTCCGAATATTTCAAACATTAAATCGATTTTTGATGTTTTATAAGTTCATAGATAAAGATCAGAGTCACAATATATGGTTTAAAACTGTAAATTCAAAGTTATGAGTTCAAATTGCCAAATATAGGGAATAAATTTTGAGTGAAAGTAACTGATTTTTTAGATTATTAGAGTGTGCAAAGGTTTAAAAAAGATAAAAAACACCGGCAGTGTTGACCAGCTAACCACGCCTGTAGACAGGTATGGTTCCACATTTTCAGGCGTAAACAGATCACAACTTGAGGGAGGAAAAAGAGAAACTATGCTACCGCATGCCTACACACCCACTATACTCACACCACACCCATTTTAATTGCAACAACAACAAAAATCATGGTCAGATCCGTCCAGAATCAGTCATCTCGGAAATGCACGTAAACGTTGGTTAAATTTTGGACATGCTTTAGATTCAAACACACATAAGTTAGATTTCGCATATACTCTTTAGTTAAATTCCCCATATACCTCAGTTATAAATTCTGAGTGTGATTTACTTAAATTCCACTTACACATTCGATCAATTTAATTATAAATCTAAATTGTGTGTTTGTAAGAGAACTATCAAGATTCTTTTTTTTTTTGTTCAATAGTAAGTAATAAACGTTAACATAAAGTTTTCATGAATTGTATGATAATTTATTTTTGCTAATTACCATAAACAAACATTCATTTGTTGAAAAAAGTTCTATTTTTATAATATTCATATACTACAGAAAAGGTGCAAATAGTTGAAAGGTGCAAATAGTTGAGGGGGCACATTGGATCGCTTTTTGTATTTTTATTTATTAACTTTTTTCAAATAACTTTTCAAAAGAGTTCAATTCATATTAGTTGGCTTACTTATACATATTTGGCAAATCTCTTAATACCGTTATTTAAAAAATATGAATAAAGCTGATTTTCTGAAGGTTAGCAATTTAATCCGATGTGCCCAGTGGTGGAGAGAATTGTATCCATGATTGTATCAGGCATGGGACATATTGGATTACATTATGATATGTATTTTAATTGTACTAAAAAAGCAAAGTTAATTTTGTTCTTGATTTTATTTAGATTGCAACTTGATGCTTTTATTTAAAAAAATTATGAAAAGAACACGGTACTTAAATTGGTAAGACTGAAACACAAAACCAAAAGCATGCATTGACACAAATCTCTCAATAACTTCAATTTTATGTGAATAAAGAAAATGTTTTTGTCTAAAGTTTAGACTTTAAGGTTTTGTTTGGACTAACGTTTCACTAGAGCAACACTTGAACACTTAAGTTTAAAACTGGCACATTGAATAAAATGTTTCATTAATAAAATATAATTCTTTACACTGAAATTTAGAAAAAAAGTTATATGTACTCTGTCTGCGTTGCCAGCCGTATAAAATGGCATGCTATACAAGTTTTGAAAATCAAACTAGGCGCTACAATAGAAGCAATGAAGTTAATTTAATTATAATTTCAAAGAATAAACTTTCAACAAAAAATGTTATCAAAATGTATTCCTTAGAACACAAGCTAACACTAAACATTGTAATTAATTTAATATTTATTAAATAATTCAATTTCAAAGTACTAGAAACATCACATTTTTTAGAAGTGACATCCGAAATAAATACATTTTTAGCCAAATTCAAACTTGTTATGTTACTTATTTAACAAACATAGCAAAATTAATTTGTATGGTGACAAACTTTTTTACATCAATATTTAAATAATCAAGGTTAAATTCTAGTTGGAACAAACTGTTGAACACTGTATAGGTTCAAAACATCTTTAATTGTCCACGCAATTACTCACTTAAAACAATCACTTTATAAAATTCAATACTAGAGACAAAGTGATAAGATAGACAAAGTGACTGATGGGATGTCAAACTATGTAAGTTATAGCATCATTTTTCTAAAAAAACATCTTGTCTTAAATGCATTCCTTAAATTAAAATTTTGGAGTTAATCTTCCTTTTCAAACGCTCAGAAGGTTAAAAGGCACTTGTTTAAGGATTATATTATTTATTGGATTTCAAAAAACTTTTATCGATTTAAAAAAATAAATATTTTTTGTTGCAAACATTAAGATAAATTAACTCTATTTCATAACAATTTGGTTTTAAATATGGAATAACCATTGTTATAAAGTTTCATTAACTTATAGGCAAAAAAAGTGCACAGAGTAATGAAATATGTACAAAATTATAAAGTAAAATATAGTCTTTGTGCAGAAAACAATAAAAATGTACTTAAAATCAAACGTATTGCGCTTGAAATTATTTAAAAACTATTTTGTTTATCAACATTTCTGTAACAAAATCTAACGCCAAGATCGCGTCTTTGAAGTCTCCGCTAAGTCGACAGAATTTCTGAATGAGAAAGTCGTAGGCAAGCATGTCATATAATTATGTGGCATGTAAAATATCCCCTTGATTACCATTTTGGCTTGGACACTGAAGGAAAAATTAAATATTTCCCCAATCTAACATCCACGGAGAGCTCATCTATATACATAAAAGGCAACTTCCGTTTGTCTATTTGTTTGTATAAGACACGAAATCTAAAGAACCACGCAACAGATCGTCACGAAATTTGGCACAAAAATTCATCTCATCTCCGGAACAAACATAGGCTAAGGATTTTTTGAATCAGACCATTCCTTCTATCGTTTTCGAACATTTTTATGTTTCCCATTCAATGCATTGAAGACCTTGGAGGTTTATTGCTCCTTCAACAGCACGTTTTCACGGATTGTTATTTAGTTTTATTTTACACATTTTTTAAAAACGATTTTTAAGTATATTTAGTTTAATAACAGCTAAAAAATTAGAAATAAACATCTAAAACAAAAATCATTTGCTAGCTTTTTAGCAGTTAGAAAAATATTTAATATTAAAAATAAAAATCGTTTGCTTTAGTATCTTTATCACAGTTAAAAAAAATACAAATAAATATAAAAAATACAAATCGTTTGCTGTTTTCTGGAGTAGCTTTATAACATCTAAACAATTAGATCAAGTATTTCGCTTTCATTAAGAATATTTTATTTTCTGCACGCAGACCATGCCTTTTATGTATATAGATATCTGCATTGATTTAGTACTGTATACATTTGCATTGAATTCTTAATTTTTCAGCATTTGTATTGAATTATGGTAGAAATTTGTACTGCTTATATATTGTATTTATATCTACAAAGTGTCCAAAAAAAGTTACTTAATTTATTATAGAACTCCCTTGAATTGCGTTAAAATAAATGTTTGAGACCCTTTTAAGATTTAGCTGTTTTTCCATTTTTAATTCTTACTGATTATTTTTTACTTAAATATGTATTCTTTTTAATTTTAGCTTCTTATCAAAGGTATTTTTGAAATATTAATCATTACTATATCCAAGTTGAGTAATTAAATGGAAAATTACTGGGTAATCTTCATATCTTATGTAACTAAAATGAAAGAAAAAAATAGTTAAATTGACTGTTCAATTATTTTTCCACCTCTACCCGTGCAACGTCGGGTATAACAGCTAGTATTAATTATAATTAAAAAATGATAGCAACGGCCGCCTATATATGGTGCCAAAAATAAAGTACCCCTAACATTCGGGGAATTTGTCAAGCTTGCAAAAGATCTGCTACCCACAGTGCAACCCTATTTGAGAAAAACAATTTTTTATAATATTTACAAAACCATTCAAATTACATTTTTTCAGCGCTAAAATTACCATTCGCATGTATCAAAAGTTAGAGAGAATGAATGTAAAGGTTATTTTTTCCATATTTTTTTGTACATTATAATTGCTATTTAAAATTATATTCAATTTTCAAGCACAAACATAGTATACAATTGATAAACTTTATCTATTGTATTATATTAATTTATTACAGCATTTATTAGTTTGCAGTACATTTATGTTCTTTGCTCTTAGTTTAAAATTATGCATGTATTTTTTTCGGTGTTTAAATTGAAAACTTGAGTCATTTCCACGGAAGGAAATATATATCTTTACATTTTGAATTTTAATGCAATTGAAAATGTATTTTAAAATATTTGTATATCTAGATACTATATCACCGATATCAGCGATGCGATGTAAAATCGTTGAATATTACAATGATTGTGCTTATGAAAAAATTCAATTAAAATATTTGGTTCGTTTTGAAAGCATTATCAATGTGACAATATGCATTAACAAATCATTTAATAGTGTTTACTTTCGAATAAAATATCAAAACTATCATCACAATAATCTAATAAATTTTATAATTTGCATATTGTGTGCATTAATTGGTTAACTTAATTGAACCAATTCCATATATGTCTTAACGATACATTAAATTATTAAAAAGTGAATTTTAATCAATAAACTGGATAAAATATTAATTAAGCTAAAATTAAGCATCAATTACGTATTAATAAAATATTTTATGAACATTAAAACAAGAATGTTTGATAAAACAGATACCTTTCAAACTTAAATTAACAAGTTTATTATTAGTAATTTTATATTGTATAAATCTATCGTATAAATTGTACACATGGTTTCGTTTAAATGAAGACGAAAGAACTAATTTTATTAAATTACCCATTATTCAAAATTAAGTAATCGAAATACTTTTACAGAAATCGACATAAATTTCGTTAAACAAATTATTAAAAACTAATTTTCTAAATTTCAAAACTTTTGAATATATTTTACACAAAAGAATTACTTATTTTTTAATAATAATATTAAAAGTTAAATTTTATTAAAGAGTTGTAAACTTTCTTAGAAACTTTCAATAAAAAAACATTTTGAATTATTAAATGTTTACTCATATGTTGAATTTATCCAAATACTAATCACTTGTTCCAATTCAGTTTGTACAAATTTTTATTTTGTATCATTCTTAAAGAAATTTAGCAATTAAATTCTCAAATAGAAAAATATGTATATATAGTTTAATAAAATGTCGTAATTTTAAAATTTTTTTGCAATAATTTCTTATTCCAGGCTACGTTTATAATTAAATAATATGCGTTTGGTTTCCTGGACACATTTGTAAAATTAATCTCCATAGTATTTCACTATTGCTTTTAAAAAATGTAAATAAAAATATTTTACATTAATTATTTGCTGGCAGTCAAACATTTTTAAGAGGTAAATTGAACAAGTTGGAAGTAAATTTAAATAATAAAATAATATGTTTGAAAATTAAGAAGTAAATTCAATTAATTAATGTGTTTGAACAATTAAAAAGTAAATTTTATTTAGTAATATGTTTGAGCAAGTAATCAAATTTTTAACTATAGTGTAAAATTTGATGTGGAATAGGAATGCTATTCTTCAATTGGAAATTGGTAGGCGAATTGTCAAATAACATTTTTTATTGAAAAACTTATTAAACATTTATAAGACTTTGTTGTATTGCTTTGCTTTGGTGTAAATTCATGATTAATTGTTAATTTTCCAAAATGTCTGTCTTCAAGAATTTATTGTAGACTAATATTATAAAAAGTTTTCTCGTTATTTTTTCCATGATAATTTAAATTTTATTGTAATTGAAGTACAGCTGTTTTGTGCCTTAGTTGTTTTTAGTTTTTTTACTAAAAATTAATATATTATTATTTTTTTGTTATTTGAATTGGGTTCCCTTAAACATGAAGGCATGTAGAATTGTTTAAAAATGTCGACATTAAATGTAGATTTGCAATGTCAGTGCCTGGCAACACTTGTATTTAAAAACAAAAAATACATTTAGCTTTCATTCTCTTAATAAGAAATCTTAAAATAAAAGAAAAGTTGAAATTTTAAGTTTCATTGTAATATTGTGATTTTGCCTTTTGCTACTTTTCTCTTATAAATTAATTGTGCTAATTTCTATTATCTCTCTTCTATTAGTCATAGTGGCATGTGTCCCGCCATGTCTGTAAACTTCTACACTCCAGAGGTCCACATCCACATACGTGGACCTTTGCAGAACTCGCTTCACAACTTCCTTTTACAGTTTTTTTTAATACTAACTTTCCTATTATTAACGAGAATGTTCAAACTTTCAAAAATATCCGCACTGAAGCAGATGACAAGTATTAAAATTTTTTGGATTAAAACCTACTTGAGATAAGGGTCGATCACGATTTAAGACTTGCAAAGAACTGTGTTTTCAGTAATACATTTTAAACACTTGTTGCATTTTAGAATGGACTATTAAAAACAAGAAACTGACAGAGCTTGTTTGTTCATTCATAACACACAAAAAAGTGTATATTTAGGGTTTAAAACCGCGAATTGCGTTAAATTGATGTGCCCCTCAAGAAATATTAATAGTTAATTTTTTTCACTCACTGTTATTTACAAAGCATATGTTTAAATATTTGTTTGAAATATATAATTATATCAAGATTATATTTGGGGGGAGGGGGTCCTGTAGAGGTTAATTAAAAAAGATAGGTTATCAAAGAACCGGATCATCTTTGCAAATCCCTAGTTTTACAATCGAGCATTTAGCGATTCAGCAAAAGTGAAAAGGAAAGAAAAAATATATTACGCGTTCTGTGTAATAAAAGAAACCAGAATTTTCGAGAAGCTGTAAAACTTGTTATAGATACCGAAAGGATGTTCTGTGTGACCTAATTCGAAAGTTTTTAACGGCAGACGACATTCTGTCTTCAGGCACAAGAAGCGAGAGTCCGTGCACTAATTGCCGAATTAAGGCCGGACTCACATTTTTCTTACAGTTGCATAAGGTAGCAATATTTGTAAAAGAATGAAATTTACATAACTTTATCAAGTAGATTGATTCACTACCTATTATTACGCTAAAGAAGTAAGACAAGAATTTTTTGTTAGACAAGAAAAATTCTGAAACTTAATGAAATTAGTTTTATAAATTTAAGGAATTTATTTATTTTTTCCATTCATTATTTATTTCAATAAAATTAGTTAGCTTATTTAACAATATATTCCAGTTTGAAAAGTAGGTATTGACATGATGGAGGTGTCCGTCTGTCCATCCATACCCTCCACCCCCTTCAAAATTCGGTTCTGATCTTAAATTTTTTTTTTAGAAAGGTATGACTTCAAACACTAAACTTTTCTATTTTTTGCCCGTCAGTCTTAACGTCCAGCCGAACACTATCTGTCTGTCGACGGTCTACCCATATAATTAGCTCGATATTTAATCGGTCTATTTAAAGCGGTGCTGTCACATCAACACTTGCGTGAGAAACTCCATTTAAAATAATACTTGAAAGAAAATTTATCTATATCCCATAAAATCAGTTTAGAATTATGACAAAACATATACACCATAGAACGATTAACACTTGTCAAATCACACCATAGAACGATTATTTGAAGATGATAGATAATTTGCTTTCATTTTTTTGTCTTGAACATTATAAATTCGAGAGCATCCCAGTAAAATAAAACAATTTTTTCAATTGTCTTAAATGTAATCTCTGAATAAATGAAAATTTACTCAATAATTTACAAATCAATTGAAATTGTAATTTCGAAATAAATATAACAAACCCTATTAAAACAACGTAATTCAAAGCACATTTGATGAAGCTTTTACGTCATCAACTCAATGCTGATCAAAGCAATTATCGAAATTACGAGGACGGACGTAAGCAGACATCAAATTCGCCGGCTTTTCTGACCCTAATGGTTAAAAAAACAACCTTTCACTCCCTGGTTAATGGGAATCTCGGAAACCAGCCCACGCCCACTTTGTTTTGATTTCGAACGAGACAGAAACAGGAATAACTAATGAAGGGCGTTGGAATTGCCACTTATACCTGCGGGCGACACGAAAACCTGAAGAGAATTGATTTGTAATTTCAATCAACGTCATATGCTGGTGTTGATTTTGCGGTCTATTAGGGAACTGGATCGTGAAAGGAATGTGGTGCGAAAAATACTCCCATAACAAAATATTTGGTTTAAGGAAATAGCCGAATTTCAGGTACGTTAATAACCTAAAGTATAAACGATGCTTTTTATACCAACTTTCATGATCTTTGATGATAACCATACACAAAATTGATTGTATGATTTTTCTAATATTTCTATAAAAAAAACAGAAAACGCATTTCTATGTTTTTTACAACTATTGTAAAGACAGAAATTTAAACGTTACTAGTACTTCTAAATGAACTTCTAATAAATGCCTGCCTTCTAAATGGAATGGCTTTCTGAATGGAACTCATTCCATGCCTGCATACCATGCCTTGAATACGTCTTACTGTAACTAAAAAAATCTCTTTTTGATTTGCTAATTTAATTATTTGGAAGACATTATAAAAACTTTTTTTTATTGTTAAATGATATTGTTTTGAATTTTTATTTTTAATTTGGACTCATTATAAATTTTATTTATCAAAATCACCTACTTCAAATACTCTCTGAGGGATAAGAAAATTGTAAACTTCTTTCTGCTGCACAAATAGAAAATTTCAAATATTCAAATTACTATATCTGTGAGGCCCAGTGGCCTAGTGGTAGTGCTTTGCATTGCCACGCCACAGGTCCGGGGATCGAGTCCCGGATTGGGCGAGGTTGACTCAGCCTTTCATCTCTTAATTGGGTCGATAAAATGAGTACCAAGCCTGCTTGGGAACTAAACACTGGGGTCTCGCGTAAGGCTGACCACCTTATTAGGACACATGCCTAGCACCCCAGAGCCCTTGGTCACGTAAGCTGGAATGGGCACGGCAGGCCTTGGCCCTCTAACGGGCTGATGCGCCGATGAGTATTTTTTACTATATCTGTAGCAAACGGTTTTAATATCCTCTAAATACTTTTAATTTTAAAATCTAATAAAATGTTAAAAAGAATTAAAACACTAAACAATGCGTGAAAGGAAAACAAACAATTCTTTACGCATTTATAGTCTTCATTCCTCAAATGGTTCTACAGTTTGCATTTTTAATATGTCAACTAAACAATTTTTGTGCATTTTTATGTGTCTGACGTGAAATTGACATCCAGCATGCAGTCATTTATCTCGTTATCCACACGCTTTTGTTCAAATTTATTGTGTTAGTGTCACTTCAAACCGAGCTTTCGGTTGACCACCACAGCGAAACCGTTTTTCGTTTGAAGGATGACCTGAATTCGCACGCTTTCTTTTTCCCTCTTTATCCAATCTCTTCAATGGGAGGAAAATACCTTAGTGGTGGAGACACATTAACATCCGCCTTTTCTTTTTAACGAAACAAAAAAATACCAAGTCTCCAAGAAAGACTTGCAAGTGTTTCTTCCGCAAGACTTCTATTACTTACCTGGTTTTAAAAAGCTGTAAATGATTATATTTTTAACTTAGTTCAGACAGGGACCTACTAGTTTCAAGCCGATTAAAAACGGGTACGAACATCTATGTCAGAAATGGGAGTCCACATAACCATGACAGCTGTGGCAACTGATTGACAGAAGACAATATTGTTTGGTTATATGAACTAGGATGTTTGGATAAAAAAGAAATTCTAATAAATTCCGTTTAGTTTACTTTTTACTTTACAAATGACATTGGCTATTTTGTGATAATATATTATTTCTCTGTTAATAGTTTGTTGTCGACATTATTTCAATGTAATTTCAAAAGGCCGTTTACTACTTTGTTATACTCTCAAATATGCTCATTTAGCAACATTAAGAGTTTCAAATAATTTCTTAAACTATCAATCAAATAACAAAAATAAAACTAAGATATGATTATTAGACTTGATTATTTTGATTCTCAACACCATAGAGTTAAGCTTTCAAAGACAAAACTACGAAAAATTATAGAAAGAAACACATGAAGTAGTGGCCAGTACAAGTATAAGCTACGGAAAATGATTGGAAATTCAAGGTATGGCATATTAAGTGTTTTTAAGAGGTTCCACATAAATTTAAATTACGATTTGGGAAATTTTCGGTTACCATTTTTACAAACTAACTTGTGTACGACTTATGACCTTGCTGATCGAAGTTCTAGAACAAATGCGGAAATTTCTCCACTCCATTGCCCTTCTGTCTTTTACCTCAATCTCCAGAAATCGAGTCTGGATGGCGACAGACTGTCCAGGTACAGAACCAAAAAACTTTTTTCTAAAATTCATACTTCCTGCTTATAAGTGGTGTATCAACTTCCAGAGGTTTGTTCCTAATCGGCCGCATTGAACTCTCCCGATTATGTTGTGCTTCCTTTTCAGTAATAATGGGATTAAAGCAAAGTTCAAGTGTTTAAGGACTTTAGGACTTGGATGTCTCCAAAGTACACTGAAGAGCCAAAATAGCTGGTATAGGCATACATCTGCGAATAAAGGTGAATAAAACCAATCGAAGTTCTTCGCTATGTTCAGCAGAGTCTATGTGCTGCTATCATGACAGGTTATGAAAATTGAAGGAATTTTGAAAGTATCGGGGGTTGAGAAATGGAATTCCATATCCATGCATCTCTGAGGTGGAGATGAATTTTGGATTTTCACTTACGACAATTTCACGAGTGTACTATGAACATCGATAATCCAGTAAAACATCAAATCTACGACATAGCTTTGACCTTTAAAACTTCGTGCAAAGCCATTGACAACTGATCATTAAATGTGATAAACGTCTATGTCGATTCTATGTCGTACAAGTGACAACTTGTTAACCATTTAATGAATATTCACCGATATGGGCTTCTGGAGCCGTATATATCACGTATCCGCAACATATATCATTTTTAATGATTTTTGTCCGTCGTCGATGATCCGTTTTGCATGATCTTTTTTAGGCCGCAGCTGTGTCGTAGTTTTAATGTTTTACTGGATTATCGATATTCATGGTACACTCGTGAAATTGTCGTAAGTGAAAATCCAAAATCCATCTTCACCTCGGAGATACATGGATATGGAATTTCATTTCTCAACCCGCGATACTTTCAAAATCCCTTCAATTTTCATAACCTGTCATGATAGCAGCACATAGACGCTGTTGAACATAGCGACGAACTTCGATTGGTTTTATACACCTTTATTCGCAGATGTATGCTTATACCAGTTATTTTGGCTCTTCAGTGTAGTTTCGTGTTATTAAAATTTCAGTTTTAAATATTTTCCGATGTAATCAAAATCACTTTATTCTAACTGGTAATCGTATCATATTTTTTATATTTTAAATGCAACTACTATTATCAATTCCACCTATTATATACTAAGTTTTTGACTCATCGTGGGCATTGATGCTTAGAATTTTTCAATCATTCATACTTCTCCAACTCTGACAATTCATTGATGTCTCATATTCAAAATTTTTACAAGATGTTTCATGCAAAAATAAAAATAAAAGTATTTTAAGCAAACTAACAAATAACTTTTTTTTAGAAAAAAATGATTTTTTTAAAAATTGGTTAAAGTCTCCTATACGGAAAATTCGATTTCTCTTAAGATAAGCTTAATATTTAATGGTAATATCCAGAAGTTAAAGGCTATATAAAAATACAAACAGTAAGGTAATAGTGGTCGAAGTTAATATGGGTGGACAGTTGGAACTCTAACTAATAACTAAAAGTTCTCTTATAATAATTATTTAGTTAGTTACTTTTGTTTTAAGTCTTTGATAGTTATTTTGCTGTCAAATTAAGAAATCTGTTACTCCATATAAATACTAAATGACATAAAGTTGGTGAATACACAGTTTATTATATAATTTTGGGGCAAGATAGGAGAAATGTTTAGTAAATATATAGCTTTAGCTAATGTTGTAATTCGAAAAATTTCATTTGATCTGGTATTATAAAACATTTCATTATGTTCACAAAGTACTTTATTGCGATAAAGATGCGGGAAAATTTGAAAAAGGCATTGTAGCGTACATGGAGTAAATTAAGCTTTCGAAAACTCGGACCGTTAATAAATTATGGTATTCAAGCATTTAGTCTATGTTAAAGCCAAAATGTTTATTTTTTTCAAACAAATGAATTTCAAGGTGTGACTCTATCAGATAACCCATGTATTCCTATTTTGATGGAATTATAAATGCAACTTTAATGCAACCTCACAGATGTCATTTTCAAACATCTGCTTTCCTGGTTTGCTTATTCCTGGAATTTCCCTTTCCCTGCTTAACTTACCAATGAGAGGCTCGATTTGATACCTCGAACCATTAGCATTTATGTCTATTACTAGGTGTTTTTTTTACCGTTTGACCTATTCCCACATCTTGTTTTGAGTTTGAAGAAAGTGAGAGGAATCAGAAAAAAATTCTGCTTTTGCGTCACATAGTTTTATTTTTACTTCGAATTCCATTTCTGTTCGCCATAGACAGACGGAAAAACCCACTCGAATTGGTAACTGGTTTATCAATGTGGAATTCTTCTGCTTTGATTTGATAAAGTTTTATATATATTTTTTATTAAAAGCTTTTTGAAATTAATAATCATTTTAATATATACAGTCCCTGGACAAATTATTAGACGCACTGTATTTTTTAAAAATAATTTTATGTTTTTTAAGACTTTTTATGCAATAATGGTATATTTAAACTACAATATTATTGATTTTTATTTAAAAGAATTGTTGTAGACTACATATTTGTATTTATTTTAAGATAATTATGATTAATTATGATTAAGATTAATTTATATTAATTATTTATTATAAGATTATTTATGTGTGGAATCATCATCCTCAAATGCAGGAGACAGTACAGTCTTGCATTGATAGCATGCCGCGCAGAATTAAAACTTTGATAGCGGCTAAAGGTGGCTCAACTAAATATTGACTTTTACTAACATTAATTTCACTTTTCTTTAAAACTTAATAAACTTATGCTTTTCTAAATTAATGCTGTTTTATTTATGTCAAATAAATCGGTAATTGATTGGATAATATAAAAATAAAAAACAAATCAATTTAAAATACAAAAACGGTACATTATCACCCGGTAATTAATATTTTACATGAAATCTTGCAGTGTGTCTAATAATTTGTCCAGGGACTGTATAATGCAGGTTTAAAAAATTTAATCCGTTCAACATACTTTCCTACAAATAAATACCAAAGTTTATTTCAATCTTAAATGAAGATTATCAAGTTTTATTGTGAGGATGAAAGAAATTAAATACACACTAACAAATTTGGTTACAATTTTGTCAAACCAAAGAAAAAATTATTTCAATTATGTACGAATTTTTTTATTTAAAAAATTGGTGATTTTGATCACGTGTCATATTCGTTAAAATGTTTTCGAAGCTTTATGCAAAAAAGAAAAGTATTTTTTTAAAGGATAGTGTTCAAGAATATTAATTTTCAATGCTAAGTAGTTTATTTTTCAGTTACAACCGGCAAAGGATGTATAAAATGTCTTAAGTGAAAGTTTGTTTTCTGTTCCAGAAAAATTAATTAACATTTACATTATACAACATTTTCAAACTTTTTTCAGTGTACTTTAGAAATAAATAATTTCTTAAGGTACCTCATTGTTCTAATTTAAATTAATTAAAATAATTTATTTTAATATTTATGCTTTCTGTTTTGCGATACAAACAGAGTTTTTATCAATTACAACTGGCAAAGGATGTATAAAATGTTTCATGTGAAAGTTTGTTTTCTGTTCTAGAAAAATTAATTAACATTTACATTATACAATATTTACAAACTTTTTCAGTTTACTTTAGAAATGAATAATTTCATAAGGAACCTCATTGTTCTAATTTAAATTAATTAAAAATAATTTATTTTAATATTTATGTTTTCTGTATTTCGATACAAACAGAGTTTTTATCAATTCCAACTGGCAAAGGATGTATAAAATGTTTATTATATTAAATGTTTATGTTGTGTTTATCGTGAAAGTTTGTTTTCTGTTCTAGAAAAATTAATTAACATTTACATTATACAACATACAAACTTTTTTCAGTTTACTTTAGAAATGAATAATTTATAAGGCACCTCATTGTTCTTATTTAAATTAATTAAAATTATTGATTTTAATATTTATGGGGTTTTTTTTTATACAAACTTGAAAATTCCGTTCGATTTCCAACGACCTGCATCTTTTGTTTGCTACTTTGCAAAAGTCTTTTGTCATACTTACATTTTAAATTTACCTGTATTTATTTTTGCATAATGTAAACTGTTATGTTTTAATAATTTTAAGAATGTAAATTTACTAAAACTAAAATAAATGATTTTTTAAAAGTTATTTTCAGAAATCTTAAAAGATAAAAATATATTAATTTTGTACGTTTCAATACTTAAACATTTTTCCAGAACATTTGTAATTCATAGCAATAAAAACTGTAATCGCTGTGATAAAGTTCCTAAAATGTATTTTTAATCGCGTTTCTTATTCTTTTTAGGGGTTGAATTTGGAAAGGTATGAAAACCAGATGCCTCCCACTAACAGTTTTTTCAGTTATTCTATTAGGTAAGTATTTCAATTTTAAAAGTAATCATTCCACACCCAGGTAAAAATAAAAAAAAGTTTGCAACTTAACAGTGTTTAAAATTACCCCCTTTTTTCTCAACCCCACTTTTTTAGTTTTCTACCCTGTAGAAGGTGTTGTTATTTAAAATTAATTCCAAACCTTATAATGTTAAGTTTTGTTTGTATCAGCTTTGAGCTTCCACACTACGTTTATAACGTAAAAAGTGAAAGGTATTATAATCGTTCAGTCTGTCGGTCCGTCACCCACTTTCATAGCCCAAACTACAGATGCTACGGACAAGTGTGATACGTCAAAAAATTCAGCGCATCGAAATTAGAATACATTGAAAATTTCAGAGAAAAATTCGAATTCGAAGTATTTCAATTATTTAAAAAACTGCAAAATTTAATGCTCATTTAAAAAGCATAAGAAGCCATTTTTATTAGAATTAAATCACCATTGCCATTCGCAACAATCGCTCGAGAAACTTTAATTCTTTTAGACAATAAATTAAAATAAATTTATTTTTGCAACATCGATCAGTTTGAAATGACGTCAAATATATTTCACTACGGGATTCTTATATGTATGTTGATATGAAATATTTTCATTTTATTTAAAAGCGAGGAATATTACATATTTATTCTTTGAAATATAAATTAATTTTTGCAAACGATAAGTGATAATTATTGAATTTTCTAAATAAAAGAAAAGAAACTAGCCAAATTTAGCATGTAAATGTTTAATATAGAATTAATGTTGTGTTTGGCGCCTTTTACCTGTTAAATACAACTGTTGTGTGGAAGTGGGTTAAGTGATAGATTCTGTTACAAACCTACTTGTTTGTTGTTGATAAACATTTGCTGTCGTGTCACAAAACAATTATTATCCCTTTCAACAAGTGATTTTGGACACAAGATATCTATTTGTGTAAATCTGTCACGTGACTCATAAGAGAGGCTTTTAATTTTAATGCACCATTTGTATGTAGATAAAGTTATGCATTTTAAATTTTACTGGTGAGCTTTAAAGTGTAGATGTAGTTTGATGACATCGCTATATTTTTCAAATAGTAAAATGGTCCGGCTGAATGTGAAACGTATTCTTTAAAATAACTAGAAGTTCTGTAATTACGCCCAATTATAATAAAGTTTAACACCAATATATAACAAGTTAAACACCAATTTATAATAAAGTTTCATATTGTTAGTTGTTACCTTACTTTATTTGTTTGCTGCTGTCTAATCTGGTAGAAATTAACAATAGAAAAAAGTTTTACCATTATTTTATTCGATAAAATGAAATTTAGCGCGAGGTGACAGAAAAATGTAAAAACAATAGAACTGTTCACGTTATAGTGTTTAAATAGTGGAAATTGTTAGGTTTTTATAAACTTTTAGTAACATCTAACACATATCTAAATATAAAGAGCTTTTGTATAACTTGTAAAATTCGGAAATATCATGCATAAAATTTTCTAAACTTATTCCCGGTATAATGACATACAAATAATTAGAAACTTTTTAGTATTTCTTGCAAGTGCGTAGCACTTGTTTTGCTTTATTTAAATATAGGAATTTTTTTATTCTTGCCAGACTGTCCCACAATAATTCGGTACTATGAGATAAGTTATAATATATAAGGTCAAAAATATGTGTATACTTTAAATACATACATTTTGTTTGACAAATCCACTATACGAAGAAATACAAATAATCTTAAGTAGTTCAGTATTCCTTAAGGTCCAAACAGACGTTTTTTAAAAACTTTTTAAAGAAATTTTAAAAGGGGAACGTTTGGTATTCTTACTATATACCGACAATATTTGTTCCCACCAATAAGTCATTATGATAAGCTACACATCGCACAAAATACATTACTTAATTTTAATCTGTCAAAACTTTCCTCCGATAGCATTAACCTGTTTTAAAAAAACTTCCCAACCCATGAGGATTACGTAATGGAATTGAGGTTAAAACCGCACAATAAAAGGGATCAACCATATTTCATCGGAATAAAAAATATTTGCAACATAAGTTATCATTAAAATAATAGTTATAAATACTAGTAATAGTAAAAGAGCTTTGTGATTTCAGTTACTTTTTTTAAATACAGGTTTCCTCAAAACTAGCTTTTTTTAGAGTTAGTAAACGATTTTTAATTTATCTAATTATGCATGTGGCCCGAAAATTCTGAAAGGTTAAATTATAACCTGTTAGTTTGATTTAGAACGAGGATGGAATTTTTGTGTTGAAACCAGTTGAGTTTTATTGACAAGTGAGATTGCGGTATAATTTCCGCTTTTCGTGGAATGCAGTTTCCTTATTCCGATGTCATTTCTTACTTTCATTGAATTGTTAAATTATAAACACTTTCATGTATTGTTTGTACAAGTAACTGATATTTTCAATTTAAAGTTCTTTTGTTGGTTTTTCCGTAAAAGTTTTTATATTCGTTAGATAATTATTATGATCTTTATTAATGAATAAAATAAATAGTTCATAAATTATCATAAACGAAACAAATACTTTATTACTGATACGATTTCTTAAAACCAAACACATTTTTATTTACAAAAATAGTATACCAATATTTTATAGTATACCATTTTAAAAGTAATTTTATACATATTGTTGTCAATTAATAGGAGAAACTCAGGTGACTTAAACTCTTTTTCAGTTTTAAATTTTTTTAAAGCAGTAATGTCTTGTTTGTTGCAGTATTTTTTATAGTTTTGAAAATCATTTTAAGAATCCAAATATAATGCTTTTTTTAACAGGGATAAAAAAAATGGTATCCTTCTTCACCGTAATTAAAGGGAGGCCTTATCTTTGAAACAGATGCCTTTAAATTATTAAAATTACGTATAAAAATCATTTTTTTAATTAATATACAAAGCTCTAATGTCTTTTTGACATAATAATTATTTTACTATTAAAATATCAATTAAATGGAAGTTTCACAGCAATGTAAAAAAAGAAACAGCGTCTCCAATCAAAGAGTGACTTGATTCATTACCAAGGTTGACTTTGATCCCTACCAAGGAAAACTTGATCCTATAAACAGATACTTTTAAATGACAGATCATGAAGAAAGAATGAAGTTTATATTGAATTTATATTGAATGATGAAACTAGAACTAGATGTTCCTTAAAAATCTGAATTTCTAGTGAGTGATCAATATAAATTGTTTACAATAATTTATTTTATCTAAGGGGATAATTGTTTCCTAGGATCAAGTATCCATATTCGTTTGGGATGTGCCCAATGCTCATGTATAAGAAAAATAGTTATAAAATTTACTGTAAACAACTTTTTTCTAAATTACATATTTAGCAGTAATAAGTATTAGTTATATATTATGCACGAAAATATAACTGATTTATTTGTTTAGTAAAAAACATTGCATAAACTACCTACTCCGAAATAAGTACGCCACCAAAACAAAGAATCCTTTATAGCAATCTTTCCTTTACACAAATAAAAAAAAGTTGCTCAATTTTTTGCCAGTACTCTTAATGAAGAATGACTTTATTAGAGTTGTGATTTTCAGAAATCAATCTGCATATTTTATGTGGTTCATTAATTAGGGATCAAGTCTCCCATAGGATCAAGTGACCCTAATCCCCTCAATTACGAAAAGGATTATTTTTCATGACAGTTTAAGACATTTATAAGCAACAATATGAATAAATAGAATAGTTAAAATTCCAAAGTAATACATTACCATTAGACTAGCCCTCTCATGGATACAGGCGTATAAATCCGTAACAGATAATTTTTTTAAATTTATAAATTTTGTAATTTTACTAAATTTTGATAATAGAAGTATGGATGAGTCATTTATAATCATCTGCTACCGAAATATTATTTTTTTAAAAAATCAAAATAGTTAAATTTATTCTTAAAAGTTTTAATCTCATGCAGTAAAAACAAGTTTACACTTCAGTCTATTTGCTTATCCCTTAGAGGGCTAGAATAGGATCTTAAAAGTCAGCAAATTTTCTAAAATAAAAGATCAGAGAGGAATTTTTCTGGGATAAACATGTTTTTTATAACTTATTTCTTTTCCATATTTAAGTGTTATATCGGTTTTCAAACTGGTTGTTGGTTTATGTGCAGAAGATATAACCGTCATAAAGATTGAGGTTAAAAAAAAGGATACCCCATCAAGCGTTTACAACATTGGAGGTTTAGAGAATTTTCAATATTATATATTTTAAATATTTATTTTTTACACTTGCCTTCGTCTATTAAAAATTCAACTACATTTAATTTAAAGAAACCCAATGGAATGGACAGTTTTAATTAAAAAAAAAGGGTCAATCTAAATCAAATAGTCTGACATAAGTAATACAAAGTTAAAATAACTTAGCTTTTAAAGATATTCTTTTGGATCATTTAATAAATATTCGTTGGAAAAAATACAAACAAATTTACTATTATTATTAAAAAAAATGTATGACATGATATTTTTTCGGAATTTAAATTTTATAAGCCAAATATTTTAAAAGAGACGTAAAAATTGTTTTAACTGATTTGATTTGCTCCTTCTGTCATTAACTTCAAATAAAATAAGTAAAGAAATAAACTCGAATTTTGAATATGCTATACTTTTACGAAAATAATTGTTAGATATTGTCATTCCACTTTAGACTTTGGATAAATTTAGATTCATATCAGGGCCACACAAATGTATAACTATTAATTTCAAAATAACACGAACGTGTAAACAACACTTAAAATTAATAGTTTTCCCCTACTACCACAAGTTATTAACTATATCGCAAACAGGAATATCCAGTGAGGTTTCATTGAATATGCATGCGATACGATCTGGAACATTCTATTATTCAAATCATCCGTGAAAGGGATCAGAAGGTTAAGAGCCATAGCACGATCTCATTCATTGAAATGATAAACACTTCGATTCTTTTGTGTTTCTTTGTGTGCAACACACACGTGGATTGCCACACTGCAGCCCTAGAATATATATAAAGAGCAGCCGCTGGCTTGCGTAGAGTTAAATTGCTCTTATGGCAAATGCAAGGACTAATTGGGGTCTATCAATTCACTAGTTAACTGTTTTAGAACATTCTAAAAATTAAAGCTGTGCGCTGCGGTGTACTTGGATGTTTTGTTGTCATATTGTTAAATTAAATGTATTTAAAGATATTAAATGTTTATAAATTATTTCTTATAACGCAATACCTTGTCCCATACTACTCTGTGAAAACGGTATTTTAAGGAAATGTGAGTGCTTTAAAAAATTGGACAGCTGCATTTTCATTTGATCGCTCTTATACCTAAAAGTATCTTTAGGTTTCTCGCAGTAAAATTAATTTTAAATACAAAAAAAAAATTAGAATTTCAACTCTTTAAACATTTATGGATCAGCCTCTTCCTTGAAGGTCTCCTTTTAAATAATTTAACATAATCGTAAATATTTAATATCGTTTAGTTAGCTAGAGGTGTTTTGTTTGGGGGGCTGAAATAGTTTAAAAGATAATCCTAATGTTGTATCTAAAAGAAATAGAGTTTACCATCAAGCTCATTTTTACCATCATTTTGCTAATATTTTTTTATAGTTCATGAGATTTAAAAAACACTATGAAGAAATATACGGAGTACCTTTCTTTCATATTTTGATAATTTTCAGAATCTCAAAGTTCTCAACATAACTACATCGATATAATCTATATCAATAACTGACACAAAAAATCTCCAAAAGGACTGTAATAAATTATGATTTATTGACAGAAGAAGTTCTAAAGAAATTCTAAATTATCTTGAAATATTTTTGACTTATCTAATTTTAAGAATTGAACTAGATTTTTAAGATTCTCTCTTTCTCTCCCTCTTTTAAAATAATATTTTCAGATTATTATCTATATTTCTACACAAAACAGATTTGGCTACGTAAACTGTCATTTTTTTGAAGAGATGGTCTTTAAAAAATCCAAATTAAAAAAGTACATTAGGAATAAAAATCTATTAATTGTAAAATTTTAAAATTTAAGGTTATTGTTAGAAAGACTGATGCACAAAATATGGAAAAAGGCGGGTCTAACGGTTTGGGTCTAACTCCCAATGATTCCATTTGGAATAATCAGCTTGAGATTTTTTTTCTCCACTAAGTTAAACTCGCACTTATTTGAAATAAATTTTATTAAATTCTCTAAACATTTTTCTGTAAGGTTATATATTCTTTTTGTATCGTTAGATGGAAGAATCATGTCTTTTGAAGAATTAAATCATGTTTTTTTGTAGTTAAATGAAAATATGAAAAACATGATCAAATAAAATTCATTATGAGACAGTTTTATTAAATAAATTAGCCCTAAATTCTTCATACTTGCATTTTTAAATGCTTAAAAATGGAATTTAGATTATTTTAGCAAAAAATTATTGTTATAATTTATTCAAAAGTTCTGATTCCAAAAAAAACCCCTTAAATTTTAGTAAAAAAATTAAGATTTTACCTCCTGCTTTTAACCATTTCATTCTGGATGCATAAGGAGTCTATTTCACAAATTTTAGATTTCTAGAATAAAAAATAAAAAGTTGGTACTGAAAATGTTAATACCTTGGCTACTTTTGTGTATGCATATAATGAGTCTAATTCACAAATTTTAGATTTCTAGAATAAAAAATAGAAAGTTGGGACTGAAAAGGTTAATAGCTTGGCTACTATTTGGAATGATTTTGTGGATGCATAATGAGTCTATATCACAAATTTTAGAATTTTAGGATAAAAAACAAAAAGTTGGAGGAGACTGAAAAAGATTAATAGCTTGACTACTATTTGGCGTGATTTTGTGCAGACTGTGTCCATTGAAACGTGGCCATCGAGAAGAAACCTGTCGTCACGTTGTCGTCTTGTCCAGAGGAATCAGGTCATGGCAAACGGTGGCATATCGCACTATTCTTGTCACAGAGGAACGTTTTTACGGCCTCTCGGTTCAAGGCTTCGTACCCTTCGAACATTTGCACCATTGTTCGAAAGCGAGCGAAGGAAAGAGAAAAGATGTTTGTCTCGTCTCGCACTGCTGCACATCGGCTTTTTTGAAATTGAAATAATTTTTTATGTAAAAAAGATAATGTTGTTGAAGTAGTAGCTGTTAATTGTAAATAAAAATGCTCGATTTAAAATTAATGTAAGGAAAAAACATGGAACAAAAGGTTCTATATTCTGTGTATTATTTGTAATTATCATTTTATGAACTGTTTGTTATTTTTAAAGGTGTGAACAGTTGCGTAACAATGAACAGGTTAATCAAGTTCCATGAAAGTTCTATGAAATTTTAATGTAGTTAATATATATCAAATGGACTGACTCCCCACTATCACTGCGTATGCATATATTCCTTTCAATCAGTATATTAAAATTATCAAATGAAAAAATTATATTTAATATTAAAGTGAATTTAGAAATAATTTTTATAAAATTATAAAAATTGTAAAATTAATTGTAAATCATTTTTAAACTTTTAAACGTACCGCTTTTTTAGCTTCCACACTACGTTTATAACGTAAAAAGTGGAAGGTATAATAATCGTTCAGTCCGTCTGTCCGTCCGTCTGTCCGTCCGTCCGTCCGTCTGTCTGTCTGTCCGTCCGTCCATCCGTCTGTACGTCACCCACTTTCATATCCCTAACTACAAATGCTACGGACAAATGTGATACGTCAAAAAATTCAGCGCATTGAAATTAGAATACATTGAAAATTTCAGAAAAGAATTCGAATTCAAAGTCCTTCAACTATTTTAAAAAAACCTGCAAAATTTAATGCTCATTTAAAAAGGATAGGAAGCCATTTTTATTTTAATTAAATCATTATTGCCATTCGCAACGATCGCTCGAGAAACTTTAATTCTTTTAAACAATAAATTAAAATAAATTTATTTTTGCGACATCGATCAGTTTGAAATGACGTCAATTAAATTTCATTGCGAGATTCTTTGTATGCTGATATGAAATATTTTCATTCTATTTAAAAGCGAGGAATATTGCATATTTATTCTTTGAAATATAAATTAATTTTTGCGAACGATAAGTAATAATTATTGAATTTTCGAAATAAAATAAATGAAACTAGCCAAATTTATCATGTAAATGTTTAATATAGAATTAATGCTGTGTTTGGCGCCTTTTTACCTGTTAAACACAACTGTTGCGTGGAAGCGGGTTAAGTGACAGATTCTGTTACAAACCTACTTGTTTACACTCATTGTTTATTTCCAACCACAAACTTCAACGATCAATTACATTTTGTCAAATTCTGTTTCGAATACCTATGAATCTATAAACTTGGCATTGCAAAGCTATCTAAACAAAAATACTTATTTGATTAATGAGTCAATGATACATTAAAATGTGCTTTATATAAATTAGCTTACTAGTACAATTGTAAATAAATGCCATTTTTACCTCTACAGGGAAATTTGATTTTTAGCTATTTATTCTTGCAATTGTAGTGTGATCGACCTGCATGTCTATAAGCCAATGCCTTACCAAGTCCAAAATTTAGGAGTATTTGAGGAAATATGAAAGGTGTAGATGCAAAATTCAAATTCTCTTAAGTTATTACCAAGATATTTAGGCCAATCCCTTCATTGTCGATTTCGTCCAATTGAATTTACCATGATCAAAAGTTACCAATTAAGGGTTGTCCGATGAAGGGGGCCGGCCTCTATGTCTTAGTTATACTTGGAAGAAGGTGAGTTTTGCAACTGCACCCTTGATATTGTAATATTACTGGGCCACGTGATCAACTAAATGAGTACTGGTGGAAGGGGTGTGGGATTCATTCATTTTCTTGTTTCTTTTATCACTGTAATTAATTTGTAGATTACAAACGAGACTATTTTTATTTTGCTTATCATTTGTTTTCTTCGTTAAAAATTTTAAATGTAACGCAATTAATACTTTGGATGAAAATGTAATTAAATGTATTTAGTTTTTATATATTATCCTTCCCCTTAAAAATTTATACGGCGCACTCTAAACTCGTTATAGACCTTGTATGCACCCCTCCATAAATCATTTTAAAATATAATGCATTTATCATATTTCATAATACATTTTATGATGCATGTATGGCTTTTTTTGGACCCTTCTATACATCTTTCTAAATAATATACCTTAATTTATAAGTAATATTGTATTAACTTCTTTTTTTAGTATGGTGTGCAACTGAAAATGAAGCTAATTCCCACAAGTTGGTAAGTTAGCAGACAATTAGAATATATTTTTAAGCAAACAATCTAAATGCAATTATTATTTTCAATACTTTTACATTTACATTTCTTTTATAAATCATATATGTTTTATAATTCTACCTTAAAATTGAAAAGTAATCAAGTTAAATTAATTAACAATATAATAAGGTAAGAATTCGTTTTTATATCAATAATTTTATAAAGAAAACGTATTGCAAGGAACATCTCATATGTTCAATATTTGTAAGGCCGTCGCGTGACCGAGATGAGAAGGGTCGCATCGAGGCCGGGCGAGATAGCCACAGAAGGAACATACAGAAATGCTAACAGTCAAACCTACCTTTAAAATTAAAGTAAAACTATATATTTCGGTATGCTCTATATGCTTCTGTATGCTAGAATTTTGAACACAAAACAGAAAAATTTCAAATAGAAAAGTTCAAAATCGCCCTCCACATTTATTGATACGAAACAAATAAACAAAATATTTGATGATGAAATGAAAATAACGATCTATTTATTCGTGGCGCCCAATACCCCATAAAAAATGTCTAATATATTGTCATAAAATAGTATAAACATTAAAAGCCGTCTCAATTTTAATTAAATTTGATGAGTGGTAACCTCCATCAATTTTTTGCACATTATACCAGTCAAATTTTATCGACCGCTACTAGCCATCATCTCCTTTGAAACACAGCCTCTGTCCTCAAATATAATGACGTTATTGATGCCAAACCTAACCATAAAGTGAAACAATAAATCAGTGCCCAAATATCTAGATATCAGATATCTCCTTTTCTAAAGGTGTTGAACCTGTGACCGAAAGTCGCAGTGCTTTGACCGCATCTTTAGACAGGCATGTAAAGATACAATGGAACTCCAATTAACCTGATCAATTTGAACCGATACCCATCCAGAAAATTAAAAATTCGGATAGTAGTTTTTTTTTATTTTGATAAAAAAAAGGTTCAATTTAATTAATGAATAAATTAATTGATTAATCCCTCTACGTGTGTGTAAAGTGAGCAAAAAACTATCTTTAAAGATAACAGCTTTTAATAAAAGAAAGAGCAACACTTTTACGTGTTAAGAGTATTAACGTATGAATGAATCTCCCTCCATCCTTCCAGAATGATACCATAGAGTTCGAATAGTCGGAGTTTGGGTAATTGTAGCTCTACCGTATAAAAACAGTTTTAGTCACAGTCTGCTCTAGCTACAAGGCCAGAGAAGCTCTTCCAAACACGTTCGGGGCGGAAAGTTTAACATCCCTGCTCCGGGTGCCGAAGATAAAGAAACCTGTTCGGAACCACTCGGAGCCTTAAAAATGTAGTCAACCATCAACGATCGATTCCGAACAGGTTTTGAGATCATATTTTTTCATTTTCGGAACAACGTCACTCTGTACAGTGTCGTCAAACGTTCCATCTAAACACGTGTATGAGAGAGCTTCTCTGGCCTTGTGAGTTGAGTAAGCCGTGTTTTAGTGTATCTTTCATCGGTTTCGGAATATCTGTATTAACCCGGAGGATTTTATAAATTGATCGGAGTTAGTTCCATTGGGAACGGAGTGTCTCTTTGTCTGGGAAGTCAGCCTTTGGATGCTGGTTTGAAAAAATATATATATATATAAGTGCAAAATATAATAATAAATTAATTTAAACTTATTTAATGATTAACACGCTTGAGAGTGACAGAAATTATAACCGAGAACCACTGCCATGCGAATTGGACACCATAACATCTGAGCTACTAATACTTGTTTTTTAGTACGTCATGTAAGCACTTACACATGTTAAGCTTATAGACGGATGAAAGCATGGAGCAGAATGATACCATACGAGTTCGGATACTCGAAGTTCAAGTTCGGATAATTGAAGAGCGTAGTGGAAGAACGTGCTAAGTGACATTCTTTAAAGAAAAAAAGATATTTTTGTGTAAATGAACATGTTAGTCCCTCCTTTAAAGATAACAAGACTCCCTCTTTTCATTAACTTACTTTAAGTTTAGTATATTGTTTAACTGTTGTAAGTGCCGTTTTTAACGTATCTGAGTGCAAACGAAAAACTTTAAAGCCCATTTTCTCGTTTGCACCTTTTTGTCACTTAGCACGTTCTTGCACTAAGCTCTTCAATTGTAGTTCTATCATCTAAAACACAGTTTTAGTGCGGCATATAAGCACCCTTTATTAACTCCCTCTTTCCCCATCCAGGTGAAGAGGCAGTTCCCTTCCCGGGGCAGCTTCCCTCTGTCCCGGAGCCGTCAGTTCCCCCCTCCCGAGGAACTCGAGGAATATTCCGAGGAAGAGGAAGATGTTTCCTCCGAAGAAAGGAGTTCTCCCCCCGCATTCCGAGGAAGGCAGCCACAGCCCCCTTCTGAGGAGGAATATGACTATGTCTTCACCGAAGCACCCAAAGTGACTACACCGGCTGCCCCACAGAGGACGACGGCCCGTTCAAGATTCGGTACCTCCCCTTCAACAAGGAGCCCTGTTTCAGCTATTACCAGGGACAGCCAAAGGCACTTATACTGTTTTCAATATTTTAAAAGAAGTTTCCAATTTGAATAGAATATGAAGTATAAAACCGTGATTGAATGTGGAATGAAATTTAATCAAAATTACTCCCTTTAATTTTATTCATGCTCCACCCTCTGTTCGCCGAGACTTGATAGTGAAATCAAATAGATGTTCTGACAAGCAGATGATACAATAACTTTATTTTTCGTTGCTAATTTGCGAATGTTTTAGTTTGTTTTCTACCACAGTATTTTTTAATAATTATTTGAAAAGTATTAATTTTTCTTACCAAAACATAACAAACCTTTGACATTATTTTAAATTAAATAGACCATTTTATTTTGCCATACCATCGAATGGGGTAACTTTAGCACAAGCATAAAACCCTAGTACCGAATTTCTTCTTGAATAATTTTTCACACATTGAGCCAAGTCAAAATTGCCACTAATTGAAAAAAGCAAGCACATTTTTTTAGTATTTAATGAGAAGTTATTAGCTTTGAAAAATTTGACCTAAAGTTACCCTCCAGGGCCAAAATTACCACATTCCACTTTGTTTCCCTCAACTATCAACTGTCAACTATCCACTTTCTCTGTTTTAACTATCAGATGTCGACGAACAAACTTTAGTTCCAGCCTAACCCAATGCATTTCCTTCAGGTTCGCCGCTCGTCCGCGGTTCGGTTCGTCCGCCCCAACCCCCGCCCCCCGCACAGCCGCCACCCCCGCGCAGAGCCAGCGGCTGGACGTGGTGGCCACCATCTTGAACCAGCCTTCACCACCGAGGTCCAGGAGCATAGCTTTGTCATCGAGGACTGGCAACGAGAACTCCAAGCCGAAAGAGCCCGTGGTTCCAGATAGCAGGAGGTGAGGAGCGATGTTGTTTTTCAATGATGGTCTGTGGTGTGTTATTAAGTAGGGTGACTAGGCGTACTGAATTTCGCAGACCAGTTTAGTTTGTTATTTAACTATTTAGCTACAAAAATTGTGCTAATACTCTTCGTTAAATTTTTTCATGGTTTTTTTCAAGCCAAAAACAACGTACTTAAATACGATTTATGAAAACTTATTGATGATTTCACAGTCGAGAAAAGTTTCTCACTGAAACAAATACATTGTCAGGCTATTATTAAGGTGTCATGCGACTGATGATATCTTACAGGGTCCTGTCCTGAAAAGTATAGTCGTTCCACGCGAATAGGTTTCGTATTTTTTTCGGAAATCGGCTTTTGAAAAGTCAAGAAATTTATGACTTGCCATTCTTTTTGTTTGTATAATGGAAAAAGTCGTAATTGAGTAGGTCTAACCCATGTAAAACACTAATAACTAACACTGCTTCTCAAAATTACATTGATGCCGCTGAATATACTACTAGGTTTGTACGCCAGGATTTCTTAATGGAGTTTAAAACCATTGATAGGAATGATAATGTATGTGTGTGTGTGTGCGTGTGTGTATGCATGCATATGGTATATGCATAAGATAATTTGTTCATTCAAATCTCCAAAAATCAAACAATATTACAACGCCTTCTCTCAACAGGATAACCAACAGCAGCAGCAGCAGCACTCGTGTCAGAACCAGAGGCCGCCTTCGCCAACGTTCCTCCACCACTTCCACCACAACTACAACCACCACACAACAACCATCCGAGGAATACTACTACTACTACGAGGATGACGAGGCGCCGAAGAACCAACAACCCATAGCCACCACGACTAGCACTACAACAACGACGACCACACCTCGTCCTCGCTCGTCGCTCACATCTTTTGGTAGATCGCGGCCCTCCAGTAGTCGATCGAAGTCCACTTCGAAACCTGCAGTGTTGAAGTTCGACCCGGATTCGCAGTTTGTACCCCCGCCTGACGAGGTCGTCCCATTAGGTCAGGCATCGTCTTCGACGAAGAGGTTCACCACTAGTAGCACCATGTCTCCGGAAGAGAGTGGAGGTTAGTGGGGTTTTTTTTGGCGTTTGTTTTATATAGCATTTACTTGAACTTGGATATTAATTAATTGTAAGGTCAGCATATGTGCCTTTTACAATTATATTATCTTTCATAATTTTAGCACTTTATGTTGCTGGTTTCATTTTTAAAAAAAAGCTGAAATACTTATTATAAATTCCTTTGTCAACGGTTTTATCGTGACACTCTTCAAAAACTTATCAAACTCATTTAACAACAAAAATTTAGTGTTTGCGCATTTATATGCAATAAGTATATTTTTATATACGGGACATACTTAAATAAGAACACCCTAACCCCTTTAACCCTGGTGTCTTATTATTAGGAAAAATCTTTAAAATTCTATACACGGCTAATTTTTAAGGATTTTAACTTACAAAATGTAGTTTTCTACTGATAAAACCTGATAAAGAGTACCATGCTTTCAAAAATGTTTCGCTGTACTCTTGCAGCAGTGAACTACATAGGCTGAAGAGAAAAAATTATACATTTAGCAATTTTTTAATATTCTCATATTTCTAGTGTATGACTTTAAACATTTTTGATGTTCCGCAACTTTAGCAATTGTCATCTATTGGAAGATATTGATGTTTTATAATGAAAAAGTTAACTGTTTATAGAAAAAAATGGTTTTATGTTGCATATAATTCTAAGGATACAATCTCCCCTTATTTAATGCATCGTCCCCAATGCTAAGTCTATGGCATTGTCAATGTTTCAAAATTTTAAATAATTAAGTTTTAGCGAAAGGATATTTTAAAAATATTTTTCCCATAACATATGACCATCAAAGATCGAAACATATTTTCTTTGGAGTAAAAATAAAAAAAACATGCTTGAGAGGATTAACAAAAGTTTCATCAATAAGTTAAATAGCCTTTAAAAATATTGATATCGGTTTTCAGGCATCCCACCACACTTGAGATCAAAATACAGACCAAGGGCTGATGGCCGCTTCATCGATTTCCTGCGCGATCCCAACAGGCCCAGGGAACTGAAGGGCTTCGACCTAACGGACTACCCTTTCTACATCGTCGTGCCCGATGACATCACCTTCGACTGTGACGACAAGAAGGATGGATACTACGCCAGTATTCCGCACGGGTGTCAGGTGAGCCATTTTTCCTGACTATGAACCTGAAAAGAACAAACTAATCGATTTTTTTCTTCTTTTAACCACTTAGCCGTTTTTACGAAAGAAGTATATCCAATTTCAGTTGGAGGCTACTTCATGCATGACTCTTTGTTTTAACTTTCGTTTTCTATAATCGTCCGATTTCAAAAATTCTTTTTTGTTAGAAAGTCTGTATGTAAGTTGTTTTACTCGTCTGTACATCTTTCTCTTACTGTGTATATTGGAAGGTATGCCATCAGAAACCATCTTATATATACTTTTTGTTCGTCTGTCTGACTCTTCTGTCGTCTCCTCTGTAGGCACCTGACTCTTACGGTGTGTTTGGTTCATCGGTGTACTTAGCGTACCTCACCTACGTATGACATCATATATACCTATCTTTCATCATTTTTTCCGTCTGTCTATCAGTACTATAAGAGTTTTTGTGAATTGTGAGTATTAAAGTAATAGAAAAGTAGGATATTCTAGTTCTTTCCTGAATTTTTATTTGTCTTTGCATATAGCCTAACAAAGGCTGTTTCCTTCTCTGTCTTATATAGTGTTCATTCGACATTTTTAACCCTTTCAGTCCTAGTGATGCCATTTGGCATCATCATGTTTCTGATCATAATTTTTAAAAAATAATAGGGCTGACATCTATTGGGATTAATAAAAAATATTTTCTAATAGAAAAAAGTGAAGAATCGAATGATGTGCTTTTTGATATCATAAATGGCTATAGACGATCAGAAAAAAAATTCTAAAATGATGATGCCAAATTGTCATTGGGACTGAAAGGCTTAATATTTATTTCAAATATATAATGTGTTATTATTATTGACATATGCAATAGTATTTTTTTTTCTTTTACATCCACCCACTTTTACGTTTTAAAATAACTGGCAATATGTTTCCCTTCAGCTCTTCCACTACTGCTTCGCCGGCCACCGCTACGACTTCCTATGCGCCAACTACACCCTCTACGACCAAACCACCTTCACCTGTCGATTCGCCAACCACGTAGACTGTGACGCTTCTGCCAAGTACTACAACAGGAACGACGACTTATGGAAAGAGACTACCACTACCACCACAACAACGACTACTCGACCTCCTAGAAGACGACGACCCCCGGCAAGGGACGAGGACTATGAGGAGGACTATTATGAGGATGATTATGAGGATGAGGAGGAAGAAGAAAGAAGGAGGAGGCCGTACAATAGGAGGAGGAACAGGAATAATAGGAAGAACAGGCGGAAGCAGAATAGGGACAAGGATAGGGATGAGGGGGATAAGGATAAGGAAGATAAGGTTAAGGAAGATAAGGCTAAGGAAGATAGGGCAAAGGAAGATAAGGAAAAGAAAAAGTAGAGGATGAGATTGAAGATAGGAGAAGTGTATTAGAAGTTCCCTGGTTTTCTAGATGAATTGTTTTTTTTTATGAGACCTTCAACAATATCTGTTAAATAGTTAAATCTGTAGATTAATGGACTAATTTTATATCAATTTTGTTTCATGCCTTGTTGTTTGAATGTTTATTATGTTCAAGTATTTTCATTTTCGAACAATTTACAAAAAACATTTTGTTTCTCCTAGATCCTAATATTTGAAAATAGAGAATCGTTAATAACTTTTTTGAACATGAATTTTTTTTAAAAAACTGAAGTAGCGAACTTTAAAACTTGTTCAAAACTAACTCGAAAGTACTCCTGGTCGATTATAGCGGCGGATTGTTTCGCATCATATACCAACCCTTCCCCACCCACTTTCCAGGATGCCGTATTGTATCCTGTATTTTCTAGAAACATCTGAAGCAGCCAATGGGAACTTCTATTAGGATGATGTTTCATCGAAATCTTCGAGTTTTTGTGAAATTAGGTGTTGAAGAATGTTGTATTTTTTTAAGAATTTGTTTTTGTGTAAGAAGATACTCGTTGCCAAATGCTAATTGTTCGTCAGTAAGATGATGTTTGTTTGGTTGTAAGTAAACAACTGCCATCCTTTAGGTAATAAGAGACCAACATTGTAAAAATATTGAAGTTTTATATTGGTTTTAACTTTTTAGAAACAGGAGGAAAATAAGATTAACATTTTCCTTCCAATCAACTTTTAAATTTGTTGTTTGTTGTTTAACATCCAGAATAAATATTCAACGATCTATAATATATACTAGATAAACTGCTTAGTATTAAGAAAACACGACCGATGCAAAGCTACCTGGAGACAACTTTTTGGGATTTTTTCCAACTTTGGCGATGGTTTTGCTACTACGGTTTTGCTACTTTGCGGTAGACAAAATTGGTCGTGTTTTCCTGAGCACTGGGAGAAATTTATCTTATATATTTTATACATTGTTGATGATACTAGTACAAAATTAAAGATCCATTAAACAAATATACACTGTTAAAAATTTTGGCGCAAGATTGCACCGGAATCCTGGAACTTTCTAGCTGCCACCACTATTTGGAGTGTGAATTTACCAATTTTGCGGTAAAATCATAACTTTGATACACCGCAAAAGTGGTGCATCCATCCTTCAAATAGTGGTGGCAGCTAGAAAGTTCCATTATTCCGGTGCAATCTGCACCAAAATTTTTAACAGTGTATAAGCGTTGGTGCTACAATATCAAGAAAATATATAATTTAGTTATCAATAGAATTATTTTATTACCCAGGAAATTATCGCAAATTTAAGAAATATTTAACTATATCTTCAATATTTTGCACATTTTATATTAATCATAAACCCAATAAGTTAATCACCATTATAGTCAAAAATAACACAAATAAATGCGTTCTAACATACATTAAATAACAGGACTTTAAATTTACTAAATAATAATATCTCGTTTAGTGCATGTATTTGTATTAAGGAGGTAAAGATTATAAATTAATATTTTTTTAAATCATGTTTTGTTAATTTAAAAAATCATCAAAAAAAAACCCATACCATTAGGATAGTGTTTGTAATTTTTTATATATTTTCATAGTACTAAAAATATTTTGTTATTGTAAAATAATCGTTATAGTTAATGTTAAACTTCAATACAATTTTTCTCAAGAAGAATTTTCTCCAATATTTTGTATTAGACTGATCTCATCCGTTTATTCGTTCTTTCTTGCATGAAATAATTTCACTTTTTGGTCAATATATTTAAGATTTAACTTATGTACAACATATTTAAAACTTATTTGTCAAAAAACTTATTTGTCAATTTTTTTTGTTGTCTAGTTAATTCCTTAAATGGAAATTTATTTAATAGCACTAAATAATTTGTTTTGATGTAATAAAAGTAGACAATTCATTTTAAAGTTAAAATTTTAATCCACCATTAATGTGATAGGTAGTGTTAAAAGAATTTAAGTGTTATTTTCTGCTATAAAGACTGGTATTGAAAGTAAAGTTCATCTTTTAGTCAAATAAAGTGATGTTGTTAAACTTTTTAAATCCGTGATTTTTCTTTCTTTGGTTATTTGACTCGTTTTTTTAATAGCATGAATTCATACGTTACATGAGTTTACTTCAATAATTAGAGAAGTCTAGATAACAACATGCGCTTATGGAAAATAACTTACTATACAACAGTTAATTTTAATGGTTCACTGATAACAAAAGCCAACAAGCCATGATACATATACTTCATTTTTTTGGAATAATAGACTATATAAGTTGCACGCTGTAAGGATTTAAAAAAACAGACTTTAAAGTACGTGACTGAAGATGTTATGAAACTATGTGTGGCAATGTTGTTGTGAAAAGAAGAAAGAGAATGGAGGTTGATTTTCTAAACGCTCTTGTAAATATATTTTAAAAACTAATAAATTATTTATAACGCTACCAAAGATGTCTGAATTCTGAAGTAAATCGTCACAGGCCATTAAATTGGTGGCAGCGGTGGGATGGCGATCGGTGTAAAAGAAACCAGTGTGAAAAGCAGATTCACCAAGATTGGCTTGAAGTAGAAGATAGGCTTAAAGTAGCCATTGTAATTTTCGTAGAAATGTAAGTTTATATTTTATTTTGGATCAGTGCTGAAGGGTTAAGTAATATTCAGGATTCAAAGTAGATATAAGAATTATATTGTTATATTCTTCTAGGAATAGTTTTGTGAAATTGATTTATTTGAAATTGATCTGTGACGATAGCTAATAGAATATTAAGCTGAAGTTGTTTATTTGGTTACTGTTGGTGGTATATTTAAATAAGATTTAAAGTGAGTTTTGGAATATTATCTAAAGGTTTAATAATATTTTGAGAAGTTAGATTTACTTCTGTTAGTGGATAAACTAATTTTTTAAACATTTTGTTGGAATACTGCATTTGAATGATTTGATAAAATTGTTCGTATTCGATATTTTCAGTTAAAATACTACTGTTAGTATCTGATGTTGATGATCATAATTAATATTAATTGATTTTGTTTATAATATTAATTAGAATTTAAGAAGTTAAAGTTTGAGTTACGTTGGTTTTCTTTTGAAAAATAAAAAAAGAAAATTAACGATTGGCATTTTGATTGAGGTTTTTGTTTGGCGACAAAATGAGTTTTCTTGGAAAGGGCAAGAAGCAAGATTTGCTTGTGGTCTGTGAGGAGTTAGGAGAAAAAGTAGATCATTTAAGTAAGGTCCCGGAAATTAAAAAGGTAATTGTAGGAAGTGAAAGCTATGACGAGATAGAGGTTAAGGTGATGCTTGATAGAATTATTGAAGAAAGACTGAGGAACGAAGATAATGAAAAGCAAGAGGCTCGTGAAAAAAGTAAACTTGAGTTAGAAAGTGAAGAATCAAAAAGAAAAATTGAGTTAGAAAGGGAAGAATCATTAAGAAAATTAGAGTTAGAAAGAGAGGAATCTTTAAAGAAACTTGAGTTAGAAAAAGAAAGACTTGAGTTAGAAAGAGAAGAGGCGATAGCATTAAGACAACATGAGTTGGAATTAAAAAGATTGGAAGTCTCACAAACTCAACCACAAACCAGAACCAACCATGTATCGGAGAATAGTGCTCATAAAATTCAATTGACCCAGATAATGCCGAAATTTGAAGAAAAGAGAGATGAAATGGGTCTTTACCTAATTAACTTTGAATGAAAAGCAGAAATGGCTCATGTTCCAAAAAGAGATTGCACTGCCTACCTGTTGAGCGTGCTTCCTGCAGAAGTTTCAAATATGTTAGCTAGAGAATCACCAGATAATGCAAATGACTATGATTTTGTGAAAATTCTTCTTCTGAAACGGTATAAAATGAACAGCGAAAAGTTAAAGCAATGTTTCTACAGACACCAGAAAACTCCAGAGAAAAATTGGAGGAATTATTACCATGAGTTGCGGAGTTATTTTACAGAGTGGATTGAAGAAATGAAAGTAGAAACTTTTGAGCAACTGAAGGACCTAATAGTTGCAGAACAAATAAAATTTCGTGTACCACCAGAAGTTAGAGAACATTTTTTGGACAATTGGATGAATATCAAAGATCTGGAAGATTTGGCGAAAAAACTAGATGACTATGAAAGTGTACGAGATAGTTTTAAAAGAAAAGAAAGGCCACCCAGAAATAATTTTAGACTTCAGGAGGGAGACAAATTCAACGAGAAAGACAAATATGTTCCAATTAAAGATAAATTTAATAGCAAGAAGAGCACTCCTGGGAAAGAGGATTTTCTGGATGAAGGAGAAAGGGATAAACGGTTTGAAAGAAGAAAGCAACTTAGGTGCTTTGAGTGTGGCTCGACCTCTCAACTGAAACCGCAGTGTGATAAACTGAAACGATGTTAAGAGTGCGGGTCATCTTCTCACTTAAGGTATCAATGTGACAAAAATAAAAGAAAAAGTTGAAACAGTAGCTGCTAATATGATTCGGGAAGAAAGTTGTCATGACGTCCTTGCACCATATATCAGTCAAGGAAAAATAAATGGCATACAAATGCCTATACTTCGTGATTCAGGTGCATCAATCGACCTGATTTGCAGAAAGTATATAAAACCTTCAATGTTAACCACAGAAACTGTATGGATCCGAACCCCATTGGAAGAAAGCCCTATTTGTTTGCCTTTAGCTGAGGTGGAAATAGACTGTACTTATGGACACATTGTTACAAAAAGCAGCAGTCATCCGAGATTCTTTAGATCAAGGAAGATACCTTTTAGGAAATCGAACAGCGGAGCTCTTAACCGAAGCAAAGCAGAATATACATTTTGAAATGCATACAATCAATGCCATACAAACTCGATCCAAAGCGAAGGTAGTAGAATCAGAGTTGGCAAATACAGAGGCAGATACAAGCGATTCCGAAGAAGACCAAAATTTCAAAAATGGAACTGTTGATGATAACATTTTGCCAGTGGCAGAACTTTCATTTCCGGAATTGGAGCTTATGAAATTGTCCCCAAACGAATTTTTGGACGCTCAAATGCAAAGTAAGGAATTGGAACCCCTTTTTATAGAAGCAAAAGAAACCACACACAAGGACACAAGGAGAAGAATAAGTATCTGATAATAAAAAAACAGAAATTATTTTTCGTGAAGATAGATAAGAGAGGAACAGAGCGGCATTTGCTTGTGGTTCCCGAAAAGTACCTGAACCAAATGATGACTTACTGTCATGAAAGAGCTGCATCCCATCTCGGAATAGCGAAGACTAAAGATGCTTTGTTCAAGACGTTTTATTGGCCCAACTGCTATAGAGAGGTAGAAGCTTTCGTTAAGTCATGTGACCTATGTCAAAGAGTAGGAAAACCACAAGATAAAAAGAAAGCACCCATCAAGCTTGTTCCAGTCATTACAGAATTATTTGCAAAAATAAACGTTGATGCTGTTGGACCGTTGCCTGTAACACCGTCGGGAAATAAGTATCTTATCACGGCAGTGTGTATGTCTTCAAAATATCCAGATGAGATTCCTGTGGAAAATCTCAAATCTACTTCCATAATTGACGCCCTTCTGCAAGTTTTCAGCCGAATGGGTTTTCCAAAAGAACTGCAAACGGACCAGGGAACGTCATTTACGAGCTCACTAACTACAGAATTTTTAGAAAGATTTGGGATTAAGGTTGTTAGAAGCTCGGTGTACCACCCTCAGAGTAATCCGGTAGAGAGGATGCATAGAACTTTGAAGAGAATACTTCGTGTCCTGTGTCTTGAATCTGGTCCAGACTGGGAAAAGATTTTGCCTCCAGCCCTATTCGCTTTAAGGACTGTAACTCACGACAGCACCGGCTTCACACCTGCTGAGTTAGTTCACGGGAGAAACCTGAAGACTCCTGTTATGTTACTCTATGACAAGTTAACTGAAGAAGACCAAGAAGAGGACTGTGTAGTAAACTATTTGTTTGAATTGATGAACCGTATGGAAAAATGTCAGGAGTTAGCAATACGGAATATGGAACATGCCAAGGAAAAACAAAAACTATGGTATGATAAGAAATCAGTCGAACGACAATTCAAACCTGGTGATCTCGTATTGGTTGTAGCTTCTTCAAAACCAACCAAGTTGTCAGTACATTGGATAGGACCTGGTGAAGTAGTTAGACAATTGTCAGACACAAACTATGTGGTCAGGTTTCCCGAAAAGAATAAAGATCACGTTTACCACATTAATATGTTAAAACCCTATTTCAAAAGAGTGGAACATCTAAATCTTTTGGTTTTAGGAGAAACTGAAGATGAAGAAGAAATACCAGTTCTTGAATGTGTTGATAAGTCAAAAGGGTCAAAACTGTGTGAACTTTTAGAGGAAACCAGATTGAAATCTAAACTTTCGGAAGCACAGCAGAATCAACTCGAGAAACTTTTAAACCATTATTCTGAACTTTTCTCAAATGAACCTGGTTGTACGGATCTGGCCAAACACGATATTGAGTTAGAAGAAGACAAACCTATCATAGCAAAGCCATATAGGATGTCTCCACGTCAGACCGAAATTTTGAAAGCTGAAGTAAATAAAATGCTAGAGCTGAATGTAATAGAACGAGGAGATTCGGATTTTACTTCTCCTTTAATACATGTTGAAGTACCAGGGAAAGACCCAAGACCCTGTATAGACTATCGCCGTTTGAATAAAGTGACAAGAACTCAGTATTTTCCTATACCAAATATCGAAGAACTCATTGAGAAAGTATCATCAGCAAAATACATATCGGTTCTGATTTAACCCGAGGATATTGGCAAATACCTTTAAGTAACAACCAAGGATATGTGCTTTTGAACAGTATTGGTACCTTAGGCCATAATGTTACCATTGGGCTGCAAAATCTCATAGATTTAGTAGACTAGCTTTTGCTTCGAACTGTGAGAATTTGCGGTACTTATTTAGATGATGTACCCATCTTTTCTAATACTTGGAAGAATCATTGAAAATTAGAAAAAATTGTAAATGAAACTGCCAACTTCACTAACCTTCGATGTCAGTTTGCTCGTGAGCATGTAAAGTATTTGACTATAGTTGACAAGCCAAAGAAACTGGTGAACTAAAATTCAAGCGGTTAAAGATTTCCTGAGGCCTCAGAACAACCCAATTAGATCCTTAGCTCTGTTATTACCGCGTAATCCGATTTTCGGTAATTGCGGTCATTAAGATCTTGTGAAGGAGGACGTAGTCATCAGTAAATGGACCTTACTGTGAAGAGCTTGAAGAACTAGAAAGCTTCAGAAGGGCCAGTACTATACAGCCTGATTTCACCTCATTCATCATTCGTGCGATGTTCAACTTGGAATTGCGTGTGTTGTCCAGATAAAAGGAAAATGAAGACATCCAATAATGTACACTCAGTCTGGAATTACTCCCCTGTAGAACAAAAGTACAGTACTACAGAGAGGAATGTGCTGCCATTGTGTATGCCATTCAGAAATTAAAATGCTATCTTAAAGGGCAACAAAAATTCACCATACAGACTGATCACAATCCTTTGGTCTGGCTAGAGAAAAATACAGGGACTAATCCGCGACTTTTGAGATGGGCCCTCACATTACAACCATTCAATTATGAGGTTGTTCACAGAAAGGGATGTCTCCATCAAAATGCCGATACCCTGAGTAGATTTCCATGAATTGTAATTTATTTGTTGCATGCGTACACATTGTAGTTCTGAAGTTGTTAGTCTTACCTTAATATTGTTAAGCATTTTAATTGTAATTTATAATCCTACTGGAACTTTAAAAAATTAGGCACTTGTTAATTAGTTGCACTGATCCAAAACTGCTAGGGACTTATAGTAAGACTTTAGGACTCTTTAAGACTTTGGATATTTAAAGTGTGAACTTTTAAGACTGTTTCTCTTTTATCAAAAGTCTTCCCTTGGTGGGGAGGAGTCTGTAAGGATTAAAAAAAACATACTTTAAAGAACGTGACTGAAGATGTTATGAAACTATGTGTGGCAATGTTGTTGTGAAAAGAAGAAAGAGAATGGAGGTTAGTTTTTCTAAACGCTCTTGTATATATATTTTAAAAACTAATATATTATTTATAACGCTACCAAAGGTGTCTGAATTCTCAAGTAAATCGTCACAGGCCATTTCAGTCACGTTCTTTAAAGTCTGTTTTTTTTTTAAATCCTCACAACGCATAAGTAAATGATCGAAATTGAACTGGAGGGTAATTTCCATTCTAAAAGGTAGAAAATCAGGCAATTTGGCAACAAAAAATTCGTATGAAAATTTGTGGAAAAAAAACCTACATGTGCTTCTTTCCTCTACTTTTCTAGAATACTCCATGAGCAATTTCGTTCGTCTATATTTAATGAGTAATTACACATTTTCATAATTAGTGTGTCCGCTGACTAGACGATAGTCTCCACGTAGTGGACATTCATGATCATGCGTAATTACTATTTCTAAATAACTTTTTATGCCGGTCTTCCATTACCTTTGTCAGATGCAAGTTTTTGATAAGGGGTTTTATGTTAATAATTTACCTCATTTGAATAACGATCTAGGATCAACGACCTTGCTTTGAAATTAAAGTGTGTTTCAAATTTAAACCAATTTTAAAAGCTCATTTTCTTCTTTTTTATAAAAATAATTAGAAATAAAAGTGGTTGAAATAGTTGCTTGCCTAATAAGTTAGAAAAATACCATTTAAGCATCCAAATACCAAATTAAAGCACATAATCCAATATTAAAGAAGATAGCTTAATGCATATATCAATTCCACAACCACCTTTTAATAAACCATACGTAATCACAAACATGATTATTCAAAAGCATCCAAATAGTCTAAACACTCTCCAAAACAGTTCATAAACTTTTATGGCTTTTTAACATTGCAAAAGCAATTGCCTCGTTAATCTCTCTTGTTACTTGTCTGCCCAAGTGGTCCATTTCATTTTCAAATGGGCAGTTCATAGCAGGAATCCCCCTTCATGTAATACCTCTATACCTTTCACATCAGTGGCTACCTAGCTACGCGCTCCATTATAAATGAGGCATTAATATTTGATGCCGCTCAACTGTCAAACTGTGCTGGGGCAGTCGGTGGTAAAAACCGCTTATGCAACCGAGAGGCACAGTGGCGAACTTTTGGGATTGCATTTGGAAAATTGAACGCATTGCAGGTAAAAAAAAATCTTCTGAAATTATGTATATATATACAGTCTCTAGACAAATTATTAGACGCACTGTATTTTTTTTAGTAATTTTATGTTTCTTAAGAGTTTTTATGCAATAATGGTATATTAACTACAATATTATTGATTTTTATTTGAAAGAATTGTTGCAGACTACATATTTGTATTTATACAAATTTGTAGGTACAATATCACTCGGTAATTAATATTTAACATGAAATCTTGCAGTGCGTCTAATAATTTGTCCAGGGACTGTAGTGCTCAAAATATTTCGATGAAGAAAAAGTTTAAGTGTTCATATATATATTTTATTCAGTTATTTGCTTACAAGTTTTTTATAAAAAAAAGAATCTCTTGAAGAGAAATCTTGCATAAATTCTTAAAATAGTAACTTTGTTTGTATTCAGATATATCGTTTGAGTCTAAAGTTAAGTCATGTGTTTATTACGTTTGAAATTAATCGTTTTATTTTATTGAAGAATTTTTAAACCAATACTCTTATGCATATTATACTTTATGTTAGCAATACTATAGCTATTAATTAGCTATTTTTTTTAAACAATGATACAATTGGAAAATATAATAAAAATTATAATCTTATAAACGCAGGCATACATAAAAGCAGGCATTTTATAAAATTTAAAACTACAAATAATTAAACTATATTTTCGTTTTCACAATTTTACGATTTCAACAGAAAAGAAATGGTTGCACGATTGATTATCCTAATTCATTTTGTAAAACTATGAAAACTTAAAAAAAAATTTAATGAAAATAATATAGGAATATCTTTTCTCCAGAATACAGATTTCAAGAGACTCTATATAAATGTTAAGTAGACTTAAATGATAAAACCAAGTAATGCAAGTGGATTATGTTTCTAAAGAAACGTCATTTCACACATTTACGCAAAAACATGGCAGACATTCAGAATATCATAAAGCCACAGCTTTCAAAGATTTCATTACGAAAGAGCTCACCACTGTGTGCTTTTGCATCTTCTATTCTCTTCATTTACGTGTGTGGAATATCAGTCTACCTGTGGTCATCAAACTTCTGCAGATTCCGCAATCTCGGCGAGGAGACACCGATTGTCCTCAGTACCGCCAAGTGGAACATAGACCAAAGAGGTCGGTATGTGGTCATTAAAAACTACATCAGAGCGGCTATCCAACCTGACAAGAAGCAGACGGTGACTTTTGCCGCGGCAGCAACTTTTCCCGAGCTAAGCAACATGCCCGACATATGCGGCAGATGGAAAGGCCCCATGTCAGTGTCTGTCTACGCCCCAGGCTCTGATTTCAAGATATCCTTGAGGAAGATCCTCAACTTGAGGCTCACCAACGCGTGCATTCACCAAAACGTGTCCTGGCATCTGTACTTTGACGCCGAGTTCAGCCCTCCCTGGCACAAACTGAAATCTCCAGAAGAGGAGGCAGGTCTGACCACGCAGTCTTCAAGCTCTTACGAGCTTTGGGCGAAGGGCACCTTCAAATCTCACGGCCACTTACCTTTCCCGGCCAACGTCGGGAGGAATGTGGCCATACGAGAAAGTCCCACGACGTTGGTCCTCATGTCCGACCTGCACTACTACCCTAGTACGGACATCATACCGAGGTTCTTGGAACTGATGAAGTACCAGGGCCCGTCCAACAACCGAGCGTACGTTCTGCCAGTACTGAAGATGACGGGATACGGGAAACCGCCGGAAACGAAGAGTGAACTGGTACAGATGACTGCGGATGGGAACATTGTACTACCAAGCAGCACGATGGATTGTTCGAAATGCAACATATTCCCACATGCCAGGAAGTGGTTGGAGTCTAGATCACCTGACAATACCCTATCCGTATACTACGTGAGTAATGACAAAGAAGAGTTTGAATCATGGTTGCCTTATTATATATCCACTCGCGATGTGCCGTTATTTGATGAGGATCAGATTCGAGAAGGAAAATACGATAGAAAGCTTCAGGTAAGTCAAGCATTTAGACATTATAACAAAGAAGCCACTGTCTGTTTTTATTCCGTTTAAATAGAATTATAAATTTTTGGTACGCAATTTTTTACTCTGCAATACGAACGGTCATAACAATTTTAGAAATAAAAATTAGTAACATAATTTTAAAAATGTCAACTAAATAATTTCAAAAAAATATAAATATACGATATTTAAATAATATATAATAAAAATATATATTAAAGTTTATATTAGATTATTAAAAACTAAATATGATAAAAACTTTAATAATTACTTTTTTATATGCATAAAATAAAATATCACTTAAAGATAAAGAATTTTTTTAACAATTTGAGTCCTTAAGCAACCAACTCTGATCCAAATCAACACTGAAAACATAACGTAGCTCTAAATAAAATTTATATAACACTATAATAAATATTAACTTTTTCATAATAATAGTTTCTGGTAATATTAACTTAAAAAATCATTTAGACTCAAAATATATAGCTCAAAACCGTTACCACAATTACCGTTTGAAACCCAAATATTTTCTTTTAAATAAATTGTCAACGTTTAATACACATATATTTCAAATATTATCATTATAATTCCATGATTTGCGTTTTTGGACTCTGGAGTTAATTTTTTTTTATTATAAACAATAGGGAAAGATTACTGACTTAAAAACCAGTCTCCGGTTGGTGAATTTTACTTTGCCAAAAATAATCCACTACAACCACTATATTATCCAATGGTAGACACGATTACCAACAGTCTGTGGGATAATATAGCTGTTTGGTGAATTGTTTTTTTTCTAAAAAAAAACATACGCAAAAAAATACTCGCTATAGAAAGACTTATAATATGTAAATACCGAAATGGCTTCTTCAATGAACCATTCAATCAATTCATAACCATTTGCATCAATTCAAACATTTTAAATGGTAAACACTGTATGATATCATCAGTCGCCACGAAAATATAATAAAAAAACAAGTAATCTATTGCAGTTCTTTAAAATTTAGCAACGAAAATAAATTAATAAAAAAAATCATTCTTTCAGGCGGCTACGTACTTTAATACGGGGGCAACTTTGGCCTCACTAAGATTAACTAAAATATTGTGCCATTGGTGGTGGGGTTGCATAAATGCAACGTTGTTAGGCATATAGGGTGATGTAAAATGCTATGGCTTGGGCAGAGAGGCTAGGGACTCCGCAACAACTCCTGACCGCTTTCTGTGAGCCAATCCTACGGCACGTTTATTTTTGTTCCCTACTACGAAGAGTCACCAAAAACGCAGTAAATGAGGGAAATGTGTATTATTTTGCCTCATAAGAGGTTTTTAATTTAAATAACAATATTTTACAATTATGGTTCAATTAGCTAAACTGGTATTATGTGGATATTTATGATGCTTTTCCCAAACTGCAAGTTGCTTTCTCTGCGGTAAAAGTATCCATGTCAGAAAACTACTTCTACAGATTCGTTCCTCACATTCCGAGAGGGAAAAACACTCTCTAGGATAAATTGCAAATGTTTTTTAAATTGCTGAATGAAAAAAAAATCCAAAATACACCAAAAAGAGGAAGTTAAACTTTTTAAGACCAGGTTGTTTAATGTTCAAACGGGTAAGTAAGGGTTAAGAAAAAAAATTTCGGCCTAAAATGATGTTCTGTCACGTTAAAGTTTTTTTTAAAAATTATTTAATATGAAATATAAGGTAAATGAAAGAATTGCGATGAGGTCGAAAATCCGAAGTGCGGATTTTGTGTTTAGAGGGTGCTGATTCTGAAAAAGTTGTTTTTGAACACTAAGTCCGTTTGTCAGACTTTTCTTCAAAAATCTCATATTATTTCAAATAATAAAAAATAACTACAAAATTTAAAGCCCACTTAACCATCATTAGAAGCTTTATTTAAAAATATTTCCTAGATGTTGTCGAAATTAGCTTAGCATTAAGAACTTAATTATTTAAAGAGAATATGTGAAAATGATTCAATTGCAAATTATTTTTAGTAAAAAAAATAACTAAAAATATTCTTATAAAAACTTTCATTTTTTTTTACTATAAAAATTCGTTTTCCTATTTAAAACTGTATATGAATCGAATACACGTTTGACTTTTACAACTATTTAACTCTTAGAATCCATAATGAATTATTTCAGATAGGCGTATTTTAGATTCTTTTGATTGCAAACAATTAAGAATCATTTTTAAACATCAACTAAATTGATATAGCCAATTTAGCATGCATTAAGCTTAATTAGAAATAAATGCTTTATTTCCAAAAAAATTCTATCAATATGATTGGTGTGAGAATGGTTTCTATCTACCATTAATAACTAACCTAAAGTTATATAAAATTTTATTTGTATTCAAACTCACTATCACTACACAGTGATTATCAACATTTGCCAATGTGAGGTTCAAAATATTAAATAGTTAACCTACATAAGCTGATATGTAAATGTTTTTTTTTCCTAAAGGGGGATGCTTTTTTGACAGATCAAGCCTTTTGCAGTCTCAGTACATTCCCCAGAACTGAGAGCCATTTTTTGTTGCACCATCTAAGCAGCTCTTACTATAGGGTGGTGACAAAATCCTTGAAAAAAAGTTTCCTGAAATTTCAGTGATTTCCCTTATACTTTCACAAAAAATTCCCTGATTTTACAATTACCTAGAAAATATACAATACACACTATTCAATACAGTACAGAAACTTTAATCCAGACATCGCAGTAAAACTTTCCAGATTATGGATCAGCCTCCGGAAATCTGAATAAGTTCAGAGGAACCACTTGATCAGAGAATAGCATTATAACATAATTCGTACACTCCTTGAAAAGTTTTGAATGAAAAACCTTATTTCCAAGCCCTTAAAGCCTATAGGCTTGAAAATGAAGCTGAGTATAGGGGGAAAAAGTGTGCACTATTCATTACAAAATTGAATCAAATAAAAAAAAAATTCTCAATGCTAAACACATAATATCATGATATTTTTAAACCCCAAGTTTCTAAACAGTCATTAATAGTTACAGTAGAACTCCAATTATCCGAAGCGGTGCTGATTATCAGAACGTTAGAAAAAATCCCATACTATGAAATATCCTCAGTTTAAATCAACGGGCTATATGTAAAGAACAAAATATAAAAAAGTTCATAATGATATCTCATACAGTTACTGAGAAAAATGTTCCTAAAGTTAGGAAAATTAACATGGGCGAGATAGAACCATCAGACTCCTCTTAAGTAATTCAAAATGGAAAATTTCCCTGATATTTTGCAAAATTTAAAAAATTCACTGAGAATTGCCTGATGTTTCCAGAATTAAAAAGTTCCCTGAGAATTCCCTGATTTCCAGGTTCTGTTACCACCCTGTACTACCAGTTTTGATACTCAAATCACAATGAATCTTAGCTCTTTGTGGATGTTAGAGTATGCAGTGAGAACCCAAGTCATATGGGTACTCAATTGATCTTTTACATGCCACATAATCATATGAACTGCATACCGACGATTTTCCCATCATGAAAATCTGCAGACTCAGCCTTGGCTTGAACCTGTGACATTGGGCTTGTCAGGAGGGCACATAGCACCACACAGCCACTAAGCTAACTCATATTTTGTAAATGTAAACATTCTTTGATTGCAGATTGATTTTTTTTGTGCAACATGGCAAACACATAAACTAATTGTGTTTTTCTTCCAGCTTTTGGAGCTTTGTCTGCAGCACTACGAATTTCACATTCTTGATAATGCTTTCTTGGTGCAAGTCCAGACAGTAGCAGAAACCTTGAAAGATGTGGACATATTGCAAAATTTTGTACATCATAATAATGAGGCAAGGGAAAAGAAATTAGAAGATCTTTTGTGCCGTTATGGATTAGATACAGGATGTTCCATATAACTTTTTTCTTCAAACTAAAATATCTTATTAGTTTTGCATGAAGTTAAATAGACCTACAAATTTATAAAGCAACTAAATAAAAGTGCAAAATACTTTTCCATATTAAATAGTTTATAGCACTACAATTATAAAATTTGGATAGAGAAATTGCAAATAGCTGTTGTATTAAAGCCTCATAACGTTTTAGAAAAATTTGCCATAGTTTTAATAAATTGAATTTTATACAATTTTATTGGAATAAAAAGAAATTAAAAAATCTTGTTGTCTGCTTTTGGGGTATATTTTACAAGCATAATAAAATCTTACAATTGAAGAGCTTAGTGGAAAAGCGTACTAAGTGAAAATGAGAAAAAAAGCTTTAAAGTTTTTAGTTTGCACTTAAATCCATTAAAAACGGTACTTGGAAATAGTAAAAAATACACTTAACTTTAGTTAATGAAAAAGGGGAAACTTAGTTATATTTAAAGAATAATATGTTCATTGACACAAAAATCAAAAATTTCCCTTTTAGCATGTTCACTAAGCTTGTCGATTGGTGTTTTATTATAAGGCATGTTACACTGGAATGTTTATTTAAATAATTAGCAAAAAATAATTTCAACAATTAGGGAAACAAATAAAAAAATATATAGTAATAGAACAGTTAGGTAATTTAGGGAATAATATAATTTTGTCAGCTTATTGATTTGAAATAAAGACATTAATAGTTACAAAATCTAAGTTACATTCCTCAAAGTTGTGGTGAAAAGGACTGAATGTTTACTGTTTAGCTATTTACATTTCAAACCATCAAAATATTTACATGTTATCCAATGATAACAGAAATCCAGCACCGACAATAGAGACAGTAAATTACCATAACTAACAGTAATAAAAAATTCAAGTAGGTGAAACAATTGCAAAGTTTATTGTATGAAATGATTTCAAACAAATACATGGCAAAATGAAATATAATGTAATGAAAACAATTCTAAGCCAATTGCCATGACTAAGTGAATAAAAATATATAAACAAAGAGCTAATTAATATAAAGTAGTTATCTGTAGGTAAAAATTCCTTGACTGGAAACACATTTGTAAGGCCGGCTGCGACTGCATCCCCTGTAAATGAAATATGGTTATAGTACTAAAAAAATATGAGTTATAAAAAATTGACATTTAATATATAAGTGCCAATAGACTTAAAATTAGTGATAAATATGTCTAGAATTGTATAAATAGCATAACTTAATATTTGTAAAGCTTCAACTTGGTTAATTGATCTTCAATCTTCAATTGACAAGCTTTTAATTAAATATTTAAATTCTTTTTGAGGCACTTCTATGCATTAACTCAAGAAAAATAGGTACTCATAATAATTAATCTGCGTGTTATTTAACAAAAATTTGGCCACAGTATCAGATCCTCATTTAATACCTTTTAAAAATGAAATCTATTACTTTTTTTACACATGGCCTCAAAAATCTAAACACAAAAATAAAAGAATTTATTTTAAGAATATTTTTAAGTCAATAGACAAATAAATGAATGGAAGCATAATAATACCTTGAATATCTAACAACTACTTTTTCTCTAACAAACTCATGTGGACCCTCAAAGGAATCACCAGAATATTCAGTCTCTAAGAAAACATCGAAGCAAACAACTAAATGGTACATTTGACACACCAAAAGATTGTTCTTGAACTCTGAAGGCAAATTCTCGATAAAGTGAACATTTACTTCTTCTTCTAGTTCCTAGATAAAACAAATAATATGAGAAATAATTGAACATGCATATGGTTAATTCCATTTTTACCTATATTATGTGACCTTTGATTTAATTTAAAGGGCAATAGATTTGTTACCTACATCACTCAAGCATTGTGTGTACCCAAAATCACTTTTTAAGCACCCATTTCCTCAAAAAATACCCTTTTAAAATGTAATAAATCCACAATTGCATGTTTTATAATTAAAAACACAACTGTTGACATTTTAAATTAATAAGATAAAAACTTGTATATACCACAAAATAATCATTACCAAAGTATTGTTAAATTGATTTTATTGAATTGAATGATTATTTTTAATGAAACTAACTAATTAAAAAACTAGAATACAAAAAAAATGGTTATTTCATGTAAAAGCAACCAAAAAAATACGATTTAACCGGGGCCTTATCTTATTTTCATATTTGTTTTAGGATTTGTGCTTCTTAGTTCGAGAAAGTTTCAATTTAGTTTGTGATAAAAGAGGTGAGATGACTTACCAAAAAAAATAATGATAAATGACTCTTGGTTATCAAAAGTTTCTTTAAAACATTTGGGTAATATTAGAAATTTGCTTTACTTTTTCTCAGTTACACTAAATATCAATTAATGTTCAGCTTAGAAAATTCAAAAAATTGTGAAAATTTATGTAAAAAAAAATATTTAATCTGAATGACAAGACTTGAAATATTTTTTCTAATCTTTAAGAACTATGTAGAGATAAATATAAAATATGGAAGCACATATTAATGGTTAACCCATATTAATAGCTATCAATAAATTGTACTTAAAAAATATTTCAAGTTTAAATACTTACTTTTAAAGCAAAGTTTGAAACTGTGGAATGAGATCCATTCCAGTACAGGTGCAGTAGAAACACTGGAGTTTTGTTAGGATATTCAGGTGGTATGACCACAAGTACAGAAAGATTTGCTAAAAAAGTTTGAAATATAAAAACTTTACTGAATACAGTATTAAACAAAAAAAGTTTTTAAAACAATAAATAAAAAATCTTATGATTTTCAAATTTTGAAAAACAGTTTTTGATACATCATAAAAAATATTGATATTTTTAGGATTCATTTTTCATGGCATTTATAAATTATTGAAATCAATAAATTATTGATTTTTTTGAAAATAACTTTTGTAGTAATAATTTTCAACAATAAAATAAATTTTTTAAACATTGTTCAAATGCTTCTAATGTTTTATTTTTTTAAAGCAGGTTAACTTTAGTTTGATCAAAAAGACTAAGGCAACATTACTAATAATTGTAATACCTGATCCTCTTTGTATTTCAGCTTTATAAACCAAAGAATCTTGACTAACTAGGTTCACAGCTTGTAATTCTTCAATGTTAGCATAGTTCTAAAACAATAAGAAAAAACATATTTCCTTATTAAAAGTCAGCATCACAAGAAAAAATTATTATTTATAAATTTAGCATTAAAATTAGGTAATGGTTTCTGTTAGGCCTCAGAACTAGGAATGCTCTAAAAAAAAGTAGACAAAAGATACTTTCAAATAAAAAATAGAGACTAAAAGTAGACTATAGTAATCAGCGTATTGCAAACCATTGCAGCCAAAAAAAACTTTCATCAGAAATTTCAATTAACGACACCTTGAAAATCCATAAATTATGAATTTATAAAACGTAAAACTAAACATCAGTAATGTAGCGAATTTTCGGAAATTGGCTAATACAGTTCAGAACCAAACACCCATAATGTTCTATAATCCGGACACTTTTGAATTTTGGCGAGATTCAGATTTTTTAAAAAACTTAAACCTGTCTAAAATCAAAAACCACAATATAAGCTGAAGAAGAAAAAATGGCAAAAAAAAGTTAAAAAAAGGGGAAAAAATCAAGCTCTTCTTGTTATACCTAACAAGGTCACACAACTCACGAACACTTGATCAGCCGAAAATATTATGGTTGGTCTGATTTGGCCTGAACCGGAGTTACAAAAGTAACGTGACGCTCTTCCGATCAGCATAGGCAAAAAAATGTCAATCATTATGAAGCAATGCGACCACATCGGTGGATTTCATGAAAAATACTAGGCAGCAAAATAAGCAAATCGGGAAGCATTATTGGATTGTACTGGCCGGTAACTGATATTCGAAGACATCTTAGTGTAATCCAAATCGAAATTCATCTTCAAATTTTAATGGAATTTTTATATTTATTATTAAAATTTATTATTTAAACTTGTTGTTTCGTACTGCAATTCAAAACTTTGAAGTCAAAAAATCACTTATCCTTACAAATAGACAAATTGCAACAAAACTCGAAGATCGCTTAATCTTGAAACCTTGAATATCGACAAATCAAAAAATCCTCAAATATCAGTAAAAACGACAAAATCAAAAATAAACAATATTTAAATCGTGTAACTGAAAATGTGTAAATCATGCATCTTCAAAAATCGGAAAATTGAAGACTCTTGAAAATAAACAAACCAATAAATTAGCATATCACATAATCTTAAATTACGCCCAAATAATAAATCTAGGCTAACTGCAAAGACGGAAAACCGAGAATCTTTGAAAATCAGCAAACAAACGGAGAACCATAAAAACCTACATAACAAATAACTTTTAAAAATTCGAGCAATTAATTCAAAATTATAAATCTTAAGAGAAAATGACAAATCTTGTAACTTTGAAGGAATTGGACATTTGCAGAAAAATAGAGAACTCTTGAAACCAGCAAATCTGAAATTTACAATGGGGGAATTTTTTTAAAAATTGGCTGATCGCTAAGCCTCGAAATAAACGATACAAAAAGCTTATCTTCATAAATCTATATGATTCAAAACTTGCAAAAAGTGGCAAAATTTCCAGGCGCACACCAGAATTTCAACAAATTGAAGCATAATTCCTGATTTTCCCTGCGCTAAAAAATCCAAGTACAATTCCTGACTTTCCAGATTTTACCCAATGGCTGGACACGGATGTCATTACGAGAAACCGTTGAAAAATACAAAACAAAACGCTGCAATCCCGCAGCTTTGAGTCGTAACATCACCGCTAGAAAATTGAAAGATATGTAATTGCATGAGAGAAAAAAGTTCCTTGTAAAATCTCGGCGAAAGTAAGCCGCGCTGGTGAAAAAAAGAGACTTTAGAGACTTTGGCCTGAAAAAATATACTTTTAGAGACACTTAAAAAAAATAGATACTAATAGCTAGAAAAGAGACTAGTTCCGAAGCCTGTTTACATATTTTTGGTACTAAAAACATTTCCTGTAATAATTTTGGACAATTAGGCATGAAGTAGTGAGGATGAAAAATTAAGATACTTAATTGTAAATGTTTTAGACTTATTTTTGGTACAATTAGAAAGATCTGCCAGAAATAATATATATTCTCTCTTAAAGATAGTTTATTTGTCAAGTGCCAGTATTTAACTATTAAGTCATGAAACTTGAAAAGATAATTTGTAAAATTACCTATTTTTATTTATGTTAAGGACACTCTATAAAAATTAAATATAAAATAGGCTGTCACACAAACGTTTTCATAAATATTATAAATCATTATTTAAAAAAAATTATAAACATCAGCAGAAATTATATTCAAGTCTATGCAGGTCAAATTTAAATGACAATATAAATTCTAATCCAACCTAACTTTATGATGAAAAAGTAAATAGGAAATTAGGTCAAAGATAAAGTGTTGTTTACACAACATATGAACCAAAAATAGCTTACCAATGCATCTTTCCAATGGGCAGGAGACCAATTTTTAAGCTGCGATTGGATATTCAGAGGATATAGAGACGCAAATTGTGGTGGTACACTTATTCTGCTTTCTATAAAAATAATAAAAACATTGTTAAACATGTAGTCAACTTTTGTGGATCATTTATTTTACAACAAACATTTGGTTAAACTGAAAAGTTTACAATGAATTTTAAACATATGCATTGACAATTTTATTTGTCAACATGGTACTTATATATCAAAGGTCTAATTAAATATTCAAGGGATTTATGGTCATTATGTGAATAATTTTTACATTTTAAGTAAAATCAGGAACCAACTTTGATTTGATTCAAGAAATTTTGAGTAAATAAAATTATTTAATTTTATAAGATATAAGCAATTCAATAACAGAAATACTCTTTAGTGAAAAACCATATGGTGCCCTCTTTTTAGGGCTTCAGATAAAAAAAAATTCTGTGCCCTATATTTACTGAAGATTTTAAGGCATTTAGCAACCCCTTAGATTTTACTATTAAGGGGACATGAATTTCCGAAAACAAAACTAACTTTCCCAATGTTAACCTATGGAGAAATTGGATAGAGTGTTTCATTATTATCCGCAATTGTTTACTTATTTCCGAATTTGTTGGTGTGCTTAAGTATTAATAAGCCCAACATTTGTATGTAGCAATTTTCTGGATATCTTTATTAAAAATTATTTTAATTCACTATAAAACATTGTTTTGCTTGTCAGCTTATAAAAAGCGTCCTAATTAACTTAGAGACAATTTTAAAAAGTCACAAACATGGGGCTTATCAATACCTAAGAATACCAGCAAATTTGAAAACAATGGCTAAAAATTTGTGGATGATAATCATGAAACAATCGATCTATCCATTTTCTACATAGGTTAACATTGGGGAATCATCATTTTCGGAAATTCATGTCTCCTTAAAGGGTTTTGTTTTTACTGGGGTCATATTAGAACCTTAGTAATCACACATATTTTAAAAAAAATTACATATTTGCCCCATGAAGTGCTTACCCAATGAGGTGATCTGGTTATGAAGTTGGTGTCGAGATTGAAGTCGAGTCCATATGGCATTAATTGACTTCTCCATAAAGGGTGGTATGATCCGGTATACAATATCAGACTCCTTTGGGTATGGCGACATAAACTGCAATCCTGCTAATTTTTGTGCCCAAACAAATGGCAGGCCAGTGGTGTCATTCGAGAAGGGTGAGCCATCATAACTGGAAAAATAAATTATTTAAAATTACATTTTTATAACTTACAATGTAGAATCAAAATTTATTGATGAACTAAGTGAACTGGATAAGGTATTAAGAGCAAGTAAGGGTTAAAATTTCAAAACCTTACACCAGAAATAGTCTAATTTTTCATGAAGTATTAATGGCATATGGTATTTTTAGCATTTTCAGTGAAAGAACAAATAAAATACAAAATTTTAACCTCCAGGAAATGCCAGTAATGGCTTGAAGTTCCATTATTAAATGAAATTTATAAAAGGCGTTACCCTGAATTCTTATTCCATGAAATCAGTATAGCATATATTTTTGAAATAGACAAATTTTATTTAAAAATTTATCATTTAAAAACAATATAAATAAGCACCTTTTAAGGACCCCAAGTGTTAAAAAAAACAATTTTTGAGAGAAACCAATTAGAGACATGTTAACAGTCTCCTTGTATTACTTAAAACATGAAAACATTTAGGTTATTGTTTATGACCAATTATTAGGCAACAAACTTGTTTTAGCCACTAAATATAATGTATCAAAGTGAAGTAATAGTTTACTTTTGGCGATTTTTTTGTTTGCTTACGAATTAAATAAGAAAATATAGGACTTAAGTTAAAAACTAAAACGTTAATTTCTAGAGTTCAAATTATCCTTAAATTTGGGTTTCCAAACAAGTATTTTTGACTTGGGACTTATACAAGGATTTTTTTTAAAAAAACCTGTAAGACCAAAAAAATATTATCACTCAACATACAAATTGTTTCAACTTATACTTTTAAGTGGTTTATCTAACAAACAAACACTAAGTAAAAAATTAATTATAATAATTGCCTAAAAACAATTTAAATCGATAAAACATTAACTTATTTACAATTTTTTTTAAACATTAAATTTGATTTTAAAGTTAAATAACATAACACAACACTGTATTTTAAAATTTGAAACTAAACAAGTTACCCGAATTTCCCCTTCAGTAGGTGGACACTGGATAGATTTGGCGAATCCCGACCAGTGTCGCCAGGAAACAGGCAGTTCAGAAAAGTATCATGCCTCAGAAGATCTCTGGAAGTAAGAAAAAAAAATTAAGGAAACTTTCAAAGGTCTTTGCAAAATAAAATGTAAAATATAGGTATTTTAATAACAATACAAAATTCATACTTAAAGTTTTGGAATAATACAGACATTCATCTAAAATCTTTTTAGAAATATACTGAACTTGCTTCTTTTATTGTTAAAAAAAATTCCAATAAATGTAAAACAATATAACGTGTTAGTACTTCTCCAATTTCATACAGATCAGTACAAAAATTAAATTTTTTTTTTAACTAAAATTAATTTTTTAATTTTCAATTATAAAATGTACTGTGAAACACATTTCATTACGAATATTTTATTAACATGATGGTGGAGGTTGAAAATTTTTGTTAGTTTATCATCCCTAGGACAAAAATTAATACGTTAAGAAAATATTCAAGAATGTTTTATGTTAGTTTTGTACTTTCGATGTCAATAATACATTACAAAATTTATTGTTTTACTTAAGCATTAAATGTTTCAAGATTTTTTTTATTGCTTACCCAACAAGTTCAGTTGACATGGGCTCAGGAGTCAAGGATTTAACACTCACAGTTACAACATGAAGAAAAACTAGATATCGAAATTCCAAAACAATCTTGGTTTCTAAAAGAAATCACACATTTATAATAATATGAAATTTTTATCAGTTTAATATTTTTGCACTTATCTCTTTTCTAAAAAGTCCTAAATTTTAAATAATACTAATAACATTTAAAGTTTAAGATCATGGCTTAAACACACAGGAAAAAATAAAGACAGGACACATGAGATTTACAAAAAGTAACATAGTAAAAGTAACATAGCTTACCTTTTTCAAGAGTGACAAAGATTGACATAGGATGTTTCATTAAGACATCTTTACTGGTCTCTTCTTTTTTAACAGATCCAGAATGTCTGTGGCTATTCTAAAATGGTATAAAAATAATTAAACCATTTCATGATATTTAGTTCATAAAAAAAAATAAGTGAAATCATTAATTATTCTTGTACATCAGAGGTAAGCTACATTTGTGATTCTTTTTCAACTTTAAGAAATTTCTATGTTAAAAATAATAGAATACAATTTAAAAGGGCATACAGCACATGAAGGTTTACTTTCAACTTAAGAACAGCTTTAAAATTGAAATAAAATTATAAATAACGTTAAAATATCTGCCCAAAATTTTTTATTAATATATTTAGGAATACTATTGAGAAAATAACAACAAAAACTTAAGTTTACTAACCACTTCAGCACTTTCTTCTTGATCAGATTCTCCACTATCGGTAGCTGCAAAATATATGGTATAAAAAATTTATATTTTTTTTTACAAATGGAAATAATTTACAGAAAACACATGTAAAAAGCAAACATTCAACTGTAAGCATGGCACAGGTTTAATTTTTTTAAATTAAAGCTTAAACAAAAGTTTTTGATGAGCTTATTTTAAGTTTCATTGAACACAATAATTCCAAAACTCTACTTTTTTAGAAATACACCAATTTTTTTTTTTTGGATTCTTGCTACCGTATATCAATTTAATATTTATATTTAAATGAATATCGGTGTTTGCTGTGATTGTAAGATACCAAAAGAAAGTCAAAATGTTTTTGTTTTTTTTGAAAAATAACAAAATGTTCTCTAATAACTTAAATGTGTGTAGAAAACTCAGGAGATTGACTTGGCTAATTTGTGCCTAGCTAGAAGGTTTATTGTTATTCAAAAAAGGATTAAAACAAATGCAATTTATTTTGTAGTTAATAAAGAAAGTTAACCATAAAAAAACATAACTTACACATTTCACTAGATTCAGATAAGAGGGTTTTAGTTTCATCAACATTGCCTTCAATTGTTATCAGCATTGAATTTTCTACACAAAAAAAACGAGATTATCACTCATAAAAACACATTTATTTAAAATTACTCAAATTTAATTTCTATAAAGAAAGGTTTCAACAAAATGTTTAAAAAAAAAGTTATGTAATAAACAAACCAATGAAATATATTATTGTCAATTACATGACAAAAATATTTCAAATTTTATAAGTATATAAAAATATTGTAAACTTTCAACATAAAATAACAGTTCAGGCAACACTGTCCAACTGCTGGTAAAATAAACCAAGTGCTAAATGGAATTAAATCACATAAAATAAAACAAAATACATTGAAAATCTTTTATTTCATCAACTTGCAAATGAGTTAAACCAAGGTGGCATACATATGATTTAACAAAAGCAAACAAATGCAAAAAAAAAAAAACGGAAAAGCATAACTACGAAAAGGTATCTTACCATCACAGTGTTCTTGGAATGCACATGCTTGAACATAGAATATGTATAAGGGCCTCGGAAGATGTTTTGCCAATTTGTGCTTTGATTGCCTAGCTTGGAAAGGCAACCCCATCAGTTTTTGAAACGGTCTTGTAGCCTAGAAATAAGATTTTTTAAAAATTATAGCATTGAACATAATCTGCATTAACATTTAATAATTCCTCAAGTCTTAGAAATTAATTTATCTGTACTATTGTACGTAAAATATTTTCAACATCATTAAGCATTAATGTAAATGCAAAGCAAAATTAAATTATGACCTCATAAATATTCTTTATGATTGGGAGGATGCCAGCCATGCTCTCTTTCAGCTTCTTACACTTCAGAATATACTCTTCTTTTGTAACTCCTTGTTCCTTCAGTAGTTTAGCAAACCTTAAAAAAATCATGAAAGTTTTTACACATAAGTAAAAAAAAACTGAAATTATAATTCCCTACAAATAGGATAGTTACCTTTTCCTTTGCTCCGATTCCCAGAACAACCTGGCTAAGGTCTGCTCATGCTTATCCACTTTTGTTATTTCCTTTTAAAATAAAATAAAAAGTAATAAGTATGTTTAGTTCATTGTAATAACTATCAAATTAAAATAAACTTCCAAGCAGGCAAAAGGAAAACAATAATATAATAGTAAGAAACATACAGGCTTTGAAATACTTTCAGGGGCATCCCTATAAAACTCTTCAATAGTGACCAATTCTATTTCTTCATCTTTTGACCTATGGAAAAGATATCAGTACATATTGATGAAACTAAGTTTTTGATAGTTCACTTAAATCTGATATCTTTTAAAAATAATAGCTTAAAGTAACAATAATTTAAGGCTAAAATTTCTCAGACCTAAAATATGTAGCCAGATCTTCAAAACCTTTTTGTATGTATAATATCTTTGCTACAGGTTTTTGTTTTTATAGGTTTTTGTTCAAAAAAGGACTTTAAGGCTAAAATTTCTGTTTGTTAAAATTTCTCTATTTTGTTTAATTTAAATTAAAAATAACAAATTAATTTTAATTACCATTGTTTAGTTTCAGGGATCGAAATAAAACAATTTGCAGAAAAAATAAACATAAGTGTAAAAAGAAAAATAGCTGAGTTTTTTTTAGTTAGCAAATAATATTACATTGTTTGAATGTACTATAAATTACTTGCCCTAAAAATACAACACACTAAAATAAAAATAGTTAAATAAGCTCTTTTAAGCAGACAGCATTCAATGGTTTTTAACTACCTGTCTCAGTGATCATATCTACTTTTCAAAACAAGGCAACAGTAAATCATAAGTACTAATACTGACAAACCTAATTAACAGAATAGCATGATATAGGTATATAAACATGCAATTAATATAGATTAAGTAAAAATTAACCTAAATTCCAGGCATTTTGTTACTTCTTTTTGCAGATGAGTAGCTTCGTATAATAGATTCTGGTAATGCAAATGTAAAGCATCTACTTTTTGTTTTATCTATAAAAAATTAAAACATATATAAATAAAAATTATCCCTCTAATAAAAGTACAAAAAAAAGCTATTTTGGAAGTGCTTTCACACAATATTGTTTATAATCATGTGTAAAAAAGTATTTCTTTGATTGACATTGGAAATTAACCAGGCAAGAAATAAATTTCCTTTTGAATCGAAAAAGTTAGTTCAAAAAAGGACTTTTCTACCAGATGCTCCTATGTCATTTGTTGCACTAGAATTATTTAATTATCACTTCCAAATAAAGAATTTAAAACCGATCAGATGCTCTTATTTACTCTTTGTCGCACTACTGCATAAAATTTACGTTTAAACACAATTTCGTTTTTGCATCACTTTTGCCACAATTATTGATTTAAAAAAACTATATTTGGCTGTTTCATAAACTTAGTTTTATAGCCATTGTTCTATACATAAAAATTATAACAAATATAAATAAAATTCTTTTTCTAATAAGAAGTTTAAAAAAAAGCTATTTTAAATTTAAATGCTAAATTACCTTTAATAAATATTCTAAACTAGCTGTTATACCCGACGTTGCACGGGTAGAGGTGGAAAAATAATTTAACAGTCAATTTAACTATTTTTTTTCTTTCATTTTAGTTACATAAGATATGAAGATTACCCAGTAATTTTCCATTTAATTACCCAACTTGGATATGGTAATGATTAATATTAATTTCAAAAATACCTTTGATAAGAAGCGCAAATTAAAAAGAATACATATTTAAGTAAAAAATAATCAGTAAGAGTTAAAAATGGAAAAAAGCTAAATCTTAAAAGGGTCTCAAACATTTATTTTAACGCAATTCAAGGGAGTTCTCCAATAAATTAAGTAACTTTTTTTTGGACACTTTGTAGATATAAATACAATATAAGCAGTACAAAATGGCAGAAAAAAATGCGTTTAGGACAAAGATTGGTATAATCTGTTCTTCCAAAGTAGTTAAAATTTAAATCTCACTTTAAACTGATCACTCTTGGTCTGCGTGCAGAAAATAAAATATTCTTAATGAAAGTGAATTTACATGATCTAATTGTTTAGATGTTATAAAGCTACTCCAGCAAACAGCAAACGATTTGCATTTTTTATATTTATTTGTTTTTTTAAACTGTGATAAAGATACTAAAGCAAACGATTTTTATTTTTAATATTAAATATTTTTCTAACTGCTAAAAAGCTAGCAAACGATTTTTGTTTTAGATGTTTATTTCTAATTTTTTAGCTGTAATTAAACTAAATATACTTAAAAATCGTTTTAACAAATGTGTAAAATAAAACTAAATAAACAATCCGTGAAAACGTGCTGTTTAAGGAGCAATAAACCTCTAAGGTCTTCAATGCATTGAATGGGAAACATAAAAACGTTCGAAAACGATAAAAGGAATGGTCTGATTCGAAAAATTCTTAGCCTATGTTTGTTCCGGAGATAAGATGAATTTTTGTGCCAAATTTCGTGACGATCTGTTGCGTGGTTCTTTAGATCTCGTGTCTTAAACAAACAAACAAACGTTGCCTTTTATGTATATTGATAAAACCTTTTAGCTCACTTGGCACGTTTTGGGAAAAAAAATTGGCGAGAAAATAGATATAGCTACAAACACACCCATTATACAGCTCTAACACAATGACCTTTGAACAACCAACCAGCTTATAAATTTATTAAAAAAAAATGCCCATTCGGCGAGTTTTAGTTAATAATTTGGCGAGTTTGGCAACGTATTTGGCGAAAAAATAAAGACATAAAACCCTAATATGCAGCTCTAGTGCGACGGCCTTTATTAACCATCATAGTTCAGTAAAAGCTTAACTATAAATTTATTGCTTAAATATGCATACATGCAGTCAACAGAAAAATCAATGAAAAAATCATCAAATAAACCCACAATAAAATCCGGGAATGGAGACTGCCGGAATTACGTCACTTCAAACATATCAATTATTTTTCAAATAATGAATTTAGTTTCTGAAGTTAATGGCAACAGAATAAAATAAACATTTTTAATTGTAATTACTTTTGTTAAAAGTTTTATTTAATTTTTTCAGCCGATAGCATCAGGAAAGTAAAAAAATGATCGGATTTGAGCCAAAGTGGTGTAGTTTTTTCAGAAAAACGTTCGAAACGATAGAAGGAATGGTCTGATTCGAAAAATTCTTAGCCTATGTTTGTTCCGGAGATGAGATGAATTTTTGTGCCAAATTTCGTGACAATCTGTTGCGTGGTTCTTTAGATCTCGTGTCTTATACAAACAAACAAGCAAACAAACAAACGGAAGTTGCCTTTTATGTATATAGATTACAATAGGCAAAGTCAAGACAAGTAGCATAACAAACTGTGATTTAGATGATATAACATGGCAAGTGCAGTAAATAAAACCTCAGTTAGTCATTTACTGCTTACAACTTCTGAATGTAGTTTAGAGGTTATAGACAGTAAATAAAACCGGACATTGCCATGTATCCACTCAAAAATTCCACATTAAATAACACAAGAACTTTCAAGCTAGCGCAATTGTGTTCATTTGATAGATTAGAAGTAGGCAATATACTATAGAGAAGTATTACCTCATTTACAGCATCTCTAGACTTTTTCCATTGATGTTTATCTAATCGGTTTAGCTTTTTCAGGGCAACAAATAACATGCATATGTGGGTTCGATGCTGCAAACACACCAACTAAAAGAAGTCATAAATTAATAGCACCAGCATAAGATCAAGATAGTAAAATATATTAGTTATTTTGGTTATTTAGTTATTTTGTTATATATTTATTTAGTTATTTTAAAAATTAAATACTTACTTTATTCTCCTTTTCTTTTCCACGCTTTGCATGCAACATTGCCAGCAAATGTGTTCGGATTTTATCACTAGCAGCAATAAACTTTTCATAACACCCTTCGACATTTTCTTTCTCTTCCAGTCGAAAACAGTCAACATTTACCTGTATGACAAAGCATTAATAAAAACTTTTAAATTCCATGCCAAAGTCTTCAATGAGCAGATGTTTTTTCTAGTAAATAAAGCTACGAGCTGCTTCATTTCCAAAATAAATATGCAATATGTATTATAATACACAAAAAGAAAAACGATACAACACTATACACCGAATTTTTAATTAAAATAAACATGGGATTGGGGTTGCCATAGTCTTTGACAAGGAATATAAGAAATTGTTTAGATGGTAATGTTGCCATAATTGACCCTTTATCAATTACTTGCCAATTTTGAGTGAGTGGTTTTGTTTAAAGGAAAGGTTGCTTCTCTCTTTAATTGCATGATAGTTCATAATAATGTGTTGATTTTTTTTTGAAAATATTCAGAGCAAATATATGGTCCTTGGGTGTATAATACTCAAAACAATAAGCAAAACAACACAATACATAAAATCTCTAATTGAAATAAGCATGGGATGTAGATTGCTATAATTGGTGCTTTATCCATTACCTGGCAATTTTGAGTGAGTAGTGTTTAAGAAAAAAGCACCTCATAATTTGATGGCAAGTTATTTTACAATAAAGCTTTCAATTTTTTTTCTTGGAAAAACGTTCAGAATATATGGTCGTTAGGTAATAGTACACAATGAAAAAACGGAAAAGCTAGCGTATTATGGCAGAAATGCTATTTGGCGTTCGTGAAAAAGTAAACACAGGTTTGCTATGCCAACAAGATTGATGTAAACATCTATTGAGTTGAACTGGAATGTTTACCAATTTAAGTACGTTTTCGCTACTTGGCTATAAAAGGAAAGTCGCCAAATCGAGACCGGCCATAATACGCTAGCAGTACCGAAAAAACTACCTAAAGTGTAAGTTTCATGTTGTTATGGTTTGAGGGGGGGGGGGGGAGATCAAAAGCTATTTGAACAATATTTCCAACAATGGCTTCGTGTTTGTCTTACTACTTGATAACTAAGCAGTACTCAAGCAAATTACCTGAATATATGTACTAAGTAAGTATTTCTGTTTTTCACCCGATTCCTGATCGCAATATACCAATACATATTTAGATTCAAAGTAACAACCATTCAATACGTTTCATGTAAATCATAAGCTGTTGTTTTCACCAACAGCTTATAATTTACATCAACACCAATATTCAAATGATCCAGATGTACAGTACCCATGCATTGTTTTGAATTAAATATTGTCAGAAACATGTGATATTTCTCTAGAAAAACTACAAATATACATTTAAAATAATAATCTCACCGAAACTATAGACAATATATTTGGCTTTGCATGAACCGTTTTTAAACGTTTTGTCTTCTTTTCCCTGGTGCTGGTTTCCATCTTAGTCTTCTTATTCATAATAGCAATGGATTATAAAACTTTTTACGCTTATAGGATTCAGGTCGTAATTGTTTAAGCACTTGTTTTTTATATTAAATACACATTCTTTACTTATTTCTAGCTCAATGATTTTCGCCTCTTCGCCGGAACGGAACGTCGTATTTTGATTATTTCTGTGAGAAGTAGAAGTTGTTGTTTTTTTTTAAAGTTTTTTTCGCTTTTCATTTTCGTTTAACTGCAAAAATTCTTTGAAAGATCATGAAATTTCCTTTCATTTATTTTAAAATTTATAAATTCAATAAAAAGCAATTTTAAAAATATAACGTGCTGAAATAGTTTATAGATTATTTTTTTAAATCACTTATTTTTGACTGCAACTGCACTATCTGTAATTTGAAAGCGAAAGTAAAAAGAAAGTTATTAAATAAAAAAATTACCATTATTTTTATAATTATTGAAGGATAAAATAAAAAAAAATGCTTTATAAAATTGTTAAACATTTTATATTAAAAATACATAGTACACAAAACAAAATGTATACACTAAATAAAATTATCTCTAAATATCCATAAACATAAAACACTTGACATACCTGTCTGATAATAACCAATAATGACACTTTTTTAGAAAAGGAAAAATGAAAACATTTTTCGTAATCTATGCAGTAGAAGTTTATGTGACGTCAAAAAATTATATTTGCCAGTTGCTGTCGATCTGCGCAATATTACAACAGAAGTATTTAATGCGCACTATTTTAACTCACGGAGTAAGCCGGTTCCAGTTTTCAGAGGTGCGGCCATCTTTGCGGCGGGAATTAGTCTCTTCTCTCTTGCCTCTGGTTTTTTGTAGCGTGGGTTGGGCGGAGTTTGATTTTTTGACGGAAAGCAACTTTCATTTGAAATTTGTTAGTAACGTCTTTTCTGAGTTCAGAATCGACTTCCTCTTATTTTAAACTTCTCAAATAGCTACTGCGATGGCCGACAGAGAAGATAATGTCTACAAAGCCAAATTGGCAGAGCAGGCCGAAAGATACGATGGTCAGTATTTAAATTTTATTACTAAAAACCAATAATTGCGGGCGAAATTAATATTGCTGTACATTTAATGAAAAAATGTATAAATTAATATGAAATGCATCACATTGAATTTCTTTTTTAATACTGCTCATAATCTTATAACGTTGTTTTATCTCTAATTAATCGCTTACATGAAACGTGACATTTTGAAACCAGCTTGACGGTATGATTTGACACTTTAATCTGAATTATAATTTAAAGTTAATGTAACTGTCCTAATTTATGACATCTTCTAAATGATTAAAGAATTTTTGCATTTCCCCTTTTAGGTTTACTTTTTGTCGTGTAATTCCACCGCATTGCATGACTCATGCTTTCGCGATTTTAATTTTTCATATTGTTTTAATCCTTCATACCTCAATATATGGACCTTGTGATAAGCTGAATTAATATATCGATGCATTTTTGCACAAAAAATTGAATTTTTTTTATCGTTATTACAAATATATTTTAAGTTATCTTTTAATCTATAAATATCTTGATTCTGAATCATGCCGCCTAGGAATTTAAGCCAGAGTTCCTTTAAATGGGTGAATCCTCAAATACTCTAAATGCTAGACCTTTGAACATATTAGGTTTTAAACTATTTTGTGACTAGTTAATAAATTAAGTGCTGCTGACAGAACCTATATGTCAAACGTCAATTTTTTTTGTGGATAAATAAACGGCAGGAGTACCTAACTGATAAAGCATTGGCCTATCGATTGGGAAGTCTTGTTAGAGTCCAAATACAGCATTTACTTTATTGTGCAATAAGTTTTATTATAATTACCCTGTATATATTGTTCATAAAGGCGAGTTATAAATTTAATGGAGTTCAATGTACTGAAGTTTTTTTGCTAGATACTTGGTTGTCAATAAATCATTTTCTTTCTCATTTGGCTTCTAGACTTTTTATATTAACATTTAATGTGTTTTTGATAGTTGAATAAATAGAACCTATTTATCACCCAGATTTTAAGGTGTCAAAAATACTAAGCTTCCTGGATTTCTTCTAATTTCCCATAAGGCTTTAATAAAATAGGCTAGTAGTGGCCTTAAAAAAAATTACTTTTTTAATTGTTAGCAATATTTTTGAGTTGGCGTGTTAACCCATTGGTTTTTTATATATATTTCTGTTACTGATAGTAAGATTAGAAATAAAAATGCATGTACAGACCACCAATAATATGAGTAATATCTACTTTTAAATTATAGTTTCATTACCTGCATAGGTAGTGGTAGTATTAGTATCTTCTATGTTAATAACCTTCTGATAAATAAGGTAATGTATGAACATCTGCCTCCATGTAAACAGGAGGTGTTTTGCCTTTGAATGAGTCTTCACAAGAATCATATGCATATTCATGTCTTATAGAGATGTTTTAGAAATAAAGGCCTATGCACACATTAAATTTCTTTAATTGGAAAAGATTGTTTGAGTGATAACAAAATAGCACTAAGTACAGCCTTGTATGTAACTAATAATGTATGGATTTCTAACGGTATTTTTTATTAAAAAAGTGGTTATTAAAGGGTTTAAAAATGGTAAAACTTAACGATGTGTTTTGGAAGTAGAGGCAACAAATACCTTACTAGTTTAGACAGATACTGAGCAAAATTACAGCCTGCATGTGACAAGGTTACCCCACAGCTGATGACTATTGACCAGCTAGCCTAGAGGTAGAGGGCAATAACCTTGTACCAAATTGCCTCAAGGTGTAAGAAACATTCAACTTGCCAAAACTACAAGTGGTTGCGGTTCCTCTGTACATATTATAGTTTATTGAACGATTCAATGAGGACTTCTGAATGACCATTTTGGTGAATCATTAACTTAAAGGAGTCAAAATCCAACTCCAAAGTTTAGGTACAGGCCAAGGAGTCTGGTATTAGTTGTATTTCCTTAATATCGAGCCGAATATCCAGTATATATTATAGAATCTTGGTGTGCCCTATAATCCTTAAACTAGTGTTCCTTTTTATAACATCTGTCCTTGTTTCAGAAATGGTGGAGGCCATGAAGAAAGTGGCGTCGCTGGACGTGGAGCTGACGGTGGAAGAGCGCAATCTGCTGAGTGTGGCGTACAAGAATGTGATTGGAGCGCGGCGAGCCTCCTGGCGCATCATCTCTTCCATAGAGCAAAAGGAAGAGAACAAAGGGGCTGAAGGAAAGATTGACATGATCAAGACTTACCGGCTGCAGGTGATACAAGGGTCTAGTAACTACGAACATAGAATGAGTAGATATGGCTGCTATAGAGAGAGTTGGCAGTCGATACAACCTTGGCTATTTAGAATCATTCAGTATTCTTGGTGAATGCACAGCAGATTGCTATTAGACTAAAGTCATTTAAGTGGTAGTAGTAAACTACATCAGTGAGATAAAGCGTTCACCAAAACTAGTGGGTTTTTTATGACTCTTACACTGGTATTCACCATTCCAAGATAAACTCAGAATATTCCTAATCTGACCAATCATAATCTTGAAATCCATGGACTAGTAACTTAATTTAGAAAATGCACAAAATTGATGGCAACTGGAAGCTGAGGTATTGAAAGATCTAGCTTCTGAGTCACTTGCTAAGTTGTGTATTATTGGTTTGCTTATTCTAGCAATCCTAAGGACCAAACAAGTGATAAATTAATGAAAACCGAAAGTAACTTGTAAACTGAGCCTGTTAATAAATGGGCTAGTTATTAGTTTTATTGCAAAACGTAGTTGATAATTTAATTTTTGTTTTACTACTTTGATAATATAATTACTCAGTTGGATATAGTAAATCCAAAACTGGCTAAGCAATATTATCTGTTCCACCAGGAGACTTATTTAAGTCGTTATTAAAAGCTATGATTATAACTATTGTATTTTGTTATTTATTTCATGGTAAAATATCCAATTTAATTTCTAGGTGGAAACTGAACTTAAAGAAATTTGTCAAGATATCCTTGATGTCCTTGACAAGCATCTTATCCCCACTGCTTCAACTGGAGAGTCCAAAGTCTTTTATTATAAAATGTAAATATTTTTATCGCTATATAATCTTTGGGTAATTTATATACGAGAATAAGTTTAAAGAAAGCTGCGATTCTTTCAATAACTCAAAATCCTGTCTAAACCCTTTAAGCTTGATTTGGAGAAATGATGTGTATAAAAGTGGAATTCTGTTATTGCAAAAGGACTTGGTTAGGGATCGGCTGATGTGCCAATTATTTTTTCTTTCCATCGTCCGATGCCGCTCGAAAAAATCAAGTGCAAAATTTGATTATCCCATGCGAAAAATCCAAAAAAAATTATTTAACCTTATTCTATTTAATTTAGGATTTGTGCCATTGGTAAGTCCATTTGGTAATTACAATGTTGCCACTGGCCACTAAATGCAACTTTTCAATTTCGGCGGTGTATTTTAACAAGTTTTAGTACGAAATAGTAAAAATTAAAAAAAACAGCAAAATAGGTACTGATATAAAAAAAATCAAACTGATTGTTACTGCAATATTTGTAATTAAATTATGAAAGCAAAGGAAAAAGAGTTGGTTTAGAACCATACATCGGCGCTGATTGTTTATAAACTTAGTCATTTCATTTGGCATCGGATGCTGCTGTTAACTTGGAGAAGGAACAAAAATTGACCATCAGCCTTGAAACGCATCTAAATGCCTGTGGATGGCCTATGTTTTTAGCATGAAAAAAAACCTTTTGAAATACAAACATTTTATATTCTATTGTGCCCAAGATGGATGGTGTTAACCAAGCTTCATCGCCTTGTATTTGCTAGTTCGCACCGAAATCGCAGCAGTGCCTCCTTATAGTTTTAGTGCAGAACGAATGTATCAGCCAAACTTCAATGCCACGTAATTATTGTTGAGTGTAAAATCACAGTAGTGTTCGTTATTTTGATAGATATATATCGTCACAGGAGTAACTTTTTAGTGTTCTGCAACATAACACTTAGTAGACCATTAATTCATTGACTATGTTTAAACCTAACAATTAAATCTGAATTCTTATTACAAACACAAGCGCTTGTAAGCCAAAAATTAACTTATAAAATAAGAATTATATTTAAAAAATATTTTAAAATTGGAGAGGACCACAGTCAAATTGTATTTTTTGGCTGATTTCGTATGAAATGACCGAATTTTGTATTTTTATGTATTTTCAACGCAATTGGCCTTAAATGTTTCTCTGAAAAAGCTTTAAAAATACATTTAAGCTTTTACTTTAGATATTTGTCCCTTGGGCAACAATTTTCTTAAACTTGTTAGTAACTGTTACTATTTGCATTATTTTAGGAAAGGAGATTATCATCGATATCTGGCTGAATTTGCGACTGGCGGTGACAGGAAGGATGCTGCTGAAAACAGTTTAGTTGCTTACAAAGCTGCTAGTGACATTGCCATGACAGAACTGCCTCCCACACATCCAATCAGGTAAATGTTTTTTTTTTTTAATTTGTAGTTTAATATTTAACAAACAATAAGAACATTGTTTGTTTTTAAAGCTGCTTGATAATATGGCAATCAATTAGTTATTTACTGTTGGCCGTAGTAGGACTGATTGTTTCTAAAAGAAGTTCATGTAAGCATGTTGTTCACTGTAAGAAATTCAAAAATTTGAACTGGCTTGAATGAACTTGTAACTCTTGATGATTTGCATTTATTAAGTAATTCTTGTTTTCAGTTTTAAATGTTGTTTCAAATTCAATTTCTTTGGGCATTTACTGTAGGAATTTCTTTAATACTTTTCTTTGATTTGAACCCAGAGTGGTTGTAAAATATTATAATCCTAGAAGATAACTTCTATCTTCAAAGTTTTTATCATTAGTTTGTATTGATTAAATTTAAAACAATTTAATTTTTTAATAATTTATCTGAAATATAATACAGTCAAACATCGTTAACACGAACTCGCTTAAGATGAACCGAAATCATTTCCCGGCCAAAAGAGCAATGAGCTAATTCGTATAAAATCTCATAACGCGAAATCGCTTTAGACGAAATTCTTAACCCGAACAGAAATTTCGGAATTTGACCCTTTTTATCTTGGTATTTCAAAGTTTCGAAGAACAAATGAAGCAAAACATAAAAAAAAATTCAATTAAACCTACCGTGTACTGTATATACTCGTGTAAAAGCTTAGAAATTTTGAACAAATTTAGTGCCTTTAAAAATCTGAGTTGACTTGTACACAAGGCATCAAATTTCCGAAAAAGAGAAAAAATCAAAATCCTTAAACTAAAACTAAATTTCAATCAAACTGAAGGTTTCAATGTTTATCAAAAATAGACACAAAACAGTTAAATTCCGTAGATAAAATAAGATTGGTATTTATTCACGGTATCCACCATAACGATGCTTCATTGTTAGTTCTCTGTGATGCGTATATTCAGGGTTTCCGCGCGTATGAATAGTCATGAAAAAACAGTATTTTATGAATTTAGGAACATTTTGTGTAAAATTACGTAATATATCACCATAAACGCTGCAGATCGGCTAAGTTTGTATTTACATTGAGCCATAAGCAGGGTTCGACTTAAGCGGTATCGCAAATGTGAAGGTGAATTAAGATTATATTACACACAGACACTAAGATGTCTTCAAATCTCAACCAGCCAGTGCAATCTCCCATTAGAAGAGGAGTACAATAATTCCTGATTTACTTCAGCTAGCTGCCTAGTAATTTTCATGAAATCTACCGATGATGTCACATTGCATCAGAATGATTGACAGTTCTCTGGCTCAAGTCGGACCAACCGGAATATTTTTTCCCGATCTAGTGTCCGAGGGTCTTCCGTGAGTCGTGAATACCTTGAATGAAAAAATACTTTTTGTTTACGTTTGACCCTTTTTTTCTACTTAAGCGTATACTGGAATTTCTGGCGCCTAAATATTTAGCCTTAATGGAACTGCCAACGACCAAAACTTGTTGGTAATACACCAAATGAACAGGTAAACATGTCACACAGACATATCTGATGAAGATGATCCCATTATTCAGTAGCATAGTATTATGTAATTATATAAATTTGTCGCGTCGTGATCCATAAAAAAAAAATTATCAACGTATTAAGTTATACTGCTAAACAAAAGTTGAGTAGTTATGTTTGCTGTTTTTTGTTTTTAGTTCAGATTCTTATTTTTCTGTACTTGGTTTAGATATGCAAAGAAATAAATGTTTACTTATATTTTAGAAGATAATGCATTGCATATCAGATTTCATAATGGCTCATATTGAAATTTTTCTTATTTTTGGTCCGATTCCTAGAGTCATGAAAATTGTTAATTTCTGTCACTAATTTGGGACATTTCATTTTGGCAGCAACCCTGTATATTGCACATGTAGCTTTAGCACCAACCAGTCTTCAAGTTGTAAAGAAAACAGTGTCGGTCCGTGACTTTGGCAGCGTGGTCTTTACGCTTCACTGAATATAGTTTCAACTTAGCTTCTCCTAGGGTCAGCAATGTCAAGGATACTCAGTCTAAACCTGTTTTATTTTCACTGGGTTGAAATTTTGCTTGCAAAAAAAATATGGTTTCATCATATACCGATTTCTTATTTTCTTCAGAAAAGCTCTTGCCTTATTTCCTACCTCGACTAATACACATGTTACCGATTTTGGAAGGATATTTGGTTTAAAAATGGGGGGTCGACTTATACACAGTCTGGTTATACAAGAGTATTTTTTATTTTTTTTAAATATTCAATGGTTGGTTCAAAGTAACAATTCCTGACGGTTAACATGAAATGTTTCGGTGCAATCTTTTAACTATCTAATACATTTTTTATTTAGGTCATTAATTATATTTTGATTTTAATGGTTGTACATTAAGAGGGAAATATAACTTTTTCAGTTTTAATATAGATTCCTATAAATGACAAGTTGCTAAATTTGCCGAACATCAATATTTTAGTTATAAAGTAGTTTAACCCTCTGGGGAATAATTTGCTTGAAGTGTAATTGCTTTCACTGCACGAGTTTAAAAACTTAAATTTAACAAAATTTATTTTCTTTAAATTGTTTTAATTTTATTTCTCTAAAAGATGATTCTAAATGATTGTACCTTTTTATCTTTCAGGCTAGGGCTTGCCCTGAACTTCTCCGTTTTCTACTTTGAAATCCTGAATGCCCCCGACCGTGCGTGTCGCCTGGCTAAGGCTGCCTTTGACGATGCGATCGCGGAGTTGGACACCCTGAGCGAAGAAAGCTACAAAGATTCTACCCTCATCATGCAACTGCTGAGAGACAACTTGACACTCTGGACATCCGACATGCAACACGACGGTGAGCTATTTCTGGCTTGAGCTCACCGAATTGAACTCGCTTGAATTTAATACACTTTAAGATTTGTTATCTCGCTTCCACTTGACACTTATAATACGTAAAATATGGAAATCTGAAGGGGAAAAATATGAAGGAAGGGAAAATTGGGTTCACTATAAACGAACTCATTTTCTAAGCAGTTCACTATCTCTATAAAATAACATTAGTTAAATAGGAGTTCGGAAGGGACCACTAATAAGGTTCCCTACAAGCAAGGGTTCACTATATCCCAGGTTCATTATAGCAGGATTTGACTGTATAACATATTTTTCTAACAATTATGTGCTTAGAAGTATAAAGTATGTTTTGCAAGTAATTTTGAAAAAAAATTGCGTTTAACATTTGCTGAGGGTCGTGTCAGTTTAGTGGAATTTGAGGTTTAGAGGGTTAAAGATGCACATTTTTTGTGTGCTATGAATAAACAAAGTATCTCCAGGTCTTTTTTTATAAATAGTCCATTTTAATTTTTGTTTTAATCCAAAATTCCCAATGAATTCTGCTGAAAAAACTTCCAAAATCTGACATCTGCTTGACCCTCTTGGTACATCATTGTCAATACAATTAATAAATCAGCTGCTTCGGTATCGGGATTTTTTGAAAGCTTGAACATTCTGTTTATTATACAAAAAAGTTTGTAGTAAGAATTGCTATAAAGTTCGTTTGATGTATAACCTTTACAAGATGTCTAATCTATCGGGAGTAAATAATGGGCTTTATTGCATTTGAATTTGTCTTTATTCTCTTCTAAGTGACTCAATAGGTGCTAGAAAGTGGTTTGTTAGAATAGCTCCTAGCAATGCGTCTTCATCTAGCACTTGCATATTGAGCAAAGACCACTGTTATCTTTTTCGAATAGATACATCGGCCATTTCGCATGTTTTCGACGCTCTAATACGCGACTGATTAAAGGTTTACAAAAGCAGAGATAAACATTATTTATAGTGCAAGCGCCACATGACAATTGTGTTGGAAAAAAAAGTTATAAAAGTCTATTTGGTTAAGTTAAATCATATCTTAAATAAATTGGTAAGGAAGCACTCCAGGACACATCTTCACACACTGGTAGTTTTATTCGAAGTGTTGCCAACGATGTTACAAGAATATTATGACGTGATTAAGTCGCGCCCAGTTGATAATTAAAGTGGTGCTGTCATCTATATAATATTAATGCAAACACTAAGTAAATATACTATAAACAATTTGTATTGGTTACACGTTTCAACAAATTGCGCCAATAAAGTATATTTCTTCTGTAAATAGCTTTAGTGGTGTTTTTTTTTTTTTGTAATTTTATGCATTGGTATTTATAGATAAAAGTGTAACAATGAAGGCCATGTAAAGTTTCTATTTAAAGAAAACTAAATTTTCTGCCCTTGGTCTTCAGGAGCCTGAAGACGAGCTAAAAATTTGACCCCTGTACCTGCTGCGAAGAATACAACATATCATTTAACTTAATATTTTTAGGTCCCTTTTTTTAAGATGCTGAGTCCCTTTTTTCCCTAGGGACAAGTTGAAAATCTGCTGGGAGCCCTGCATTTTCTTTAGCTGGAATAATCTATAAAAGGTTAAAAACTAATCCTTGTACTTAAATTGCTTTTATTTTCCAGGTGAGGGAGGCGAAACGAAAGAAGATGCCCCTGAGGCTACCGAAGACAAGGAGGTTTCTTAAAAGTGATATTCTCTAACGTCTCCAAAACTTCTCAAAGAGAACTTGTGAGAAAGACTGTTTGTATTTGCATTGGTTGCCCTGTAGAGTTTTCCTTTGCTCATCTTGTGAATACCCTGTTTCATTTTATCTTATGGCATTCTTATTAGGAACCTAGCTATTACCAATTTTTTATATATTACACAGCCTCTTAAGGTTTGGAGCCTGGTAAAAAGTTAACATTTGTGGTTAAATATTATGAGAATTGTCTTTGAAGAACAAAAATAAAATTATAATCACTTGATCCCTTTTTAATGGAAATGAATTTTAAATATGCATGCAGGATGTTCTGTCTGTTGCTCCAAACCTGTACCAAAGGTGGTAACAGAGTTTGCATTGTATTGAAATAAGTGTAGTTATAAATGAATCTCTGTAGCTTAATCTTTGATTTTCTTTTGTACTAGACAATTTGGATATATCCCTGAAACGTGCATAAGTGTAGAATAATACTGCATGCTCATCAAACCATTGTTAGGTTGAAATTCTTGGGTTTGGAGTTGTTTCTAAGCAGCTTTTTTGGACCAAGCAGTTGGTTGTGTTTGTAGGGAAGGCACTTTAGCCTTTCTTCTCCATTTCACCAATGGAGCTGTAAGTCAGAGCGATTCCACCGAAAGTTACTAAAATAAAGATAAAAAAATTTAATATTTTACACACGTAGAAAGAAATTTTGTTTTAGGATTGCGATCGGGTAAAGGAAATCTGTTGCTAAATTTTATAGAGAACTTACATTTTCAAAATTATCTAGATTTATTAATGGTTATACTGCAGAATTTTTTTTTATATCAAATGTCAAAAACTACATCAATGGTACATAATAGATTCTTAGACCAGAAACTTAACTGTTGCAAGCTTTATGGTGGAATTGCCTACCCACTTGCGAAATACGATCAATAAAAAAAACAATGTTTAAATAATTAAATTCCTTTTCTACAATGCCATCATTCCATTCTTATTTTCCTACTTTAGTATCTGTAAATTTGCTTGGGATTCTTATTTTTTTTGGGAGGGAGGGGTTAAGTCATGTAAATTTTTATATTGAAAAATCTTATTTATTGACTTCTCAATATCTATCTACATCAGTCGTGTATTTATGTGCTTGATATTGTTCTTCATGTAGACTGTTATAAAATTGTTTTTTTAAGCCTTAAAATATTTTGCTATGCGTTTTGATCCCAAATATTTGCCCTGTTGCATCCTTTTACTGTTTTTTTTATCATAGTATCATGCTGTTAAATATATATTTATTTTTACTTTAAGACTTATATTTTGTCTTTGCTTTTAAGCGTAAGGCTTCTCTCCACATTATACAATAATTTTGGTTCAACTGTTGCTTCATTCCATCTATTGCTCTCCTTCCCTGCCCAGTGGGTCAGTTTTAGGGCTTAACTTTAGATGGGTTTCATCGATTTCTAATTGATGCACTGTAGTATATATATCAGTATGTGCCCGTGTATCTGTCTTAACAAAATAAAAGCGGTCTTCTGTAGTCATTTTTTGTATATTTGTGCATTATTTGAAAGCTTACATTTATATATGAAATTTATTAATTTGAAAATTTTGCATTGAATGGCAGATTATTTTGAACATTGTGACTGATGTAATAAAAATAAACTGGAGACCAGATTTCAGAGTTTGTCATTCATCCAATTTAATGTGTGCTTTGATGTGAATTTGAAGTTTTTTGTAACATATCACAATGCCTGCGAAATATGAAGATAATGAAAATATATTGGGTGCCTTTAGTAATTTTATACTAAAAAGTAACTTAACACCTCAGCAATTAAACTTATTTACAAAATCATTTTTTTTTTAATTTTGAAGTTTGCATATTACCCTAGTCTTTTATAGATACAAGTTAGGTTTACATTTTACAAAATGAAGAGTTGAAATGCTTTTTTTAATTTAAGATTTTATTTTAATTATCTGAGTAAATTAAAGTAGCTCAAGTTGCAAATTATAAATTCGGTTTTCCTCATGCCGGTTACCGTAGCGCAAATCGAACCTAATCCGCGTATTCTTGTAGCAGACATTTGAAGCATGCGTAAAATAAGCTAAATAACCGCGCGTCGCATTAGAGGCAAGCTAATCATTTTTTTCCCCCCGAAATCCCATAAGTCTATGAACCATAGTTTTTGAGAAATTGAAAAAAAACTAACAAATCTGCTGATCGGGATCCTTTATTGCAATGTGAAAAAGTATTCAAAAAGCATTTAATATTTTAAATTAAGTTGCTGGACTTGTGGGGTTTCTGAAAAACATTTTATGTTACAAGTACAAGAAAAATACTCATATTTTATAGCTAAAATTTTGTTTATTCACCTCAAAACAAATTTAGGCCAAAAGTTTTTTTTTTTTAAATTGGAACAACCGTATAGAATATTAGACTTGTGAGGTTTCTGAATGAAAAAAACACCTGGTGTTATGTCATGTGACGCCTCCTCTTGTAGCAATTCGACGGAAGTCTGGCTTGCATTGTTTCTCTCCGAAACGCTATATTCGGTTCCTTCCCATGACTGCAAACCACTGGATTAACATGCTTTCTTCATAGAATGTGCGTTTACATAGTATTGTATGAATTGAAATCAAAAACTCAATTTTGATAAAATTGTGACTTATGGGGTTTCTGAAAAGATTGATTCGAGTAGAAATGAGAAGGTTATTGGAATTAGCCCCATTTGAAGAGAATAACTGCAGCTAAACATAATTTTTAATGAAACTGATAATAATGAAGTGTCTATTACTTTCTATTCTATTAAATTCGACTTAAGGATTTATCCATAGTTGAAATTTGGGTGGTAAGAATGAGATATAAAAGTAAAACCCCTAAAATTCAAAATTGGTTTGAAGGTCGTGAAGAGGAAGGGGCAGGTTTATAAGAGGGTCTCTGATCAAGCCGGAATATATATGTACCACTTGAGGAGGGGGCGACACCTACTATGTTTTCTATCATAGATAAGTTACAGGTGGATTTCATGATTCGTTACGAAAATCAATTTAACTTCAAGTGACTTATCTAATCACTTTATTAATTGAGTAGATTTAAGATGAACTCATGTTGTTCGAAAAACAAAGTTCGCAAAGTTTAGTTTCATTTTAAAGCCCATTTCACACCTTGTCACAACTACTTGCAACTCCCATAGGGAAGGTTTATAAGCGGGTCGCTGACCAAGCACACAAACCTGAATATATATGTCTACCAACCAACTCCCATAGGACACCATGCATTTAAAAGTTGCACTCAAGTCGTGAGATTTTTTCATGCGAGCACGAAAAATTCTCAAGTTGCATGTACCGTTAGCCAATCAGAATTCAGTATTTGTTTGGCTACATTGTGGCGAACTAGACTTCGCCAACTAGTTGTTTATTTACTTTTTAAGACGCCAACTTTCCTTGCTTGCAAAAATCTGCGTAATTAAAAATGGGTAGTAAATGGACGGCAAAAATGGAAATTGATCTTATTAATGAAGTTCGGAAACATAAATTTCTGTATGATGCAAGCGATGCACTGCAAAAAGATGAAATTTGCCAAATAGTGAGATAAAACGGAATTGCAAGTAGTTGTGCAGGTGTGAAATGGGCTTAACGTAACTTTACGTAGACCAGTTCGAATCTTCTTTTCTATATACTTTGGCCTGAGTTTTTCTCTTTTCGCAATGTTTTCTTTTTTTCTCCCTTTTAAGTAATAAATATTCATATATTTTTTTAACAACCACTCAAAACTAAAAAGTGGACCGTGCCTATTAAAATGCTACTTCAGCTAACCCATAGGCTAGATAACCAAACCAAATGTTAAACCGTTTTCTGTGAAGCAAGGTAGCAAGAATCCAGCAAACTGTCACGCCGACTAATATTAAAACATTGATAAAAATTGCACAACAAACTGAAAAATTACATTTTAAAAGTTGCACAACGTTTTGATTTTTTTGTCAAGTTACGCAATCACCACGTAAGGAGTTCAAAGCTCGTCAACCATGGGAATTTTAGAAGGAAGCAGCTTGTCTTCAGTAGCTACAAACGTGTGTGCTTTAGGATGTGGAATAGTTTTAGGCTGTGTAATGAAAAATTGGATCAAAGCAAAATCTTCAATAAAAGATACAAGTATGGATGACAAAATTGCTGACGAAGTGGTATGTGCTTTTAAATTCTAAAATTTATTATCATTATTTTTTTAATGAAAAATTTTCCAGTTATTTTGATAGGTAATTGCATATTTTTAAATAGAAGATATATTGTCAGAAACATTCCTAAAATTTGGGGCCAAATTTTGTTCGTGTTGTGAAATTGATTGCATGCAATATATATATTTACTTTTTGTGTTATGGTACAATAAACTTAATTATTTTATATTGAATCAATAATGAAAGCATTGTTGTACAACAGGATTTATACTGTCAAAAGTTTAAATGCTTGTAAAAATTTAGTTGAACTATTTTTTTTACTGAATAAAACATTTTACTTTATTGGTACCCTACCTCCACTTTTGTTTTTAACACTGTCATCACTAATTTCTTTATACTGGTTAAAATGTAAAGCTAGTTTTTGAAACAAATTTTAACACTTTTTTCTGCTCTATGTAATCATTTAGTAATTCTTCACTTCATTCTTTGATCCGTTTAACATAATGAATCCCTTTATAAAATGGTAGTTTACAAACTAATACTAATTGTGCGAGATTAAAGAAGATTCTTGCTATTAAAGTGTTATCTTTGTGTTCGCACCCTTAAGTAATCCAAGATGGTAGTATTGAAGAGTTTATTGTGTGAGTAACATTATTATTTGCTTTACTAGTTAACAATTGATAATATAATTTGCTTTTAATTCAAAACACAATTTTACTTAATGATACCTTAAAAATGACTTTCTTAGTCTTGTCTAAATTAACTTCAATGCATTAAACTATGTAATGATCATTAATTGCTTGAATGTTTTTTTTTTAATCTCTTAGAGTTTTTCGGATTTTGCTCAAGGAGATTTAAAATTAGTTCTTGTAGTCCAAAATGGTCTGAAGATGGGAAAAGGAAAGATTGCAGCACAGGTTTAGTGTTGTTTATATAATATTTTCATTACTATAATTTATATGCTACTTTATATTGATGAATAAGATAGGCTGATAATAGTATAATAACCATGAGGGATATATATACATATGCCATCCCCTGACTATCAGATTTTCCAACTACTGTTTTAAAATTAATAAATTTTGTTAAATTTAAAGTAAGAAAAAGTCATTCAAATAATTTTCTACGGAAATATATTTTAAAATAAAAAAGTTGTATTAAATATAAATCTTTAAAATTAAGTCTCATAAATTTAAAAAAAAATTAATCTCATTCAGTGAAGACAAGCTGACACTTTCGACAATTAGCGTATCCCTCAAAGGGTTAAAATGTTTCAAAAGATATCCACTTATTTATAATCATAGAATATGTTAAGATTTAGATTTTTTAAAATGAAAGTTAAAGCACAGTTTATTTTGTATGAAGTGTATCGGTTATTAAATGTGTTTACTTCTTTACAAGTGATCTGTATTTTTTGAAGTGGTTATTTTGTTAAGATCTTTTTTTGCCATAACAGCATGATTTTTGCTAGCATATATATTTAGACTGTTCTGAAGTTCTATCTTAAAAATACATTTGGATTTTTATTTTGCACAATCTGCCATATTTTAAAAATAGGTCAACAAGAGTGTCTGCCAAATTGTTTTTAATTGAGTCACATTAACAGACAGCTTATTAGAGTTGTATAATGTTTTTTAAGCATGGATTGTTGGGATTGGAATAGGATTCAAGTGTGACAAATTGTGGATTGCCAAAGAGCACATTGTACCTACAAGAAACCAAAACATTTGAACTTTTCAAATTCCAGATGTAACAAATTGTATGATGTATATATATGATTAATATAATTATAATAACAATATGATTAATATTAATATAGTTAAAAATGATTATGATTAGTTTATATGAACACTCCTGTACATCCAATTCTAGCTTCTGACAAACAGAATTTTAACACAGGCAATATTTTCTCGTATATGTATACATGATTTTATAATTAGTTTCAATTTTATTGACTTATTTGTAAATGTTTCAGATATCTATACAGTTAGTTTATTGTTCATCTGCCCTGTTTCAATTGAAAAAATTCTGAACTAGATGGGTTGTTTGAGCAGAAACAGATCTTAAAAAATGCAGCTTATTTTTTTTAAACAAAATTTCAAAGCTCTTGAGCCATCTGTTAATATGAGTAAAATTTCAAATAATTTTCAGTATATCTTAAACTTACCATTGGTGTGTGTAACAAATTTCAGAATTTATTTTTTGGGAGCGTTTAATATATATCTAGTTTTATAACATCTTATTTGTCAACAAATTCTAAAATTGGATTTTTTGTAAATGAAAATTTTTTTTAACATAATCAAAAGGACAATTCCATATGTGACGGAATGACATTTTGAATTTTAGAATTGAAGTAAAACAATTACCACGAAGCTATTTTCAAAGGAAAATTGGTTTTTCAGTTTATATATTACTGTTAATGATTAAAAGATAATAAAAAAAAAGTTGACATTTTTTAAAAAGTATTTTATTATTTCATTTTTGACTAACTTCTTTTTGTGTGACGAAATGACATTTTTGCAACCACGACTGCATCCTGGTACTTAAAAATGGAAATTTCTGTGAATTAACAATACATTGAGTTTTTAAACTAATGCATATCTTAAAAAATATGATATACAAGCTATGTAAAATTGTAATTTAGAGCAACCTACCTGTAACATGGTTTAAGTTATTAACTGTCATTTGACGTGACGGAATGACTAAAAGTTTCATAAACATATATTAAATTAAAAGTGTGTAAAGTAATAAATTTAATATTTTTTTATTATCTAGAATACTCATAAGATATCAAATATTACATTATATACATTTATTCCCATGTGAAAGGTTTTTCAAACATGTATCGAGGTCGATTTCCAAATAGTTGAAATGCTGGCTGAATTTGCAGAGACAACAAATCTTTTTTGTCCACTAGGCATCGATCTTCTTTTTCGGGAAATATGAATACATGTCCTTTACCGACCTGCTTTCTTAAACCATAATTTGAAAACTTAATTTGTAAAAATTAAAAAAAAAATATTTTTTCAAAGTTGACATTTTTATGGAATTGCCCAAAACTTAAAACTTACTTTGCAATTAATTTTAATTGAGCTTATTGTGGGCAAATGCATTGGAATCTTAAAAAGTTCTTGAAATGAAAATAATTTAACTTAACACAACTTGTTCTTTTAAAAAACTATTTAAAAGTAAATCTGGCCCAAAAAAGTAGTTAATTTTTTTCTAATAGTTTTGATAAAACTTAGTTAGAAGTAGTATATAATTTTTCTAATAGATTTGTGCGGGTTTTTTTAGTGTTCACATGCTTCCGTGATGGCATTCCAGCATTGTAGTGCTAGAAATCCACAAATACTAAAGAAGTGGGTTAAGAGCGGTCAAAGAAAAGTAGTGGTAAAAGTTGAAGACGAGGAACAAATGTAAGTTTGCTATGTTACTCTATCGTGGGCAGGTCAACTGCACAGGGCCGGATTTCTAAATAGGCTAATTAGGCTGTAGCCTAGAGCGGCGAATTTTTATGGGCGGCAAATTTTACGACCAATTAAAGCAGCATTCAGCATAAAAAATTATTATAAAGATACGAATATTTTTAAGAAAAAAATTTACATTAATGTGCAAACTGTAAACGTATATTATACTACTAATATTTCGTAGCAAACATGGTCACTGCAAGGACAATTGCACCCCCTCCTCCCGGACTTCGAAGTTGAAAGAAAAATAATAGAACAGTTTTTTAAAAAAATTCTGTTTCGATTTAGTGTGTAAAGGTACATAGATGATTCTAATATGTGTATCTATTTTAAACAGCACATACTATCCTATTTTGCAGCTTTTCCCAAGGGGGGAGAATATTGTGACAGGGGCGTCAAATCTATCATAGCCTACAGGAGGCAAATCTTTAAATCCGGCCCTGCAACTGCAGTATCTAGACTAATGTTGGACCTTTGTTGTTTGAACTAAATCAACATGAAAGTATACCAAATAAATGATTTTTTCAAGATGAAAATGGACAAATGGTCCAATTCATTGTTGTGGTTACTGAAGTTTACCACGGTAGTACTATAGAGTAAATATTTGTTTGGTTTTAAAAATTGATGGTCTGATTTAACCATTTAAAGATTTATTTCTGCTCTTAATCAAAAAATTACAATTGAAGAGCTTAGTGGAAGAACGTGCTAAGGCAAAAAGGTGAAAACGAGAAAATGAACTTTAAAGTTTATCGTTTGCACTTAGATACATTAAAAACGACACTTTCAAAAGGTAAAAAATGTACTTAAAGTTTATGAAAAGGGAGAATCTTGTTATCTTTAAAGAAGGCAATACCATGTTCATTGACACAAAAATCTGAAATTTTTCGAAAATGTCACTTAGCACGTTCTTCCACTAAGCTCTTCAATTAAACCAAATTTGCAGCAATATAGATCTATTAAACTAATCAAAAAATCATCCAAATGCATGGTCAAAAAACATATCTTCAGAATTTTAAAACAGAGTATGTTAAAAGTAAAACACAAAAACTTGAAGTAACCCCGAATTAGTGCATCAAGAATGTAAAGTGATTGAACATACAACATTTGTTGAATCCATTAAGTGGTTAAACAAATTCCTTAACTCATAATTTAAGAAAAAATTAAACATTTTTATTTAAGTAAACTAAAAATTAAGACAATATTTCAAAGGTTCCAGTATTTCATTATGCTTAATTCAATTAACTGTGTGAATAATAAATTAAATAATGGATGGTTGTGAAAGAATATTATAGAATAAATTTCAAATCACAAATTCAAAAAACATATTTGAGGCCAAAAACTTTATTGACAAGCACAATTGTACTTATTAGTCACCTAACTTAATATGTCAGCAAGTTATGGAAGATTAAAATTTGTGTTAAGTAAATATTTACTTTTTGTTTTACTTAAACAAAACTGTATAAGTTTTATTTTTTCATTTGATTAATAAAAAACCTGCTTAAGAACTATATTAAAAGTAATGTAAAAAAAATGTTGGAACCAAATGAGAAAAATTAACTTGACAGTCCTTCTGGATGAAAAAAAATGGTATGAAAAAGTAAAATTAATTAGTTTAGTGTGTCAAATTAAGAACTATGTAAATATAGCATTGCCATCCATTCTCAGACTGTTCAATGAGGGAACGGATTCAAAGCAATTAAGTAGATAAATTAGGAATTGTAAGTTTCTCAGAAATGTTCAGTTAAATAAAACATTTCGCAAACAATGAAACAGAACCAACATTTAAAAACAAATAGCAAATCAGATGTTATTAAGCACACTAAAACACGAATTCAAAATTAAATATTTTTTTTTGCCTTGCAGATATGACGGTTTGATCTCCCAAATTTGCAGATTTAAATGTTCATTTATACGACATTCAATACTGTTATTTAGATGTCAATGCATTTTTTTAAATGATAGTATTAGTAAAACTTACAGGAATTTTTTCAATTTAGTAAATTTGTACAATTCTATAACAGTTAGTGCTTAGTACTCCTACTCCATCGATAAATGCTGATAAAATCATGTTTTATGACATAATAAAGGTATTCTTGAAAAAAAAAAGTTGTAACGTTATTATTGGAATTTAAATTTCATGAATTGTTTTAAATATTTTTTTTTCCTCTCTTTGAATAATAGGTTAGATTTAGCAGTCAAAGCAAAAAGGGCTGGCTTAGTGACAAGCATAGTATGTGATGCAGGACGTACTCAAATTCCAAGTGGAAGCAAAACAGTTTTAGGAGTAGGTCCAGGTATGTACTTTTATTATATTTATATAATTTCGCACATTAGTTCAATGTTTTATTAGTACAGCTGAACCACGTTAATGCGAACTCGAAGGGTGCACCAAAGAATTTCGTGTTAACAGTATTTCATGTTTACCATCAGGAATTTTTTTACATTGAACCAGTAAATAGTTTTTTAAAAAATTACATCTGAAAATTATTCTAATTTTATAATGTATTACTCTAATAGTACATATACACAAACAAATCATGCACCTACTAATCATGGGAGATCTCGTGATTTTTTCAGAAGTGGAAGACAGTTTATTTTTATAATGTTCGTTGCTGTTTTTTTTAATGTTTTGTTTCATTTGTTTCGAAATTGATTTACTAAGAAAAAAAGTCATTCTGAATTTTGTGTTCAGGTTAAGCAGGATTTGCCTAAGCGATTTCGTGTTAAGAGATTTTTTTAGCATTACCTCAAAGCTTTATAGGAAGGGGAAATGCTTTCAGTTCATTTTAAACGAAATTTCGTTTTAAGCGAGTTCACGTTAATGAAGTTTCGATTGTACTTTGTTTATTTGACCTTTTTCTTTAGTTGTTTCCTATGTTAATAGAATTTTATTTGAAGGGTGTAGCTGCCAAACTCACATTCTCATGTATATTAAGTAATAGATTCCGGTCAGTTCATTGTCGACTTTTGAGGATTGTTAATTCAGTAGGATAAAGTCGCCAATGAACAAACCGTACCCTATATTTTAGTTATACTTTGGAGAATGTGGGTTTTGCAACAACACCCGTCATTTTTTAATTTTTATGAAGTGTATTATTTTTTACACAAATTTTAAAATTTTGATTTTAGTGTCCTTGTCCAAGTACTAAATATATTTATAATTGCTTATATTGAAGTCATTTAGAGCTTTTTAAATGTCATTAAGAATTATAGCTTTTTAAATGTCATTTAGAATTATAGCTTTGTAAATGTCATTTAATGTCTTCTATCTGTACAACTTATCTAATACAAGGAAATAGTATACATGTATTTTTATATGATATTGCCACTGTATCTCTTTGAATGCATGTTCGATTATATGTTATTGTGAGCTTATTTAGTATTTTTATGCTACAATAGTGAGAAACATTTTTTTGAACCTGGCATATTATCTTCAATTCCAAATATTTATTAAAAAAATTTTACACAAAAAATTCAACGACCAAAATTAAAATGATTTCTTAGGAAAAATAAAATTGTTAGATATAGAACTATAAAATATAACAGTTATTATTTTTGCTCATATTTTAGCTCTTTCATAATAAAATGTCATCATATTTTTTTTAATGAGACTTTAATTGTTGAAGCCAACAGGCAATGAAGCTATCTAAACACTTAAACAGCCTCATTTTTTGTTAATATTTTTTTTTAATTCTCTAGTCTTGAAAGGTTGATAAGACCAAAATTATTCTAAACTGACCAATCTATAATGATTACTTTTAGTCCTTTAAATTTATTCCTTACATATTCTTTGATTACACACATTTGTTATTTGGTGAAGATTTTTAAATACTTTTTAAAATGGTATTATGTGTTCAGATAACTTTAGCTATCAAATGCTGAAACATTTTAAGTAATATTTTTTTTGGTATTTAATTCTAGATCTTTTAGAATGTACTTTAAATGTAAAAGTACCACATAAGCACTTTAGGTGTTAACTTTAAGAATATTTTGTTTTCAGGTAATGAACAACTTATTGATTCCATCACAGGCCACCTGAAACTATTATAATATTTATTTATTCATAAATTTTTGTGATGTGTTGTTCACCATTAAGTTTTTTGTAAATAAACAAAAAATCATACCAAATATTGAATCAAGAATGAAATCTTTATTTCAAATTCAAAGCACCAAAATCACAAAAATAAAAACACAAATCCTTCATCAAAACAATCACAAAAAGCAAAGAATGGCACACATAAATGAAATGGTATCCACTATCATGAAATTATCTACTGATGTTTCGTATGACACAAGCTCCTGTAGAAAAATAGCGTATTGAGTTCAACTGTCCATTATCCAAATGTCCGCAGTCTTCTTATGAAATGTAGTTGCTAACCAATGGATTAGCTACGGTAAGGGGAGGATATACTGGGTACTGAGGGGGCATTATACCATACTGGTACCCAAACAGGTACCCACAGCAATCGTACCAGCCATATAAGCAGCACCTGTTGATGGCCGGAGGTCTCCTCATCACACCACCGGGGGCGGTGCCTTCCTGGCAAAGCGCCATCGCAAACAGACTGAACAATAGGAGTAGGATCTTCATCCTAAAAAAATGAGTGAAATTAGTGTTTTTTTTGTGATATGGTTTTATATTTAGAGTTAGATAAACTGACGAGTAAAAAAAACTTGCTCTGTCACAGGATTTTGAGTAAAATGGTGCTGCAAAAAATATTATTAATAATTAGGTAACTTTTTTTTTTTAACCTGTAGGCTATCATGGATTTGTTATGCATTATAAAAACAGAAATTGTATAGAAATAGCACATAAAAATATCAAATTATTAAAAATGGCCAAACATTTAATGGTTAGTTATTCGTCTAAACAATAGTTTATATATCCATAAAAGGAAGGGATGATCTGAAATTTAATGCAAGAGTAAAATATTTTTCGCACATACAGCATACACGCTGACATCTGTATTACTCAACCTGTTTATACAGCTGCCCGAAAATTGAACTGAATGGCAGTGGTTTTTAGCATCTAAGCTCTGTAGTCCAAAATGGTCTGAATATTGCACCACAGATTTAGTGTTGTTCACATAATATTTGAATTACTATAATAATAATAATTTATATGCTACTTTATATTGATAAATAAGATAAGCTAGATATTAGTATAATAACCATCTGAGCTCGGGTTGATTTTTGGTTGGTTTGGATATTTTTGAATACAATATGGGAATGCATAGTATTAAATAATTGTAGTAAAATGTTAAAAAACCATAGAAAGTCTTTAAACTTCATAACAAAATAATTTTACATTGCATCTTATTGCTCAAAAACATTTAAGTAAATATGAAATATTGTAATCCCAAAATTTGGATTTCCTAAAAAGTATTCCTAACACTGCCACTGGAACTTCCTCTTATTTTCTTGTTAAACTTTTAGAATTCATAATTGAACTTTCAAGTAAGAAATACCAATACCTATGTTTATTAAAATGAATCTTCTAAAATTTTAAAGCGTAATATATGCATGTGTAGAATCAACCTGAAAGTATAGAGATTTCTAGTGTAACATGAAAGAAATATGGGAGGTATTGTTACAAAAATTGGAAAAAGCAATCATTTAGGTTCATTTCTGAATTCAAAATTTTAAAAACATATAAAGCTGATAGAGTTGAGATATTGAGGCAAGCTTTTGGGAGACTTGGAATTTTGTTACAATAATAATTTAAATGACTTCCTTATCAAAAAGATTTTGCTAAAAAAGGGCTTTTTTTTTTCATTAGATATGGTCTGAGTCTAAAAATTAAGTCTAATTTAAAACACAGAATACTTTATGGAAGGTATTATAATCGTTCAGTCCGTCTGACTGTCCATCAGCCACTTTCATAGCCCAAACTACAAATGCTACGGACAAGTGTGATACGTCAAAAAAATTCAGCACATCGAAATTAGAATACATTGAAAATTTCGGAAAAGAATTCGAATTCGAAGTATATTAATTATTTAAAAAACTGCAAAATTTAATGCTCATTTAAAATGCATAAAAAGCCATTTTTATTGGAATTAAATCACCATTGTCATTCGCAACAATCGCTCGAGAAACTTTAATTCTTTTAGACAATAAGTTAAAATAATTTATTTTTGAGGCATCGATCAGTTTGAAATGACGGCAAATATATTTCACTAAGAGATTCTTTGTATGTTGATATGAAATATTTTCATTCTATTTAAAAGCGAGGAATATTACATATTTATTCTTTGAAATATAAAATAATTTTTGCAAACGATAAGTGATAATTATTGAATTTTCGAAATAAAATAAATGAAACTAGCCAAATTTAGCATGTAAATGTTTAATATAGAAATAATGCTGTATTTGGCGCCTTTTTACCTGTTAAACACAACTGTTGTGTGGAAGCGAGTTAAGTGACAGATTCTGTTACAAACCTACTTGTTTTAGTTTAATTCCTGATTAACCGTAACTTTTTATTAAATCTATTATAGTTAATAATAATTATTTATTTAAATTTTCACACAGTTTAAAATTATTATCGTAATAAAATGGCTAACATAAATAGTAAATAGTTACAGTATAGCAATATTATATAGTGATATGTTAATATTATATTATAGTACCTACGTCGGTTTTTGATTTTTAACTTTTTGTATTTTAACAAAATTTCGAAAAAGACAATGGAAAATTTCAGTATTTGTTCTAATATATTAATAAATTATGGAATATTCAATGCAGACACTAAAAAAAAATTTGTGTTCCGTACCCGCAAATGTTGTAGATCTCCAAAAATTGCAAAATTCAGTTTAAGTATTATGGACAGTTAATTGGATCGTTGCGGTGATTGAAAATCACATTTATAGTTTTAACAAGAAGTTCATAAAGAACTAAAATAGCCTACTTTCCTGTTACTTAAATACTTACTGAAGTTCTAATCGGGAAAAAAAAACTAGGTTCCTAAAGTAAATATCATCAACAGCCGTTTCTACACTAGATTTATACACATTAGAAAAAAAAAAATCGAAACACAGCACCCAGCTATAATTTAAACTTCTAAAAGCCAAAATCAACTATTTTCCTTAAAATTCTTTCGCAAATTAATTAAATATTATTTATCATCTGCTCGTGATTTATTTGTAGTTCGAAGAATAATTAAATATTTATTAATAACAAAAGTAATGAAACTACTCCGAACTGCATTAAAAATTAAGAGATGTAAATTAAAACTAAGCATAATTGCATGCAAAAGTATGCCTTGCCGCTTTCTTGGTAGATAATTAATGAATAATCAAAGAATCGAATTGTGCTACACTTTCATGAACGTATTCAAACTGATTCATGAAAATATTATTTTGCTTCAAATATTTGTTAATTTAAATAAATAAAGTTTCTCATGCCATTGTTGATTTGGCAACAGTGATTTAAATGACTCAAAATTGAATTTCAATGCTAATTCAATGGGAAATTCGCCGAAAGATAGTAGATTTATATCCGTCCGGACGTACAGACAGACGGACAAAGAGTACGAAAGTTGGGTATCTGAGGTCATAGCTTTCTAACAAAAAAGAATTTTTAAGATCCGAGGATAGAACCGATTTTGGAAGGAAGGAGAGGAGGAATACAGACGACGAGACAGAAGCATACGAACAGACAGACAGATGACATCAACCGCATTTAATACCTACAGTGATTTAAATGACTCAAAATTGAATTTCAATTCTAATTCAATGGAAATTCGCCGACAGATAGTAGATTTATGTCCGTCCGGACGTACAGACAGACGGACAAAAAGTATGAAAGTTGGGTATCTGAGGTCATAGCTTTCTAACAAAAAAAGAATTTTTAAGATCCGATGGATAGAACCGATTTTGGAAGGGGGGTACGGACGAACAGACAGGACATCGAAAAGCAGTCAATCACCTACTTTTCAATACTTCATAGATTAAAGACTACAAAATTGAATTTCAATGCTATTCAATGGGAAATTCGCCGACAGTAGTAGATTTATGTCCGTCCGACTACAAAGACGGACAAAAAGTATAAAGTTGGTGTCTGAGTCAAGCTTATCTACAAAAAAACAACTTTTTAGTCCGCTGGTAGACCGATTGGAAGGGTACGACGACAACAGACGGACATCGACCGCATGTCAATACCTACTTTTTAATTCTTTCGAATTAAAAAAAGAAAAGTAGGCTAAAAAATTAGTTGTTAGATTTAACATCAAACGTCTTCAATAAAAAAATAGTGTTGAAATTTAATTGCAAAATTAAAATCCTCTTTGATCAAAATTCGATGTTGTTCTTCGACATTACTAGCTTATCGTAATTTATATTTAAAATACAAACTAGGTCCCCCCCCCCCCCCCCCCCGCATACATTCATACTTTCACTAGAAGAGAAGTTTACTATTCTGTAAGTATTTAAAAGATGACATTTGTTGTACTATTTAACAGATGATATTTTTATATTTCATCTCGTGGGTATTATTCATCATTATGGGTAAGTAGAAAGAGCGTACGACATTTTTAGACATTCGCCAAAAATAATTCAATAACATTACTCGGTTGTGGGAGCTGTTCTTGTAAGATGCAATTCATAACAACTAAAAATAACGGTGATTCCATGATGCTTTTCTCGCATTAAAGGGTTACCTTTACTATATGATAGTATTTTTTTTCTCTTCCACATTTAAAACTGCTTGAGAAATATTCATTAAAATACAGTTAACATTATTTTATCATGAATTAAATTTTATGAAAATGGCACTTTTCTAAACTTTAACGGGGCAGGTAAAGAATAAACAAAGGTACTTACATTTCGTCCTGAGATTATGGTACCAAATTTCAGAAGACTTTCATTACACCCTTTATATATGAGCCTGCAAGCTATTCCAGACGAACAAGGCATTGACCTCCGGTGGACTCGAGGACTTGTTCCGGCGTAACCCTGCTCGGGGATTCATTCTATACACCTCCCCATACCTCACCTTTCATTGACCTTGGACAGTTTCGGTTTTCAAAGAAGTTCATAAGAACATTTGGCGAGTGATTATATCACAACAGGCATTCATTATGCCAACCCGCCTCAAGTCATAGGCAAACGTAATTCGGTTTTGCTTTCTTGAACTTGGAAGTGAAGGTGAATTTAAAATGGTTTCCGTATTCGTTGGTTATTCATTTCAGTAGATTTTGTCAAAGCTTGATTTGTTATACTGGATAATTTACCTTTGTCATTATAGTTTTGATTTTTGAAAGGGACTGCATAGTCTGCATATAGGATGGTGCTTTATTTTAACTACTTACTTCTGCCTTCTTCTAAGAAATGATTTTGTAGACAAATACACAAATGTCTAAATATTCATTTTTTGAAAAGCACATTTTAAACAACAGTCAGGACTTAAAATATATTATATTTTGCATTTAGGTGGACAAATGTTCTGTCATTCGCATACATAAAAACTTTATTTTACTCTGGTATAAGAAATTCAATATAGCTCACTCAATATTTTACTAACATAGGTATTGTTGTTTTCGTTTAACTATTTTTCTTTTTAGTTAGAATATCTAATGTGCAAGTATTGTTTAATGCTTAAATGATCTGAGCTATTATTATTATTTTACTTTCTTTCGTCTTCTGAGAACTCAGTCATTTGACTAATATGTGTATTGTAGTTTCCGTTTAGGTGATTTTCCATTACGTAAGAATATACAATGTGCCAGTATTGTTTAATGCTTACATGATCTGAGCTATTATTTTTTACTTTCTTTCGTCTTCTGAGAACTTCAACAAATCCTTAGTGACCCACCCCAACTTCCTGGAACTGATGCCTTCCTTGTTGGAAGCTATATCGAAAGATTCGTGACCGGACGCCAGCGAGGGCGGTATGAACAGCTTCTTGCTGAAATACTTCGAATCCAAATTGGAAGGATTCACATTTGCTCCAAGGGCCATATGGAACGGCTTGTCTGTATCCGGATACTTTTCGGAAGTTGGCCAGCTGCTTGCGAATCTCTGTTCGTCTTCCTCGTTTTCGGTCGAGTTCTTGACCATGGAATCGGCCTCTACGTAACCTTCGTATTCCTGGGCAGCCTTGACATAACCTTCAGTTGTGTGTTGTGGTGGGCTCCACGAGAGACAGCACAAGACAGAAGCCTCACCGTTGTTCGATCTGCAGGAACACGGCTGCAGAGTTTTGTCCTGTACGATGTAGGCTATCTGCGTGGGCAGTGCTGGGTACTTGGGGACGGTGCTTGTGGGCTTCAGGCCCCGCCTGGCGTCTGAGCAGCACTTGAAGAAGTAGAAACAGCAGTGGTAGTTCTGGTCCTGGTTGTTTGTGAAGCACGTTGAACAAAAATAGGAACTGCTGAAGTCGTATGGATCGCTTCCTAAGGCGTCAATAACTGTCACGAGCGAAAGACTCAAAATTATGAATTTTACTTGAGTAGGAATTTCCATGGTCTGTAGATATCGCTTAGTAAAATAAATGTAGTTTGTTAAAGGTAGTTATGGTATTTGATAGTAACAATTTGCGTGGATGCAACTAGTTTTTTGTTGTTTTCTCCTGCAAGTAGAAGCATACAAAGCAAATTAAAAACACATATGAAGATAAAAATAAAAATTACGTAATTTTAAATTATCTCCAACACTGAAATTTTTCTTATAAGATAAAATATAGCTCACACTTTAGGGGAAGGTGTTGTACCTCTGACCATATTGTTCCTTTCACCATCTAGGCTGTGGTGCCTTGTAACAATATTTTATAAAAAATAAACTAATTAGCATAGTTACTCCACTGTAGGGCTTCAGTAGCCTAATGTGGATTATTCAAGCCAAAGAGATTCGTGTGAAATATAAAAATCTATTTCCATCCTAAAATGTAAGTATTTTTTTCATAAGGTTTTGCCTAATAATATTTTGGGTGTTATGTTTTTGTTGATAAAAAATCATTTGACATAATAGCTATACAATACACTTTAAAAAGTATTGTGGAGCTTTTGAAAATGGTTGTTCTAACCCTTAAATTGTAGCAAGCTTTTTAATTCGCATTGTCATGGTGTTGTACCTCTGACCATGATCAGTTGTTGTTCCTTTGACCAGGTCAACGGTACAACACTGCTGAGTGAATTTCTCAACATTTTAACTTTGATGTGTTACTGCTACAACTTTAGTAAAATTAGTTAATATTTTTTACTTAAGTTGCTCATAAAGAATAACAAAAAATTGTATATAAATCTTTATATGCAATTTTTCATTCTGCATGTCAAACAGGGCCGGCCTAAAGGGAAATTGATCTGTAAGATGAATGTTGTGAATTCGATGACCATCAACAATTTGAGAAAGATGACTTAGAAAAAGGAAATTTTATTCTTGTTAAAATTTCAAGTAAAAAAACTATTCAGTATTTTGTCGCAGAGATCTATGATATTAGTAAATATCCATTGTTTCAAATCCGATATTTGAAAAGACAAACTTTAAGTGGCAAGTTTAGAAGAGAAGATGAAAAATTGTATGATATTGATATTGAAGACATTGTGGCTTAACTTACCAAACCTTACTATTAATGGTGCATCTGCTCGACAGTCAGAATGTTTGTCATTTGGAGTGGACTTTTCTTTATATAAAGTAGAAGGAGCAAACATTAAATTAATAACTCTTAAAACACTATCATTAACAACATTATCATATTCTCATTGTGTTTAGATTGTACTGTATACATTTAACTTGCATTAAATTGTTGCACTGATTAAAATGTTTTTTTCTTCTTCATTGCTGTGTTGTGTAATTTCCTGGTAAAGGTACAACAACCCATGGTCAAGGTACAACTATATGTTGTACCTTTGACCACAGTTTCATTTTTTTAAAATTAAATAAACAATAAAAATAAAACTGGAACCATAAAAAAAATATGTATGATAAACCATACGATACAGATTGGAATAAAATAAAAAGAATTGAAGTTAGACTTAATATTCAAGAAAATTTAAAATATGTGATGTGGTCAAAGGAACAACACCTTCCCCTACTGTTTGAGAACCAGAGAATTTTGTTTTATAGAAAAAAAGGATTGTATCTTATACGGATAAAAGAAATTAAATGATGGTTACGACATTGCTAATTAGTCAATAGATAAGTAAAGTTAAGTGTTCGGCTTGTTCATTGACAACTTCGACCAATTGAATTTATGATTATTAAAAGTCGCCAAACGAACAGACCTGTTCTTCACATTTTAGTTATTTAAAATATGGGTTAAAATGAACTCTGAAAATGAGCACATGAGGCTTATATCCAAAATAATTAAACATAAGGACCTACTGTGACATAAATAATATATGTGTTTTTGGAAAAATATTTTTTATGTTTATAAAATTTTATAAAAATAAAACTACAGGCTTTCTCTTTTATTTGTCACTCTATATAGAAAAAAAAAGTTGCCGGTTTACTGACAATAACCACCAAGACCAAGGTCCATTTTTTGCTTGTGTCAAAAATGAGTTTTTCCGAAATCCTTAAACTTATAGGTAATTTATCCTCCCCTCCTGGCCATCTTTTGCTTCTTTAATCATATTTTCTTCTTTAAATTATATTATTGGTAGTTTTATCTTTGAGCCTAGTGTAATGGTATATTTATTTATAGTTTTATTGAGTTTTATAAAAGTAGATTAAGTAAATGTGTACTTTGATAACAAAGTTTGTTACATTCTCATTAATTAATAAGCACATAAAACCATTCTTAAAAATTTATTAAGATTGTATTAAATACCAATGAATACTTAGAATTTTATGTATTGACATACATAACCTTACTTTAGCATGACAAACTTTTATATACTATTTTCTCTTAGTAGGTTTTCTTATGCATAATGTTTTTAATGTCACATGTGATAAATTTTTGAGAGAATATTCACAAAACAAATTAATATCTCAATATAAAACTATAATTGCATTTCTATTTTAGGATAATTACTCCCCATTTTTAATTAATTAATAACTTATTTGTGACTTGCATATTTAGCGACTTTATTATTGCTTGTTGTCGTTGTTCAAAAATAACATCAACAATTTTTTTATGGAAATTAATAACAAAGTCTGCTGATTGAGTATGCACTAAGTGTTTCGTGCAATGTGTTTTGCATCCCTAAGCTATAAAGTAGCAAGTTATGCATTACCACTAATAGCAATATTATCTTAGAATACTATGCACTGATGCATATCTAAGTAGCCTATCATCAACATCGTTTGCAGCAGCGGCAACTTGAGATTCCAATGCTGGACGTCCAAAGAAGTTCAGTGAACTCACAAAATGAACGTTTCTTTTCAATCGAGGGGGAAAGCATGATAAAAATTTCCAGTTTTTGTCCCTCCTAGGTGTGAAAGCGATTAGGAAAGAGAACAAACACTCTTACCTGTTAGAGTCGACCTTTTGCGAAGAGAGCCCTGGATGCTGCTTAGAGAAAGCCGCCTCATATTAATATCGCGTTCTGCCGCAAATGGCCCCAAACCGGATTTTACCTGCATTATTTTTTATTTATTTTTTGCTTGTATTTTTCTCCTTACACCTGTTGGTGAGGGCCTTTCGAATGGACAGGCGTTTTGGTTTTGGTGTCTTGCAAATATCGGGAACCCTTGAACCGTGGCGGTATATACTGGGATGACCTTCTCTACTCAAACTACTTTTGGACAAAATTATGAAAAATCTTAATAGTTTTGGGCTTAACAAATGTGGATAAAACATTTGGCTGTAATATTATTTTTATAAGGGTACAAAAGACACTTCAAAAACTATTTTTCTTTCAGAAACACAACTTTTACTGAAACGGTTTTTTCCCCCTCATTTTTTCTTTAACTTACAATAAAAGTCGTTCATAAATAATAAAGAAACTCTGCTCAAAATATATAATTTAATCCAAATTTCAAGATATAATTAATATTTGTATATCTGAAGTATGGGAAATTTGGTGTCCTCTGAAACGTCTTACACATAAGATTTCAACCTTTAAATATTCGGCAAAAATGGCTTTATTTTACTAAATGCTTTTCTGTGAAAAATAAGCTATTCCTACACAATTCTTCTGTAGATTTAATTTATATTTTTAAATTGTTTGTTAAATCTATGGTGGTTAGAAGTAAACAAAAAACTTATTTTGCTTAAAATTTTAATTTTATGTTACATGAAAATATTTTTAATTCGAAATACTTTTTTATTTTAAAAATTTTGAATTCAAATGTCCTAAAAAAATTTCTGTAAAAAAATAAGATACAAAACTACTTTTTTATTACTTATATATTTTTATTTAAGTAGTCTAAAAAAAGATATTTACAGATGTTCGACTTGTCAAAGTTTTTTTTCATTAACTGTGAAAACAGGAATGACTATGGATTATTTGCCAGTACATTATCACATACAATATACACACAATTCGCACCGATGAACTACAACCCAACTTGGTTTGTGAACCAACGTCCCACAATCAACTGCACTTGGACTATCGGCGACAGCTCAATGTCTATCTCAAATGGAAAGGCCCAGGAACAATGCTTTATATATTTGAACCCACTACGCTCAATACACACTGGAGTGCAGACTGAGTTTTCATCCTTTCCTAAACCGCATTACACACGTTTTGCTGCAGAGGTCAAATCAGCCTATGAGAGTTGGACTTTACGCGATTTAAGTCAGATTTTGCTATTCAGAAGGTATTCTTAAAGGAATTACAATACCCATTTACAATAAGAATTAAATTTTTTTACTTGAAACTAATTTGCAGTGTTAAAAGAATAATTGAAATTTGACTTCAAATAACAAAATTATTTTAGAATGTTTAGTGACTTCTATATTACTAGATTTATATACATTAGACTACACTAATACGCACATTGCATATTCTGTCTGGTTTTGATCTCATGCGCAACTTTTCGTATTCTTCCACGGGAACGAAATTTACTAAAGGTAGGATAAGAAGTCTTTACTCCCCGGTGTATTGAGCTCATTGTTTGAACAAGGATTCTATTCATAGCTCCATTTCGATTCATAGTTTTTGACATGCTGAGGAAATAAGGCGTTGAAGCTCGCCGATCCTTTGGCACAACATGAGTTGTAGAGAGAGCAACAACCTTCTTTGTGAGCCTTGGTGAACAGCATGCAGGTGGCTTTGCACAGAGATTTGTCGATCATGTCTGTAAATCCTTGAGTCATTGTGTTTTGGATTATGAAAACCAACACTGTGAGTGCGATGAAGTTCTTCATTGCCTGAAAAATATGATGGAATAATAATATGGTATAAAAATAATAAAAAAATGTAGTTCTTGGAATTTCGATTTTTTATAAATTGTTCTAGCTTAAAATGAAGAGAAAAACGCATCCTTACTCATAAATCAGAAAGCAATATTATTTGCGCTGGATTTGAACCCCTTCAACACATGTGTATGATTTTGGAAACCATCATTTTCTCGTACTTACTGCGCGCTGCGTACAAAACAAAAAAAAAATGTACAGAAAATTTTTTTATTCGAAAAATGCATTATCAATAATTATTTTCGATAACTCTCACATAAGAACTCGTTAAATTAGCTTAATGGCCAACTGAAAGTATTTAATTTTATTATGCTATTTTTCTTTGTTGAAGGATCTTTATAGATTTCGTTTTTAATCCTTTAGGCAGCGAGTTTCATATTTGCAACAAACTGGAATAGTCTAGTATCGCCAATGGCGAGTTTCGAAGGATGATTTAACCTCTTGCGACCTGGCGTCCCCATTTGGGGACATTTTTTAAAACCTCACCACAAACAATTAACATGTTAATTAGTTCCGAAATTAACCTGGTCTGATAGAAGAAGATCCAAATATCAGTTTTCAGCCTTTGATTACAGGTATCAGTCATTTATTTCTATAAAAAAATGAAGTTGAACGAGGGTCAATACGATATTAGAGTTCTTAAAAAAATTAAATAATTTTTTTTTTCAAACTTTTCAAAAAGTTCTTTTAGTAGTTAATTTTAAAGGCATTTTGCATTAAAAACAATGTTAAAATAAACTGTTAACTACAAATAAATGATACGGCCTCTTTTTTTGCATTTATAGCACAAAAATTGTGTATTTTTAGAGCTTAAGGCGTGTCTCTAAGTAACTATTAAACATAATTTTTAAAAAATTCTTTGCAAAACATACTTTTTAGCACATATTTGTATGAAAAGTATGTTTAGATAAAGAATATACGTGTAGGATTTTGCTCGGGTCTTAAGAGGTTATGCGATGATTCCAATCGATTTTTCAAACTTTTACAAACACTAAGTATTTTAGGTTAGGTTAGGTTAGTTTGAATTATCGACGCACTAGAGCTACACGAGGAAAAATAGAAATTAAATAGAAAAAAATATAATTAGAAAAATAGAGTATATTACTTTGCTAAAACCAAAGAAAATCACAAATGAGACGGTAGATTTATGTTCAATAAATATTTTTATTTTATGGTAAAATTTTCGTAATTGACTTATTTGTGTTTTAAATGATGCATTGATATGGAATTCTAATGTAGAAGGGTTCCAATATATGAGTATATTTGCAAAAGCTTATTTTTTGCTACAGAGCCATGGCAGGCATATGTGGCCATATCGGTACACGACTTTACAATTTTTTTTTCAACAGATCTTTTATTCAAAAATTCAACACAGAAATGAGTTTTAATTAGTACATGAGCTTACAAGCTGTGTTTTTAGTAGAGGTCAGTAAAAAAATATTGAATTTAATTTTTTTTTTTTAAGAAAGAGGATGAAAATTTTACTTTTTTTCCATCGAAAACCATTTTTCCTATTTAACTTGTCACGGTCTTTTTATTGTAGCTAGATTGTGGTTCTTAATTACGACGCCCGTCGCCAATAGCTCTCGCGTAGCTCTAGTGTTACGACAATTCAACCTAACAGCCATTTTATCCACGACTTAAAAATTAGCTTAAATAAATGCAATTGAGTTTAGCATTTAATTTTATTATGCAATAAAAATCGGTCAATAATTGAAGAAAAGTTATTTTTGGTCAAGAAATAATAGTACATAATTCAATTCAAAATTTTAATGAATCGAATTTTCTACCAAGAAATTGACATTTTGAGTTTCAAACAAAAAAATTTAACGTTAGGGACTAAGATTGGCAATAAGATTGTTTTTCAGAGATATTATATCATATAATAGGAGGAAAAAGAAGAATAATTTTTCATAAGTTATACCTACGGCACATAAAAGAAAAAGTTCTGCCCAAATGCTTCTTTTTTGGTCTCCGTCTCAAGTACTGATCACACCAATGGTAGTTTAACCTCGGTGATTGGACGAGAGACGTCATTTATTGGATATTAACATTATTATTCGTCATTTATCAACGTGGAAACTTTTATTTTTTATAATAAAAATAAACAAGTAGGTTTGTAACAGAATCTGTCACTTAACCCGTTTCCACACAACAGTTGTGTTTAACAGGTTAAAAGGCGGCAAACACAGCAATTATTCTATATTAAACATTTACATGCTAAATTTGGCTAGTTTCATTTATTTTACTAGAGGGATCCGCCTCCAGCTCGCTATCGCTCGCCAACCCCCGGAATGACTGCGCAATTCCATTGGCCGCTTCGCGGCCGGCAGGGGGCTTCGCCCACTGCTCGCTATGGCTTACCAACCCCCGGTTTCCCATAAGCCTCTTCGCGGCCAGCTCGCTGGTGAACGTAACTTTTCTAACCCAACTTTGCACAGGCCTGTGCATATTTTGCCATCCAGATCTGTATCTATGACAAAATTATGTCGATCCTTGGTAATATAGTTATATTCAGCCGCAAGCTCGCACCCTTGGATATTTCTGCGCAATCTCATTGGGTCGCAAGCTTGCATTCTTGGATTTTTCCTCTGCTCGCTATCGCTCGCAAACCCACGGGAATTGCTGCGCTCCATTGGACCGCTTCGCGGCCGCAATGTTATATTACTTAAAAAAATATATTAATATTGTATTACTGTTTTCAGTAATTTTTCGCCAACCCCCGTTAATTTCGCTCAATTAAACTTGCCTGTTTTTATTCTTAGGTTCTTTTTAAAAAACCCAATGGCTCACTCAAAATTTTTAAGTTGTATGACTTTTTTTAAGTAATAATCCCATCGGACCCTCGCTATCGCTCGCCAAATTAATTTTTTCATGTTGTTGGCTGTTCCGAAAGAGAGAAACGAAACCTGTTCGCAGCCAGATAAGTATATATAATTGGCCGTGCGCAAATAGGTTTCGTACTTTTCCTTTGAAATTGCTTACATTTCGGACCGGTCGGATTGCATGACGTCTAAAGAGCTTCTGTGACCTTAAAGTTGAGTAGACCATGGACAGATACATAAAGATAAAAACACTATCATTTACGTAAACAAAAAATGGTGAAACGTAACACGTAGGGAGATCCTTGCAAAAACGCATCTCACAACGAAAAATAAAACTAAAAAGTAGGTTTGTTACAGAATCTGTCACTTAAACCGCTTCCACACAATATTTGTGCTCAAGAAAAAACGCACTACTTATACACCTCAGAAAGAAATTCGCCCCCCCAAACAGGGCCTTCAGCTTATAATTTATTTCTAATTCAAACTTTTAAACGCCAAAATTAACTATTTTCATTAATCTTCTTTCGCAAATTAATGTTTACTCATTATCACTCTCACTCATTATTACTCTCATCTCACTCTATTGTGATATTACGACAATCCAAACTGAATCATATCACATAAATAAATATTTTAATGAAATTTGGGATGTACCTTGCCTGATTTTTGCTATAAAACGATGTATCCCACTCGTTTGTGCGACTTGCGGTTCGTTCTGTGAAAGTGGGTGACAGACAGACGAATTGAACGATTATAATACCTTCCACTTTTTACGTTATAAACGTAGTGTGGAAGCTAAAAAAACATTTCGCTTAATATGTTGGCTATACAACAAATCATAAAACAATGTTTAACAAGCGTTTCTTTCTAAATTTGCAAAGTAATTAACATGTTCATATATTGATACTTCCACTTCCATAATTAAAACATCTTCAAAAACTTTCTAAAAAAACAAAAAGGAATATGTTGTCGCATATTCGAGTGTACTAATTTTGTTTTATTTGCATAAGAATACATATTTTAGGATAAATAAAAAAATAAAATAAACTCTTTTACCGCGGTTTTGCTGCGAACGAATAATAAAAACTAAAAAAAACCAAGAGATTAAATAAAAAAAAGAAAGCCATCTGCCAGCTGAAGAAAAAAAAGATTAAAGAAGAACAACGCGATCTTTTCTGCCAGCTGCACGAAAAAGATAAAATTACGTGATAGTTGTAACCTGTTTCGAAAATAAAAAAACCTTTTTGTTCTTTTTATAAAAAAAATGTAAACATTTTATTCCAGTTTAGCAGAATTAACCTAATAAAATTTTTCAGAGTAATTGTTATGTTAAATGTTTATTTAAAATAGTTTTGTCATAATTTTGTACTATCTTTTTTTACATAATTTCAATCTATAAACCTTCTATCTTGCTATAATATATTTTAAGGCCAAATCATTTTTTAAAAAAAATCTGTAAACCTTTTCTATATATAAACACAAAACCAATGTAAAAAGAACTAGTTAAAGAACTGTTCTTTTTAAAAGAACAGAAAAGAGAGCAACTGTTCTTTAAAAAGAACGTAACAAAATCTCACATTTCTGATGTTTTTTGTGGCCGTTTTGCAGAAAAGGAATAAGTTTTTTTTGTGGCTGACTTATTGTAATTTTTAATTAAAAAACTTATTGGAAATTTGAAAAACAAATAAGTGGGCATCGAGGCATAAGGGAGACACACCTTCCCAAAAAAATTGGGTTTCTGACATCAATATTTCATCATGTTATGGCTGCTGACACTTTCAAATCCTATACTTTAACATAGAGAAAAATTAATTTTTATTTTTAATTAAAAAACTGATTGGAAATTTGAAAAACCAAAAAATTTAGGTCGAGCATAAGAGAGACACACCTTCCCAAAAAAATTTGGATTTCTAACATCCATATTTCATCATGTTATGGCTGCTGACACTTTAAAAGAGCTTACTTTTTTTTAATATAGAGAGATTTTGAAAATTCCATAATTATTACTTATCGTTTGCAAAAATTTATTTATATTTCAAAGAATAAATATGTTATATTCTTCGCTTTTAAATAGAATGAAAATATTTTATGTCAACATACAAAAAATCTCGTAGTGAAATATATTTGACGTCATTTCAAACTGATTGATGTCGCAAAAATAAATTTATTTTAATTTATTGTCTAAAAGAATTAAAGATTCTCGAGCGTATGTTGCGAATGGCAATGGTGATTTAATTCTAATAAAAATAGCTTCCTATGCTTTTTAAATGAGCATTAAATTTTGAAGTTTTTTTTAAAAAATAATTGAAGTATTTCGAATTTGAATTCTTTTCTGAAATTTTCAATGTATTCTAATTTCGATGCGCTGAATTTTTTTTGACGTATCACACTTGTCCGTAGCATTTGTAGTTTGGGCTATGAAAGTGGGTGACAGACGGACAGACAGACAGACAGACGGACGGACTGAACGATTATAATACCTTCCACTTTTTACGTTATAAACGTTGTGTGGAAGCTAAAATTATGCAAAAAATTAAAAATATTAAAATTTTATAATTTTTTTTATGTTTTTAATGTAATTTACTTACTTTCTATTAACTACTGCACTCCTGGACGTGTTTAAGGGAATCAATGCGTAGCATTTAATTAATAAATGAAACATTTGCTGATTTAAATTCTTACATATACCTCTTTTTACTTTACTTATTATTTAAGTTTTTAGGATGAGATGAATAATTATGTCCAATGTTTTGTCGTGAAGGACTTTATGGAATAGAAAAAACAAAGAATATATAAAAACCATTTTTTTTTATCTTTGAAGATTTCCCTTCGTATTCTAGTTTATTGTACGCGGCTTTGTAAGGAGGGACACTTTATTCAATGATTTTTTTTTACATAAAATATTTAAATGTGGAAACGTTTTTTGGGTATTTTCCCTGGAAAATGCATATTTAATTCACTGTGTTTGAAAGTTAAATCAAAACTTTAAAAAAAAATTAAACAACATAATCTTATTTTATTAAATTTCAACACAGTGACTTATTTTATAAAATGTTTGCTCTTTATCCCTCCTTGGTTGGAATATCAACTGAAGTTCATTGTTGAACTAGCCACTCGACATTGCTGGTCGCTAGCATTTGGACTCTGAGGCACAATTTTTTTTTTTTATTTTGCTGACATGCAACATACCCTCATAGATCTGAGAAGAATTTAACATTTTATAACTTAACTCCAGAATTTTTCTTATAGAATGGTAAAAAAATGTTCCATAATCTCCGCTGGTATAGAGGTGTTGAAGTGTTGCCATTCTGCTGAATAAAAATGAAAGCTTAAATCTCCCTAAAATTTTACAGTAGTAATTATATATTAAAACTAGCTTTATATATACCCGGCGTTGCAAGTGTGTACCCTTACCCTTACTAACGGTGATTGTTTTTTTTTAATGTAAACTTTTATTTTATACCAATTGATCTCCTCTCCACTGGTCAACACTCCATAAGTATATTATAATTTCCTCCCATTCTAATATCAGCATTAATTTAAAAAAAAATCCGATTGTATCCAGGCCCTTCTAGGAGTTAGAGGGCTTTCCCATAGGCCGTGTTAAAATTGCCAGAATAGCTAAGAATAATGGCCAGTTTCTATTTGCCCTCCTACACCCGAAAATGCCCAAAATGTGGTAAACATTCCACTCCATATTCGACCACTCGACAGGGCTGGGGAGCCCAGTCGGTAAAGGCGTTTGCCTTGCATGCGATAGGTCCCAGATTCGGGTCCGGACATCGTCAAAATAACTGCCGACCTATAAACGGCATGCAGCCAAAAATGTCCCGTGTCCCGAATAATACCCCGTGAGGTGGGAGTCCACGTTAAATATTTTTCAAAGTCCCGACGCTGCGCACGATGTCGCCCTTAAAAGATGCATTGGGTGCTTACTTAGGTGTCGGCTCGTCACTTGACTGTGGTTCTAAATTAAGACGCCCGCGGCCAATAGCCCTCGTGTATAGCTCTAGTGCGACGATAATTCAAACTAACCCATACAACTGGATGGGAATAGCTACACTACGTTACATTTTTAACTTCGCCAAAAGCCGCTAATGCCAACATTCAATTGGCCATATCATAGCTGTACCAAATTGACAGTTTCATAAACATAAAGTTTTTACGCTATACGTAGAGGGAATTAACATTTCTTAGAAGTATTTATCATATCTATAATAGTAATCGCCTTTACTGCCATGAGATGAGACATTGTAGCATTATCTCCACTTCTTACCATTTATAAACATCAATTAAATTAAATTCGGAAACAAACAAAAAACAAAAAAATCAAAAGATTTCAATGGGCTTTTTTCAACACTTTGTCAAAGAAAACAAAACAACCAATGAAATCTCATTTCGGAGCGCGTGGCGTTATAAAAAACCAATGAGCTTGTTTCAACACTTTGTCAAAGAAAATAAAACAACCAATGAAGTCGCAGATCGAGAGCGTGACATCATACGAAATATTCCCATTCAATAAATAAAATGATATTCAAATAAAAATCCTACAAATTAAACTCACGTGCTCTTACGTGCTTATACTTAATTTTCGTTTGCGCTGAACGCGCTGAAATTTCTTTTAAATTGAAATAAAAAGTATAAATTCTAATCTTACAATGCTATTCCTATGGAGAAATCGGCTCACGTTTTGCCTTCCTACACCCGTTCGGGTTCGAATTTCGAAAAATCGCTTCTTAAATGACGCCTACGATATAAAAAGAATATTTTTCTAAAATTTGGTAGCTGTACCTCCAGTTTTTTAGGCTGGGCTTTGATACGTGAGTGAGTCAGTTAGTCAGGACTTTGCCTTTTATATATATAGATTAAAATTATTAAACGTTAATCACTTACATGACTGTGAAAATGTGTCCTTAAAATAGGACGCAAGTGCCGAAATGGTCATGCCTAATCTTCAAAATTTATTTAATTATTATAACTTATTTCCCATAACTGTTTGAGCGATACAGACGTATGAAGCCGTCTCAGGGCTTCCAAGTTTTTCAACTATACACACTTAAGTTTTTATGATATTTATGAATTTTCAAAACTTTACAAAATTTCAAAATTTAAAGTATTGAGGAGTCTTTTAAAACTATTAAAGGCAGAACTAAAACAATAAAAAAGTTTAAAAATAAAAACAATAAAAAAGTTTTAAAATAAAAACAATAAAAAAGTTTTAAAATAAAAACAATAAAAAAGTTTTAAAACAAAAACAATAAAAAAAGTTTTAAAATAAAAACAATGAAAATTTTTTTTAAATAATAAATCAAGTTCACGCTATAAACCATTTGCGGACTATTTCTAAGAGGATTTTTAACCCTCTGACGGATACAGACGTATAAACCCGTCAACTGAATGTAAGATTTTACCAGCAACACACATGATTTTTTAAAAATATATTTTTCAATTTAACTAAATTCTAAAATTTAAATCATGGAGGAGTCATTTATTATCATTTTTTATGGAAAAAAGGTTTTTTTTTAAATTCAAAGAAATTATATTTTTAGTTAAAATTTAAATTTTAAACTCATACATGAAAACAAGTTTACACTTCATCTAATTTGCTTATATCTCAGCTAATGAAAGTAATACACAAAAATATTCTTCAATTTTTTGATGAATTTAAATAACCCGGTACTATAGACAGATTTTAACAATATTAAAAAACAATTAAACAGTAGTTTGCTTGAAACTATTTATAATTTATTTATAAACCCTTCCAAACATGATGGGAACAAATATTACATTTATACAATCGTTTTACAGATATATGAGAAAGGTTGAACATGGCTTTGATCGGATGGCTTCTTGTACATGAAAATGATGCTATTGAATTAATGTGCCACATCATCATCTACAGCAAGTTTTATACAGCTGACAACATCCAGTCTTCTGCGATCTTGAGAACAATCTATTGTTGCAGTTAGCTCTACAAACGATTTCGTCTATTCTCTGGGGCCATGGTTGTCTCTGGGCGCTGACGATGTTATACTGCACCCCAACGACGCACAAAACGAGAACGAGGAGAAATATTGATCTCATGGTACTAGAAATAATAAAGAAATCGGAATTAGAGCTACTTGCTCAGCCACTGTTATATCATCTTGTTGCAAATCTTCATAGCTCAAAATGTTATTCAGGCATTATGGTGACGCTAAAATAAGTATCATGGCATACAGCTGTAGATGTTATAAAAGCGTTTTAGTTGTTTCTGTGAAGCTTCATATATAGCAAAAAGTACATGTTATACAAACATTTTTGTTGGTTATAAGTTAAGCAAGCTTTATATGTAGCACATACCAGCACATGTTATAAAAGCATTTTTGTTGGTTCTGAGTTCAGCAAGCTTTATATGTAGCATATACCAGCACATGTTATATAAGCATTTTAGTTGAAAATGTGTATTAGGAAGCTTCATTTATAGCAAACAGATGGGCATGCTATACAAGCATTTTAGTTGGTTCCGAGTTAAGCAAGCTTTATATGTAGCATATACAAGCACATGTTATATAAGCATTTTTGTTGATGATGCGGATTGAGAATCTTCATCATAGCAAGCAGATGAACATCTAATACAAGCAATTTTCGTTGGTTCTGGGTTAAGGAAGCTTTATATGAGGCATACAACAGTACATAATGTAAAAGCATTTCAATTGATGGTGCAGATTAAAAAGCTTCTGGAAAAGTTAAATAGCACAACGAAGGTTGTATCAAACATTTTCACTTGCAAATCATAAATACATAAAATATTTTTTTGCACTTCCAGTGAGTTAAAGCAGACTTTCCAGAAATTAGAAATACTTTATTCTTGTTAATGGTTATAGCGAAAACAGCACATTCATGTTTTCTACTTTCCATGTTAAAACGTTAGTAATTAGTCAGAAAACTCCCTTTGTAAGTGCCAAGCCTTATTGATTAATTGAATTGAATAATACTAAAATATACTTGAAAATTAATTACATTATGAATGGACTTCAATGCTATTGTTTTAGTGATGTTTTTTTCTTATGATCCACTGCAACAGGCTTTATACAGCTCACAACACCCTGCCCTTCGCGCAGACGATAGGAATCTATTGCAGCTGCGGCGACATCGAACTTCGTCAAGACGCTGGGTCAGCCTCTGTGCACTGCTGGTTTGCAGCTGCGCGCAAACGAGGCACAAAACGACAACGATAAGGAATAATACTCTCATATTTCTATAAAGACACAAAAAAGAACGTGTTTCGAATCAAGATTCATCTTTCATTGGTCGTCACTTGACTAAAGCTCTAAATTAGTAAGCGTTTATTTGATGCGTTAAAGCTCCGTGTTAGCATGTTAGAAATAAGCAGAGTTGCAAAACATTTCCTATCTTTTAATGGAAAATCTAGAGTTGAGTATGTATATAGTGAAAATCAGTTAATTCTTCTTTCTTCAAGTATAGTTGTTACAAGTTTTTAATCTTAAATGCGATTAGTTCTACTGCATTGCTTGAATGGGAATCATATATATATGCTTGATTAATTTTTAGCGAATAAAAACAAGTTATGATGTAGTTTTAATTATTTCTTTCTTTTGAACATATTCAATATCAAACTTATTTAAAAACTAAATGAAATTAGTTTATAAAAAATTGAGAAACAGGAAATATACTTTTTGACTAGATGGCCAAATTTAGTTTTAAAAAAGTTAATGAATATTTGTTGCAGTTGTTAGTGAATTCTTCTTTGTTTAAGCATGCAGTTAGCAAATCTTAATCCTCGGATATTACTTTCACCGCATAAAATAAGTGCATAGTGGAATATTTCCTTGGTCAGATTTTTAAGGTTAATAATCATAGCACATAATCATATGTAAATCATAGTTAGTATTAATCCTTTACACGAACACACATGTAACCACTTAAAAAACTTGTTTGCAATAAGTTGTTGTGCCCTGTCCATTATTTTATGGATTCTTGAGATAGTCAAAAACATTGTTATTTCTGTAATTAGTGAGTTGTTTTGTTGGGAATTCTTCTTTTCCAAACAATATTGTTAGCTGTTGTTAGAGCTTGAAAGCTTGTTAGTTGCAATGCAATGCTTTTCACAAGTATAACTTGCATGGTTAATAATTAATGTTATTGCTTTAATTAAGGCTATATTACATATTTATAAAACATTTTTCAAGATCGCGCGCGCGCGGCAAAAATCATCTTTTTCTATCATATAAAATGATTTTGTAATCAACAGAAGTTTATAAAAATATTTTTATACTACAATCTAAATTCTATGGTCTTTGTTATTCGATAATTGATTGAAAATTTTAAATCAATTTTAAATCAAAGCTGTCGAATATTTTTTAAGGATATTTTTGTTATTTCAAACATTTAAAAATAGAGATAAAGACGGTATTGTACCTGCACCTCATATTGTATTAAATAAAGTTATAGTTTGTTTTATTAGTGGAAAAACTGAACTACTAAAAATTCTTTTTTTCATCAAGTGATTGTTCTTAAACCCTTTTATAAAAAACATTGACTTTCGACACTTAAATTGACTTAGCTTTTACATTTTCATCTAAGCCATCTCTTTTTTATAGTTAAATATACATTATTCTTTTATAGTTAAATATACATTAACAACCAAATTAGGTTAAATTACAGTTTGGATTAACAAATTTATAAAAAGTGAAAGTTATTATATCTTTAAAAGCATTTTAAAAAGCATGTTAATTTATTAAGTTGCAAATAAGTAAAAACAACAAAATATATTAGAAAATCAAACACGAAACTTTAAAATGAATTCAGAAGAAAAGTTAAACTAAAAAAGTTAAAATACTCTTTTAGTAAAAGCAGTAAAGTAGATATTTCTTTATTAATTTATAGAAAGTTTTGTTTATAAAATATATGTTAAATTTTTTATGCAAAGACAAGTTACTTCATTTTCGTAGAAAGCTTAAGAATGACGCTATAAGAATTTACTATGAAATTTTTTAAAAGTTATAAAATATCATTTGTAACGAATATAAGTTAAAACTGTTATGCCAACAATGCCTTGGTTTAATTAAAAGACAATATTATTGAAGTGAAAAAATTTAATATTCATAATTTAAAACAAATTTGTCACAAAATAATGTTAAGTTTAAAGTTAAAAATAATTAGCTGCGAGTGTTGAAAAGTTTAAAGTTAAAAATAAATACAAATGTTGAAAAGTTTAAAGTTATTTTAATGATATCACATTCCATATAAACAATAATAGTAATGAAAATCGAAGCATAAAAGTCAATTTCCGATCAATCAATTTGAAGATAAGCAATGACAAATTTTCTTACCTTGTGGGTTCTTTCGTCAGAAGTTAGAGACAAATCGAGGATCAAAACTCTTTCTTCGACTGAGTGCCTCGCTTTTATACATACAAACAAAAATAATTGTCACTTGCACTTTTCTGGTGCAATAGCCGAATGAGTTTAGTGACCCATACTAATGTAGGAAGTGGTCCACTAGCTTAGAAGGTATAGAAAAAAAACTATATCATCTTTTTTTGAGGACCTACTTTTACAAAATCATAGCTTGGGGAAACTGCAATAAATAAATTCACGCTCAAAATACATGTGAGAAAGAAAGACCCTCTCTTGCAGATGTTTTCCTAACTTGCCCATTAGAGATAGAATGGTATTTCGAATAGCAGTTGTACCATGGTACAGTTATTTTTGAGAGTACAAAAGTTATCAAACTATGCACTACGACAGGTTTAGTTTCTCAAAAAGTCTGTGAAGATATTACATAATTACGCGTTTCTGATTACAAAAAAGGCTTTAAGTGCGATTAACATATTTGTTGGATATAAAATGGTTAGAGTTTCAAAATGAGTAATAACGTACTTAAAACAAGAGAGACTTAAATTAAAAATGGGAACTTGTGATTTAAACTAATTTCGTTAATCAGAAAGACTATTATTTTAAGTTTTTTTTTTGCAACTCACGAAGGCTTTTGTGATATACTGGTATTAAAAAGTATAATTATTACATCATTTTCAATAAAATAGTAGTATTGAAAGAGTATTGACAAAATGCATTTCCTCATGATGTGCCTTAGACTAAAGTAAACACAGGCTCATTTTGGTTATTGATTTTAATATTTTTTATGTGTATAAAATTCGGAAGTAAAGTACTTTTATGTCGAATTGTTTCATTCAATTCAACTTTTAAAAGCTTTAAAAACTTTTAAAAAATCTATGTGCCTTATCTTTTTATCTGAGTTCCTTATGACCATAGTAGTTCTTATAGCAAAGGAAAACCACTTCAAACAGGAAACAACATCAACTCTTTACAGATTTGACGACATAATTAAATTATGGTATCAATGATCTATTAAAACTTCAAATTGTAGCAAAAAACTATGCTGTAACTTCTTAGGTAAATGTTCACGAAAAATCGGTAACGGAATTGTCAAGTTGGTATCAAATCGAATATTTCCAAACGTTACCGGTGTGACTAATTTATGAAAAAATAGTTTTTTTTTAAAATTTATTTCTCGTACAGTCGAAAACCACATTGGCCTCTTCAGGTCCACGAAAGCTATCATTTAATAAAAACAAGTAGGTTTGTAACAGAATCTGTCACTTAACCCGCTTCCACACAACAGTTTTGTTTAACAGGTAAAAGGGCGACAAACACAGCATTAATTTTCTATATTAAACATGTACATGCTAAATTTGGCTAGTTTCATTTATTTTATTTCGAAAATTCATTAATCATTACTTATCGTTTGCAAAAAATAATTCATATTTCAAAGAATAAATATGTAATATTCATCGCTTTTAAATAGAATTAAAACATTTCATATCAACGTACAAAGAACCTCGTAGTGAAATATATTTGACGTCATTTCAAACTGATCGATGTCGCAAAAATAAATTTATTTTAATTTATTGTCTAAAAGACTTAAAGTTTCTCGAGCGATTGTTGCGAATGGCAATGGTGATTAAATTCTAATAAAAATGGCTTCCTATGCTTTTTAAGTGAGCATTACATTTTGCAGTTTTTTAAATAATTGAAGTACTTCGAATTCGATTTTTTTTTCTGAAATTTTCAATGTATTCTAATTTCGATGCGCTGAATTTTTTGATGTATCACACTTGTCCCTAGCATTTGTAGTTCGTGCTATGAAAGTGGGTGACGGACAGACAGATGGACTGAACGATTATAATACCTTCCACTTTTTACGTTATAAACGTAGTGTGTAAGCTAAAAATATATTATATATTTCTATAATTTTAGTGCGTTACCGATAAGATCTACTCAAAAGTGCGTGTATTTCAAAAATGAAATTTAAAATTCGTTCTTGTTTTTCCACCGAAATTTTTTTCGAAAGTTGCAACATGGGACATTGTAAACAGTCTACGGGGACGATTGAATGACGTTTTCATTACGGAGCTCGTTTCGGAAGTTGATGTTACCGATCTGCCATGTGAACTTGTGACATGCATATTTTGAGTGTTATTGCGTGCTTCGGGTAATTTTTTTTAAATAAAAATAAGACATATTGATAAAATACAATTAATAAAGTATTTTTTATTATAAAGTTTATTTGTTATGACAATATAAAATGAATAAAAAAACTTTACTGAAATATGCATATCTAGTTGTGACACACGTTACCAATCTGACTTTTAATAAAATTTCAAAACCTTTTCCAGTAAGAAATAAACACAAAATTTGAAGATATTATTAGAATTTAAAGCAAAATATTCGTTACAAAGTAAGAAAAATAGTTTAAGAGACTATTTTTTAGAATTAATATGAAATAAATCGGTCGGGACGCATATTGAATATTTTCCTAATACTGACCCGTAAACTGGCAGATGAGTTGCCAAAAAGCCTTGTAAAAAACGGAAATGTTATGAATTTACGAAAAAGTCTTTTTTACGGTTTTTTTACGGTGTAGAATTTGACTCGCGACTCCAGCAAAAAGACTAGTTTTCGAAAGTATGTATCCATATCATCGAAGAACACGTAAAAAAGAACAAAGCATTCATTTTATATTGCATTCCAAATGCCCAACCTTTTTTCATGATTGTTCTGGAAAATTACAATCGTTGTGGTCAGTTCTCTTTTGTTTTATAGTGCACGAGGAAACTGATCTATCGTTTTCCTGTGTTGATTCGTGTGAATTTGTTCATTTAAATGTGTGTCGGTTGTCTTTCGGCCACTTCCTCCCAACGCGACATTTGTCGAACTGTCGAAGTTATTGCTTGTTTTGTACATTATAGTTTATCTCTCAATGATTTGAGTTTTATGGTTAAGAAAATATATGTAAACTATTTTGGGGTATCGGCAATAAATATCGATATCAGAAGTTTATTTGATTTGATAGTCAGACAGTTTGATCTCGGGTTACATAATTTATTTTGCATTGTGATTGTGTTTCGGAACATATGCAGAATTTGAATTTTTTTTATTTTGGCAGGATATTGGTTAAGAATTATCCGATACACCTTTTAAAATGGGAGTTTTCTGTGAATTAAAAAGGAATGATATTTGGCAAAATTTCAAGGGAATGTTTACTATAACACACAATTCTACATTTCAATTTTTTTCAGTGTTGCTAATCCAAAGTAACATAAAAAATCTATCGTATCTACCCCCTCCCCCTCCCCCCCCCCCCCCAAAAAAAATCATACACTAAAAAAAATCAGAAACCTTTTGCCTTAACCGAAATGTTTCTGAAAATATAAAAGACCTTCTATTAATGCATGTTTCCGATCAATTGGTAAAGTTTCCTTTATTTTGAAAAAGAAGAAGCCGAATGCCTTTGATGCATGCGCAAATTCACTCCCTTTTTCTGTGTTTTCTTCAGAAAGAAGACGCCAATTCTGCCCTTACTTTTAAGGCGTCTGTCTTGAGAGTGAACCTAAACAGGAGTGAGGAAGTTCGAATCCCACCTATTTCTTGTCATCCTATAATTTGGGTGTGAAGTAGAAAATTGTAGATTTATTTTCTAAAGAATTTTTAAATTACTAAAAATGTTTCTGAAAATTATATGCACCCCATAGCAGCTCCCGTGTATTCAGAAAAGTTTCTGATTTTTTTTTACATTGTAGATAATACTACATATATTGCATATCCTTTGTTAATATTCACTAAGTTCAAACTTTCACGAACTAAAGGTTACAATTTTCCTGATGTTTTACATAAAATTTAGTTAAAGTTAATTTTTTTGGCATCGATTCACTTGGAGTTCAACTCTAATGTGGTTTGAAGGTAATATAATAAAGGAATATATCAACAAGTAAAACTAATAAACTGCCAAAGCTAAAGCACACAAAAAACCTCTTTCGACCAGATTCCTTTCTATTAAAAAATTACCCTGTTTTTCACCTCAAATTACCCATTTACCATTTTCATTGTTTGCAATTTATATTATATTTTCTGATTGCTAACTTGAAACTTATTATAAAATTTAAAAGTTACACCTTTTTTTTACTTGCTTTAAATGAATTTCAATAAAAAGTATCGATAAAATGTATGCTTTGTTATCGTTCATTGAGAAACTTTGACCAAAAGCCTCTTACGAATAAAAGCAATCTATACTATGAGAAATTATAAAACGATATTTTGTTTTGAATCAGTCAATCTAAGTCATAGATTCTGTAAATGTTTCGTTATTTTATTTAAAAGCTAATTATACAATTTTAATTATAATCAAAGCTTTCCCTTACGTTATGGAAGAAGTCTTGATGTCAGATTGATTACTTGTTCTTCAGACAATTATTTTATTAATATATTCTTTGCTTCTATTAATTAATAGAGGTATAAAGAAAAATTTAAATATACCAATAAGTTTTAGAGATAATTGCTAATGTATGGATATAAACTAAAATGATTTATTTTTTTGTATACCATATGCTAAACATAAAACTATAACTATAGGCAGAGAGAGAGAAAGAGGAGCTCATAAAACTATAGGCAGTTCTTATTATATTATCGGTTGTTGATGTCAACTACCTATAGTTATTTAATTATTAGATTGAAAAACACATGTCTCTCCATGATAATATTTTTCTTACAAATTAGTTTTAATGTAGTGTTATTAAAATTTCCATACTTAATGAAAAATTGCTTCAATTTTAAAGCAAATACTTTCGCAGAAGTTAGAAAATTATTGCATTAGGTCTATTTGGACTGACAATCTTTCTTAAAGAAATTGGTGACGACATTGATTTACCCATAAGCCATCTTATTTTTCTAATTGAACGTACTTCTTTTTGTAAGTGTCTATGTTTACAAAAGGGCTCAGTCCTATTAATATAGGGTTTCTTCATTTAAACAGACTTTTACCAATCGTTATCTGTAAAGGCACGTCAAATTGATAACATAAAAATTGCGCTTTATCGCTTATTTTACTCAATAAAGTGTAACATAAGTGGTAGTTAGCAATACATGTATAGAAACAACTTTAAACAAAACACAAAATTATCACTTTATTTACATAAACATGTTTGACATTACACACAAACTAGGACCCAGGAAACACCCCAGCATGGGAGACTTCTCTTCACTCCACCACAAATGAATGCTTTGGCTACTACAGATCCAAAAGGCCATTTACTCATAACACCAAACACACCTTTAAAATCCGAAAACTCATATACTTATGAATACACCAGTGTTCAGGAGAAAACCCAGCATTGAGCTAGATGGAAAGATTGAGCTTTTTTTATTCTCTTCTTACAAGGGTTTTCGGGAATAAATGCGGGTTTTGCATGCGTAAAAACTATTTCTGAATCATCTTAGCTGTCGACTCTTAGCAGCATCTGTTGTAGTGGTATCTCTTGCAGCATCCTTCCTTGTGGGTGGCCGACAGGATGGGACAGCCTGTCTGGCAGATCATCTGGTCAACTCTCTGGGACAGCCGCTGGGCTCCGGGACGCTGGGTGACTGTTTGGGACCAGCACTGGCTTGCAAGGGCGATGACCAGGACAATGATGTATAGGAACCGCATGGTTTTGCTTTTTTGAAACCTGGCCTGAAAAAAGCAGTAGAGATATTTAAATATAAATTTTGCCTAGAAATAACCTTAGATTGTCATCTCACATAGCTTCGTTCTTAATCACATTCAAATAATAGTTATTCAGACTGAATTATAAAAGTTTTTACAATTATAGTAAACTTTTTTGATATCTAGAGTAACTATTAAGTAATCCTTAGAGTAGCTGCCTCTATTAGATATTCATAGAGTTTTAACCATTGTCGTTTTTGTCTAGCTAAAAAGTTGACTTCATAAACCAATCCAATTTTATAGTTTCAATGATCGCCTGAATATTAATCTATTTAATATTAAAAGTGAAAATACGATGAGCTTTACGAAATATTATTTTTGATTAACAATTAAATTTGTAAGACTTTAAAACATTTTTTTTATGAAAATGAATGTAAGAGAGCATTTCATATATATTACTCAAATGTACAATGCATTTCATACAATACATAACATTTATTTGATAAATTTTTTAAATATTCTTCCCCCCCCCCCCCCTTCTTAAGAAAATTAATAGCCACGCAATTTATAAATTTTACAAGTCTTTTAAAGGGGCACCTCTGATTATGTCTGTTAAGTTTTTTTTATTAAATTTCTTAAAAGAAAAACGCATGAGCGTACGTAAGGAATGTTTAAGTCATTGTACTTGCCTGTGTAAAATGTTTTAAATTTAACATCATTAATTATAATGGTATTTTTTTAAATAGTTGAGATTAAAGGTAGCATTTATATAAGTTAGTAATCACGCATGAGCAAGTTAACACTTATTCAGATATTGAAAAATATCTTGAAAACAACATGAAAAAGTAATGTTGTAGTTTTTTTAAATGCAAAATAAATAATTTCTGTTAAAAAACAGGTTCTTAAACATCCGAATTTTATTATTTGATATTTTAATTTGATTCTTTTATTTTTATGACAACAATATTTTTTCAAACAATGAACTGTTATTTATAGTTGAAAAAAAAACAATACTTAAATCAGAATATTTAAAACGATAAAAAAAAAGTTAGGGACTACAGTTGTACAGTAGTGTAAAAAAATTCCTCTAAGTGGAAAACCCATGGAGAAAACTAATTAATTTAAATGGTAAAGTGTAAATCCAGATGTATAAAAAACTTTTAACTGAAACTTTCACCTTACCTAACTAATGAACAAGCAGTGCAACATTCTGAATTATAAATAAAGGAAAGCACAGAATACTGAATTATTGAAATTAATAATCATATTTATCGTTATATTAATCAAACAAGCAATAATAATTTATATGTATAATAAATATAATAGTTTAATCAAGGTCTAGTATAGTCATGTGATGTAGGGTTAAAATTTATAAGCAATTTGCTTTGTAAAATACAAAATATATTGTAATATTTTCAGCTAATTAAAAATATTGCCGCATTAGTTTTTTTTAAAATATATATTCTTTACAATCAATGATAGCTAAAAAGGGTTAATAGTAATGCTTCTATTCAGTGATTTATTGCTCATGCATGTGACTAGCGTATTTTCAAAAGATATTCCTATTTTCGAAGCTAAATTATTAAATAATTAAATGTTTTAAATAGTTTAACTATAACAAACATAATAAACGTTATAAAACAAATCACAGTGTTAAAAATCGCAAAAGAGTCTAAATTGAGTTTTGTATAGTTTTTCATACATTAATGTGAGAATTGTAATTTAAAATTTATATCCTTCTTTCAAACTGAAGTTGATTCAGTGACGCTTTCGGGGGGGTTTGTATGAAGATTGTCATTATTATGAAATGCATAAAAAACTTAATGCATATTACAATTATATAATATTATTATCAGTTCAATTTTCTTTTTAAAATGTAAAAACTAAAACGTATCTTTCTTTCTTGATAAAAAAAATTATCGAAAATTAACAAGCTCTCCATAATTGAGGCAAAAATTAATAAACCAACTAATAATAAATTGACTTAACAGAAAGAATTACTCCTTTTTTCTCAGCATTTTTTTCTATGGTAATTACTGTTTAAATCTTGTTCAAAGGTTGACAAAAAGCGTACCGAGATATAATAAGAGTAGAGTTGAGTACAAAGATATATTTACAGTTCATTAATTTTTTTAGAATTTTATAATCTTAATTTTTAAGTTATAGATATTCCATAACGATTTAATAATAAAAGTTTTCTTTAAAATGATTTAAAACAATCTAAAAACATTCCAATCGCTTACCTTAGCTTGGTGCTCCAATACCTATAATTACAGACAATAACTAACATCGCTTTTAAACGGCGCTCAGCTTTTTATACAGATGGTCCCACCCCAACCTAGATCCAAAAACTCCAGAGATCTAAAAACGAGATTAAAAGTAGATAATAAAAAAAATAAAATTCGATGAAGCGGTGTCGTCAGCGAAATACTACTGCTTTTTCAGAGTTTCCGGTAGTGTCATCAAACCGCTACAAATCAGTAAGTGTTACTGACTCATGGTCTCTGCCCTCTTGTAAGTGTGTCACAGGGACCGTTATTATTGCCCATTTGGGAGGGACCCCAAACCAAACCACAAGATCATTAATGACAATTTTAATGTTTCGTTTTCAATCGTAAATAAGTAATAAAAAACGCCCAGGTTTTTTTTGAATTGAAGTGATTTGATTGCTTTGTCCTCATTACGTATGCGTCGATTCTATAGATATTTTTTTATTACTTTCAATTCTGAATATTTATAGGGGTTTGGACTTCGTGTTATGCCAATGGCCACTGAAAGTGTGATGCATAACTTAACGGTGCATGTTTCGGAAGTTACTAAGAAGGTGCGTCAGTTATTATTTACTTTTACTAGAATCGAAAATAGTGGTGGAACTTTTTATTTACAGTTGCATAACTCACTTTATGTTCAATAAGCAATTACAAAACACTATTAATATAGCATGACCAGATTTTTTTCAGCGGTTAGCTTTTCGACAATGAAATCATCATTAAATTTGCTTAAAAATTATATTCTATTTACTTTTTTGTTGAAAAAGCTGTGAAAAAATTAAACGGAGACGTTTGGACAATTTAATAGCTAGATTGTTGAATATCAAACTAAAATGTACTGCGAAAATGCAGTACTTATGGATACCATACTTCGAAAGTAAGTTTTGAATATCAGAGAAATAACCTGCATTTACTTTAAGTAAATATTTCATTGAAATATCAATCGAACTGTTCCCAAAATGCACTTATATTAATATGCTTTATAATTTATTAATATACACGTGTAAGGGTTTCTGCAAAAGGAACGTACAATTTGAATTACTATATTTCATTGACAAATAAATGAGGTATTGACTATGAAAACAATAGACAATTTTGACAGCTATTTTTAGGTTTAGCTCTGAGGAACAATAGTTATAATTGAAACTGACAATAACATAACCCAGGGTATGTAACACTACACGACTTTCACACGCACACTATCACCATTCAATAAATCAATACATTTGAAGCCAATTATATCCTTTGCGCACGCTAGTTTCTTGAAAACATTATTATGACGTCCGACAAGTACTGGGAACTCGTGAACCGAATTTGAAGTTTTTGTAGCTTTTTTTCTTTTTACAGCAATACCTCTAAAACCAAAAAAGTTTAATGGCACCTACCCTTTGCGCATGCGTGATATTTTCGAAAATCTTATCATGATCACCGACAGGTCAGGTACAAGAAACTCGTGTACAAAATTTGAAGTCTGTATATCTTTTCGTTTTTTAGCGATACCTTTAAAAACAAAGATGTTCAATTCAACAAAGCAACTACAATTTGCGATTTTCTCGAAAATCTTTTTACGACGTCCGAAAGATACTAGGAACTTGTGTACCAAATTTAAAGTCCGTACCATTTTTTTTTGTTAGAGCTGTAGAGTGGTTACAGACAGACAGACAGACGGACCAATGCTCAAAACCCCATTTTCTTCTAATCATCACCCTCCAATGATTAATTGTCTTTCATTAACTATTAAATTGTTAGAGTGTAATACATTTTTTAAAAACAAAACTAAAATATAATAACATAAGAAGCATTTCATATATATTTTACATAAATATACAATGCATATAGTAATGTCTTTTATACAATACTTAACTTTTATTTCATTATTTTTTAATAATAGAATTCTTTTACCACCCTTATTAAGAAAAATAATGGTCATGTAATTCATATATTTTATGAGGATTTTAAAGGGGTACCCTTGAATATGTCAGTTAATTTTAATCTTTTTGTTTTTAATCTTTCAATAAGAGAAAAAAAAGTAAAATATGCATAAACGTAGGGAAGGTTGCAGATGTACAACAGATGTACGACAACAGTAATGTGTTAAAATATCTTAAAATGTAATATTCTTAACAAAAATAGCCTGCTAATTTTTATAGACTTTTAAGTTAAAATATGTTTTTTATTGTAAGTTTATCAGAAGTCTTAATAGAAAATCAAAATTTGTTTTAACGCTTGTTTAACAGCTCTTTTAAATGTATAAATCATCAATACCAAATAAGTTTATCATAAGTGTTATTAGCTCTCGAAAAACAATATATAATTAAATGCTTTTTAATAGGCATTTTTAAATGTATGAATCATCATTACCAAATAATGCTCAATAACTTATTGGAATATAAAAATGAGGGACACGTTTTCTTCTTTCCAATGTCACTATGACAAGTTTTGATTAGAAAATATGAGTTCATTTTTGAATTATCGTAGCTGTATGAACCAACAATCGACATGACAACTTGACATTTATTGAGGTAGGCATACAAATTGTAGAAAATAGAACCCCTGCCTACTGTGAACTGTTTTAACCTGCAAAGCTTCCTGATATCATAAATAATAATGTTTTTTTTGTTTATAACCTTTTAAGTTATTGTTTTCATGTTATAATTATCATAACGTTGTACAAATACCACTGAAAGGTAAAAGAATAAGTCTTAGAAAATTTCTGTTACACAAATTTCTAACTAGCATTTTACTTTAAAAATAGTTTCATTCTTAAAAATTAAGAATACTGACGCAACTTTAATATACTCCATTCACAAATCATGATATAATACATTAAAAGCATCATTTGAAATATTCTAAAATGTACCAAGTCAAGGGTGGATTGGTCAGTAGTTGTTTTTGGTAATTAATAAACACCCTACATTATTAAAATACAAATTAAATGCATATGCATTTGATTAACTGAAATCGATCAAAATTGAAAGTGGCACAATCTTTAAAGTAACATACTAAAATGTGTAGGGTTAAACCTTTTCAGGGGGAATGTTTAATCGCTTAAGTCTATTAAAATAATGAAAAAATATAAGCTATTAAACTTTTACTTACTAAGTATAAATGTATCAAAGGTGGTTAAAATATTTTATTATATTCTTAAAACCAATTTCATAATGTAAATCAAGTTTAAAATATGTATAGTTCTTTACCCCTTATGTACACAAAATATTTTCCCCCGAGGGATTTTAGTTTATCATTTGGGGTAATTTGTTGACAGTAGTCTTACACATAGGTAATAAGTTACTGTTATTTTTGACAAGTTTATTAATTAGCTGAATCTTACTAAGCAGATTAATTGTTTATTAGCTTACGCATGCTCAGACGCCTTGACCTTGCCCAGTGTTTATCTTTTTTACTAAGCGGGGAATTCAAACTGTATCGTGGCTGAGTTACATGTTTTTGAAAATTCCAGCACAGGTTCACCAGCACTGGTGCTGCATAGAGGGTATCATATTTCATGTTCTTTAAGTCGAAATGTAATTCGAAAATATTAATCGTGTAAATTATGTTATAGGATTATGGTTTCAGGTCTAAGCGACGATTATGATGTATAATTGTCAAAGTTTTAAATATTCATTTGTTGGACAAATGTTTAAAGCACAGTTATAAAAAGCGTAATATGCTGTCATTTGTTTTGTTAAAAGGATGGAGAAATCAGAAACGAGGTTGCAATGATACAATAAAAGGTTTACGATAAGTGCTAGGGAAGAACTTATAGCAACTCATAGCTTTTTGATAAAAAAAAACATCCAAGAATGGTAAAGTGCATTGTTATCTTAAAATTTAGTTGAACATTTATATTGTGGACAATATATTTTTTCATTAAAAAAATATGTAGTGTCTGGACAGGGGACTCAACGCCTATCATTATATATAATAAACAATTTGCGTCTCTTTTTCTTGAAAACCTTCCCGTAACTTATCTGATATTATCAAAATAAACTATTGCGTCAAATGACATCAAAACCATCTTTCTTTGGCAATTAGCCGAATGTTATTGATTAGAAAAATTAATGATAATTTGAAGTTAATGTAACTGCGCACAAGCTTGCAATAATAAAATCAATCAGTTGCATACATGCACAAACATACATTTCTACCAGTTTAATACCAATTAAGGCCGAAACTATTATCTGACAAATGTCGACGAACCATTAGGAATTGTCTTATTTCGTCACATCCAATACAGCTCCAGGGAAGATAGATACTATGACAAACCGGTGTTTTCTTTTTTCAAAAGATGGGTTTTTCTGCTCTGCCCATGGGCTAAAATGGGAGCGTTTCACTTCCGCGAGTTGTTGCAGATCAACCTTTCGTGGGAAATAAAAATTTCCACGAAACTTCGACTTCCTTTTATTTTTTAATTGTGTTTGTCGGCAAGAGAAATGGAATCCTCTTCATCTTCCGAAGTGGCAACACGTGTCTTGGATTACAAGTTTGGTTGTGTCATGAGGGAATGACGTAAAAGAAAGTGACCTGAAGGATCTTTATCTAATATGCTTGTAACTATTTTCTGGAAATTTCTAGAAACGTGATGTAATTTTATTCATTACAAAATTGCATTTCGCGAAATCACAATAATTTAAATAGTTTGTATGTCTCTAAAAGAAAACTGAAGTAAAAGAAAGTGACGTGGAGAATCTTTATCTAATATGTTATCTAATATAATATGTAACGAATTTCTGGAAAACTCTAGGAACGTGATGTAGTATTTTATTCATTACAAAATTGCATTTCGCGCATCACTATAATTTAAATAGTTCGTATGTCTCTAAAAGAAAACCGAAGTAAAAGAAAGTGACGTGGAGAATCTTTATCTAATATGTTATCTAATATAATATGTAACGAATTTCTGGAAAACTCTAGGAACGTGATGTAGTATTTTATTCATTACAAAATTGCATTTCGCGCATCACAATAATTTAAATAGTTTGTATGTCTCTAAAAGAAAACTGAAGTAAAAGAAAGTGACGTGGAGAATCTTTATCTAATATGTTATCTAATATAATATGTAACGAATTTCTGGAAAACTCTAGGAACGTGATGTAGTATTTTATTCATTACAAAATTGCATTTCGCGCATCCCTATAATTTAAATAGTTCGTATGTCTCCAAAAAAAAATTGAAGTAAAAAACAAAATCTTGCTTCTAAATACATACAATACATCTATTTAAAAATATTTACCTGCAAATATATCTTTAAAAATTCTCATGAATTACAATTTTTGCGTAAAATTAATGAACTTTTAAACTACGTTTTAAATGCTGAAACGGAACGATATTTACATTTAAAGTTAATTAAAAGTAACATTTGCCATGTTAAATTGCATTAATTTTTATAAATAAACAATGAACCTCAATTCTTTTTACTCGATCTCATCCATTTAAAAATTCACTAGTTTTGCTTTTCTTTTCTCGATTCATTAGAATAACACGTACTTCTTGAAGGATATAAGTGAAATCTTTGACTGGCTGGCCTCTTTATAATAAGAAATTTCGCTCATATTTTGTTATTCTTCATCTGCACAGACTAAATTTCTTTTTGAATGGATGGTAGAACCGAAATTTCTTATAGCGCCTCTTCTTCACAATAAAGAATTGTATAATTATATTTCGTTTTTCTCGAGAATCAGCATAATTTATTCTAAAAAAATATAACATTTTATACTTCTTAAGAAGTAGAAAAAATTCTGCATGTGTTTCTCTCTTCACAAAAGGAAAATTCGCTACTTCTATGCAATTACCTTGAATCAGCTTAAATTTTCGATGGTTCATGTCAAAGAATGCGTGAAAGTAATTTTCCAAGTATAAAATTCCTTTCAAATACCCTTTTCGTCTCCCCTTCTCCGTCGATGGTTCCTGTCGAAAAGCGCGTGAAAGTAATTTTCCAAGTGCAAAATTCCTTTCACGCACTCTTCTCGTCTCCTCTTCTCCGTCGATGGTTCCTGTCGAAAAGTGCGTGAAAGTAATTTTCCAAGTCCAAAATTCCTTTCACGCACTCTTCTCGTCTCCTCTTCTCCGTCGATGGTTCCTGTCAAAACGTGCGTGAAAGTAATTTTCCAAGTGCCAAATTCCTTTCACGCACTCTTCTCGTCTCCTCTTCTCCGTCGATGGTTAATAATGTCGAAAAGTGCGTGAAAGTAAGTTTCCCAGTGCAAAATTCCTTTCACGCACTCTTCTCGTCTCGTCTTTTAGGTCGATGGTTCCTGTCGAAGACTGCACTCTTCTCAGGGTCCTAATATGCCCGTGTTCGACTCTTGCATATCTTTGTTCGTAATAAAAAATTTCTCATCAACTATTTAGTGCCAGTGAGGAATTTTATTTCTTATCTATAAAATATTCTTCAAAATGAACCTAAAATGAAAAATGCTTAATTAAAAAAAATACGAAAACAAATCGAAATATTGATTTTTTACGAATTCTTTAAATGCTTACCACAAGTTGTTAGGTCCTAATATGTCCATTTTTAACTCTTGCTTCTCTTTGTTCATAGTAAGAAATAAAATTTCTCCTTGACTATTTAGTGCCTGTGAGGAATTTTATTTCTTATCTATACGATATTCTTCAAAATGAACCTAAAATGAAAAATGCTTAATTAAAAAAAATACGAAAACAAATCAAAATATTGATTTTTGACGAATTTTTTAAATGCTTACCACAAGTTGTTAGGTCCTAATATGTCCATTTTTAACTCTTGCTTCTCTTTGTTCATAGTAAGAAATAAAATTTCTCCTTGACTATTTAGTGCCCGTGGGGAATTTTATTTCTTATCTATACGATATTCTTCAAAATGAACCTAAAATGAAAAATGCTTAATTAAAAAAAAATACGAAAACAAATCAAAATATTGATTTTTAACGAATTCTTTAAATGCTTACCACAAGTTGTTAGGTCCTAATATGTCCATTTTTAACTCTTGCTTTTCTTTGTTCATAGTAAGAAATAAAATTTCTCCTTGACTATTTAGTGCCCGTGAGGAATTTTATTTCTTATCTATACGATATTCTTCAAAATGAACCTAAAATGAAAAATGCTTAATTAAAAAAAATACGAAAACAATTCAAAATATTGATTTTTGACGAATTCTTTAAATGCTTACCACAAGTTGTTAGGTCCTAATATGTCCATTTTTAACTCTTGCTTTTCTTTGTTCATAGTAAGAAATAAAATTTCTCCTTGACTATTTAGTGCCCGTGAGGAATTTTATTTCTTATATTTCTTATCTATACGATATTCTTCAAAATGAACCTAAAATGAAAAATGCTTAATTAAAAAAAATACGAAAACAAATCAAAATATTGATTTTTGACGAATTCTTTAAATGCTTACCACAAGTTGTGAGGTCCTAATATGTCCATTTTTAACTCTTGCTTCTCTTTGTTCATAGTAAGAAATAAAATTTCTCCTTGACTATTTAGTGCCCGTGAGGATTTCTATTTCTTATCTATACGATATTCTTCAAAATGAACCTAAAATGTAAAATGCTTAGTTAAAAAAATACGAAAACAAATCAAAATATAGATTTTTTACGAATTCTTTAAATGCTTACCACAAGTTGTTAGGTCCTAATATATCCATTTTCAACTCTTGCTTTTCTTTGTTCATAGTAAGAAATAAAATTTCTCCTTGACTATTTAGTGCCCGTGAGGAATTTTATTTCTTATCTATACGATATTCTTCAAAATGAACCTAAAAAGAAAAATGCTTAATTAAAAAAAATACGAAAACAAATCAAAATATTGATTTTTGACGAATTCTTTAAATGCTTACCACAAGTTGTTAGGTCCTAATATGTCCATTTTTAACTCTTTCTTCTCTTTGTTCATAGTAAGAAATAAAATTTCTCCTTGACTATTTAGTGCCCGTGAGGAATTTTATTTCTTATCTATAGGATATTCTTCAGAATGAACCTAAAATGAAAATTTTGTAATTGAAAAATACGAAAACAAATCGAAATATTGATTCTTTACGAATTCTTTAAATGCTTACCACAAGTCGTAGGGTCCTAATATGCCCATTTTCGACTCTTCCTTAACTTTGTTCATAGTAAGAAATAAAATTTCTCCTTGACTATTTAGTGCCCGTGAGGAATTTTATTTTTTATCTATACGATATTCTTCAAAATGAACCTAAAATGAAAAATGCTTAATTAAAAAAAATCCGAAAACAAATCAAAATATTGATTTTTTACGAATTCTTTAAATGCTTACCACAAGTTGTTAGATCCTAATATGTCCATTTTTAACTCGTGCTTCTCTTTGTTCATAGTAAGAAATAAAATTTCTCCTTGAATATTTAGTGCCCATGGGGAATTTTATTTCTTATCTATACGATATTCTTCAAAATGAACCTAAAATGAAAAATGCTTAATTAAAAAAAAAAATACGAAAACAAATCAAAATATTGATTTTTGACGAATTCTTTAAATGCTTACCACAAGTTGTTAGGTCCTAATATGTCCATTTTTAACTCTTGCTTCTCTTTGTTCATAGTAAGAAATAAAATTTCTCCTTGACTATTTAGTGCCTGTGGGGAATTTAATTTCTTATCTATACGATATTCTTCAAAATGAACCTAAAATGAAAAATGCTTAATTAAAAAAAATACGAAAACAAATCAAAATATTGATTTTTTACGAATTCTTTAAATGCTTACCACAAGTTGTTAGGTCCTAATATGTCCATTTTTAACTCTTGCTTCTCTTTGTTCATAGTAAGAAATAAAATTTCTCCTTGACTATTTAGTGCCCGTGGGGAATTTTATTTCTTATCTATACGATATTCTTCAAAATGAACCTAAAATGAAAAATGCTTAATTAAAAAAAAATACGAAAACAAATCAAAATATTGATTTTTGACGAATTCTTTAAATGCTTACCACAAGTTGTTAGGTCCTAATATGTCCATTTTTAACTCTTGCTTCTCTTTGTTCATAGTAAGAAATAAAATTTCTCCTTGACTATTTAGTGCCCGTGTTGAATTTTATTTCTTATCTATACGATATTCTTCAAAATGAACCTAAAATGAAAAATGCTTAATTAAAAAAAAATACGAAAACAAATCAAAATATTGATCTTTGACGAATTCTTTAAATGCTTACCACAAGTTGTTAGGTCCTAATATGTCCATTTTTAACTCTTGCTTCTCTTTGTTCATAGTAAGAAATAAAATTTCTCCTTTACTATTTAGTGCCCGTGAGGAATTTTATTTCTTATCTATACGATATTCTTCAAAATGAACCTAAAATGAAAAATGCTTAATTAAAAAAAATACGAAAACAAATCAAAATATTGATTTTTACGAATTCTTTAAATGCTTACCACAAGTTGTGAGGTCCTAATATGTCCATTTTTAACTCTTGCTTCTCTTTGTTCATAGTAAGAAATAAAATTTCTCCTTGACTATTTAGTGCCCGTGAGGATTTCTATTTCTTATCTATACGATATTCTTCAAAATGAACCTAAAATGTAAAATGCTTAGTTAAAAAAATACGAAACAAATCAAAATATAGATTTTTACGAATTCTTTAAATGCTTACCACAAGTTGTTAGGTCCTAATATATCCATTTTCAACTCTTGCTTTCTTTGTTCATAGTAAGAAATAAAATTTCTCCTTGACTATTTAGTGCCCGTGAGGAATTTTATTTCTTATCTATACGATATTCTTCAAAATGAACCTAAAAAGAAAAATGCTTAATTAAAAAAAATACGAAAACAAATCAAAATATTGATTTTTGACGAATTCTTTAAATGCTTACCACAAGTTGTTAGGTCCTAATATGTCCATTTTTAACTCTTTCTTCTCTTTGTTCATAGTAAGAAATAAAATTTCTCCTTGACTATTTAGTGCCCGTGAGGAATTTTATTTCTTATCTATAGATATTCTTCAGAATGAACCTAAAATGAAAATTTTTAATTGAAAAATACGAAAACAAATCGAAATATTGATTCTTTACGAATTCTTTAAATGCTTACCACAAGTCGTAGGGTCCTAATATGCCCATTTTCGACTCTTCCTTAACTTTGTTCATAGTAAGAAATAAAATTTCTCCTTGACTATTTAGTGCCCGTGAGGAATTTTATTTTTTATCTATACGATATTCTTCAAAATGAACCTAAAATGAAAAATGCTTAATTAAAAAAAATCCGAAAACAAATCAAAATATTGATTTTTTACGAATTCTTTAAATGCTTACCACAAGTTGTTAGATCCTAATATGTCCATTTTTAACTCGTGCTTCTCTTTGTTCATAGTAAGAAATAAAATTTCTCCTTTACTATTTAGTGCCCGTGAGGAATTTTATTTCTTATCTATACGATATTCTTCAAAATGAACCTAAAATGAAAAATGCTTAATTAAAAAAAATACGAAAACAAATCAAAATATTGATTTTTTACGAATTCTTTAAATGCTTACCACAAGTTGTTAGATCCTAATATGTCCATTTTTAACTCGTGCTTCTCTTTGTTCATAGTAAGAAATAAAATTTCTCCTTTACTATTTAGTGCCCGTGAGGAATTTTATTTCTTATCTATACGATATTCTTCAAAATGAACCTAAAATGAAAAATGCTTAATTAAAAAAAATACGAAAACAAATCAAAATATTGATTTTTTACGAATTCTTTAAATGCTTACCACAAGTTGTTAGATCCTAATATGTCCATTTTTAACTCTTGCTTCTCTTTGTTCATAGTAAGAAATAAAATTCTTCTTGAATATTTAGTGCCCGTGGGGAATTTTATTTCTTATCTATACGATATTCTTCAAAATGAACCTAAAATGAAAAATGCTTAATTAAAAAAAAAATACGAAAACAAATCAAAATATTGATTTTTGACGAATTCTTTAAATGCTTACCACAAGTTGTTAGGTCCTAATATGTCCATTTTTAACTCTTGCTTCTCTTTGTTCATAGTAAGAAATAGAATTTTCCTTGACTATTTAGTGCCCGTGGGGAATTTTATTTCTTATCTATACGATATTCTTCAAAATGAACCTAAAATGAAAAATGCTTAATTAAAAAAAAATACGAAAACAAATCAAAATATTGATTTTGACGAATTCTTTAAATGCTTACCACAAGTTGTTAGGTCCTAATATGTCCATTTTTAACTCTTGCTTCTCTTTGTTCATAGTAAGAAATAAAATTTCGCCTTGAATATTTAGTGCCCGTGGGGAATTTTATTTCTTATCTATACGATATTCTTCAAAATGAACCTAAAATGAAAAATGCTTAATTAAAAAAAAATACGAAAACAAATCAAAATATTGATTTTTGACGAATTCTTTAAATGCTTACCACAAGTTGTTAGGTCCTAATATGTCCATTTTTAACTCTTGCTTTCTTTGTTCATAGTAAGAAATAAAATTTCTCCTTGACTATTTAGTGCCCGTGGGAATTTTATTTCTTATCTATACGATATTCTTCAAAATGAACCTAAAATGAAAAATGCTTAATTAAAAAAAAATACGAAAACAAATCAAAATATTGATTTTTGACGAATTCTTTAAATGCTTACCACAAGTTGTTAGGTCCTAATATGTCCATTTTTAACTCTTGCTTCTCTTTGTTCACAGTAAGAAATAAAATGTCTCCTTGACTATTTAGTGCCCGTGAGGAATTTTATTTCTTATCTATACGATATTCTTCAAAATGAACCTAAAATAAAAAATGCTTAATTAAAAAAAATACGAAAACAAATTAAAATATTGATTTTTTACGAATTCTTTAAATGCTTACCACAAGTTGCTAGGTCCAAATATGTCAATTTTTAACTCTTGCTTCTCTTTGTTCATAGTAAGAAATAAAATTTCTCCTTGACTATTTAGTGCCCGTGGGGAATTTTATTTCTTATCTATACGATATTCTTCAAAATATGTGAACCTAAAATGAAAATTTTTCATTAAACTTAAGATTTAGTGAAAGGTAAAGATGGATGCATCACGTCTGTGGCTAAGAAAGAACTTAGGTAAGCTAATCAAATGTCTATTCTTACTTAATTATGTTTAGCATTAGATACAAAGAGCTTAATTTTTTAAACTCATGTTTCAAATATGAACATACCATGTTTTACAAGGATGAAACATGTAATTTGTCACGTCTGTGGACATCACGTCCGTGTATTTTTGGACCACGGACATAATGTTTTAATTATATAGGAATAAATTTATTAAATATAAGTGAAGTGCATTATAGTAACACTATATTTTGCCGTGAACTAATATAATAAAATAAAGTTGAAATTTTATTAAAGTGTAACACATTAATAAAATATTTTTATGTTAATTTTGGGGGTTAAAACTTTTCTAAATGAAACCTTATTAAATTAGACTTACTATCAGAATAATTAATATTAATTGTATGATCTGGACCGATGCTATATTTCTAATGTAGTATGTAAGTGTAACTCAAATCCAAAGTTTCAAAAACTTTCGTCAATATTTTTTTCGAGTTTTTTTGCGTCAAATGGTTTGTTTTCAGAGTATTCACCCTTTTGTGCACCAAAAACGCTTTACATTCTTTTGATTACACAATTTCCACGTTTTGAATATAACTAATTTCAAATTTTTTTTAAAGTCCGTGGAAAAATCGTATGACAAAGTTCCTTTTTAATGAGCCAAGATTTTAAAATTGAGAAACAAAATTCACTTACAATTTAAAGAGATATTTGAAGTTGATAAAATGAAAGCAGATGTGGCGACTAAGAAGACTTAAATTTTTTTTATTATTCCTGCCTAACTACTACTGTTTTATTTTAACTCATAATGATTTATCAAATTTAAAACTTCTTATTTGCAAAAACTATTTTTAAAGTTACAGACTTTTTTTTCTAACTTAACCTTTCTTACATAATTTGCATGTACATTTCAATCGCACTAGATTCATGTCAATTTTATGTTTTTCACCCCAAGCGAATTGTAAACAAGGCTTTTGAATAATATGAAAATCACAAACTGCTGGAATTACAGGTATTTATTAATTAAAATACTTTGCTTTGCAAGTTGATTTTTCAAAAATATTTGCAATCATAAACTTAATTTTCCTCTTTTTAAAATAATTTTTTTCAACAAAATTACATATCTCTACATTTTTAAGCACGTAACTACGTTTGGAAGAGGCTTTAATACCTGCACATAATTTGCATTTTGTTCAATAACCTATATACTACTATTAATATTAACAATATACTTTTAATATCAAACACATATTTGTACACTCCAACTCGCCTATAATAGGTAATTGTTATATTAAACTATATTTTAATGACAAGTTCAAATTTAACTTTTGTACAAATTTTGGTCAATAATCTTTAATTTCTTGCTTACTACATAAAAACATGCCTGAATGGCTTACATATCAAACCCAAAATATCACAAATATTTGTTTTCAAGTGATATTTACAACTGTGTTATTATGGTCCGTTCTTATTTAGAATACTGTAGCCTCATATGGGACTCTTATTATAACAACAATATAAAATTAATCGAACGAGTCCAAAACTGTTTTCTTCGTTTTTTTATATTTTAAGATCTTTCATAGATCTGTGTATCTTTAGATCTATCCCCATTTGATATTTGTAACACATATTTAATTTCTCTACCCTTAAATCTAGGCGTGAAGTTTCCTGTCTTCTGTTTTTCCATAAGGTTCTAAACAATATAATAGAATTGATTTTAACTACATAACTAGTACATTACATCTCTTTATTCCCAATAGATTTTCACGTAATCGTCGTTTATTTTTTCATGGCTCTAATCATTACAACTATATCCAAAATTTCTGTCTGTTAGTTACTAAGTTTTATAAAATTTGCATTTCTTACGAACTTGATATTTTTGCTATGTACTTTAAGGAATTTAAAGCAAATTGTTTGCGAGTTTTATCTGTATAATGTGTTCGTTTATTTTTAGACACAATTATTTCGTGTTTGTTTTCGTATTCTAATTGTTTTGTTCAATGTACGTTGTAATTAAACTTGTTCTGTAATGTGCATTTAAAACTGAATAAATAGATAAACTATAAATTAACTAACTGTAGAAGGAAGGATATTTCAGGTATGGTATCAACTTACCTTCTTTTTTCTGCAGTAGCGAAGCCTCGATGCCGGATAAGTTGTATCCTCTAGTGAGGATATTATTAAGAACATTTCAAATGAGCAGTTTTAGTCACAGTTTTGAAGATGGAAACTTTTCAATTATGCGATTTAAATGAATACTCTAAAAAAGAAATTAAGATTTAGGTATATGCTAAAAAAAACTACAAGCACAGTTTTAAAAAACACACAAAATATTTTTAACTTAAACTTAATTCAAAGTTATTTAGTGTAAAATATGTTATTTTGTTCATTAAAAAGCAATACTTAAGTTACACATATTTTTTGCTCAATTAAGGTTTTAACTGCAAAATTTTTTGAAAGTTTCAACGAATAATAAAGCGTACATATTAAACAGTGTGGAAGCTAAAACGAATATCAAATAGTTATTTTTCAAGAAACGTAACAATTTTATTTCATGAGTATAACTTTAAAGAATATTTACTCTAATATAATGGAACAATTTCAATTGAATTACAATTAGTTAAAATGTTTGTTTGTGTAATGTTTGAAGTATGCGTCCACATCTTAATAAAAGGATTACAAAATGAATCAATTTGAAAAATTTCTGCAACTTAATAAATACCATTGTTAAACTTTAATATTAAAATACGTTATTGAAATAAGTAATAATGTATTAGCTATACTGATATTTTAATTGTTTCTCTTATTTCATACTAGCAAAGAATTCCCCTTCTTCGCACAGCTAGAAAAGGAAAGAGAACTTTAATTGCGATCAATTAATAGTTTATTTATGCAACTAAACATTAAGAAATAAAAATTTAAAGCGTTTTTTAGATTGTCATGTAGTACTAGCGACAGTTTTGTTCTGTACAACTATGATATAATGACCTGACCATTTATTGGCGAAGTTTGGCGAGCTTGAAAATTTACCTTTGGATTACTATACATATTGAGTTGCATGAAATATGAAGTGGAATGTTTACCACATTTGGAAATTTTCGTTGCTTGGCAACAAATTCAAATCGCCATATTGACCGGCCATTATATCATAGCTGTTCCGTATTTTCAGCTAGTCAATAAATCATTGAGAGAGGGAGACAGCTGTCAATTAAAATTTAAACTCCTATTATTGCAGTTATAGTAGTAGAATTTGCTTACTTATATTTCAAAATTTCGCAACTCGGAAATCTATTTATTTATAATTTAAAATAGTGATGAGCAATCGTATTATGTTTATAGCCATTTCCAACTACAAGGTACTAACTGCCGAAAAATAATATTATTATATTGAACTTTTTTCTAAATGCTAATTTTTATTCACATAATACGCATAAAAATAAAATATAATTGTTTGGTTATAAAGATTGATACAAATATTATATGTTTATACTTTTATTATTAAAATTCAATTAGTAGTGCTATTGGGCTTTTTTGCTCAGCATCATTAAAAAAATGCTTAATGATTTGAATGTTTATAAAATTAACATGATTAGTGTAAAATATCTTTTATCTTATTCTATTTAAGTAAGTTTTGTAGGCAAATAGCTTTTATTGCATGATTTTATGTTTTCATGCAATATTAACATATATATAGGGAAAAAAACAATAAATATAAGTTTTTTAAAAAATATTTCAGGGTCAAAACTTTTGATATTTAAAAAAGCTTCAAGTTACTTACATACGAAAAAAAATCAGGTCCCCATTGAGTTTAAAATGATGGAAATCAGAATTAAACTTAAGGCTCGGAACTTACTATGTAAACTTTGCATCAAAAATGGCGTCTAAGTGGGAAATTTTTTAAACAATTAAACAGCTTTTATTGTATTAAAAAGCTATAGTTAAAATACACATTAAGCAAGGCATTGTTGAAACAAAAGTAACAAAATTTTATTGTTGCAAATTCAAATGCTCTAAAATTCTAGCAGTAACAGAACGCAGCAATATTAATTGATTGGAATCTTTCGGAGGAATTTGAAAATGTAAAATAAATGTTTGAATGAATATCTTTTAATTACCTGACGCTGTCTAATAAATACCTGACTTTTATTGTTAACAATGATACATCATTTTCAAATTGAAAATTTAATTGAAAATTTAATTCAAAATTAATCATTTTCAATATTTAAAGGTCATAAAATCAAGAAGTTTACGATTTAAAAACAATTATAATCGTTTCCGTCAATTATTTCCTTCGAAACAATTACCTATCTGCAACTTTTAAAACAACTAAATGCATAAAGGGATGCTTCAATTCCGACATATTTCTGTAATATTAAATAAAATATGTACTTTTAATATTTTACACACATAATTGTACGTACTTAAACTCATACCCTAGTGTAGTGATACTCTTATATTTTACTATATTTTTTATTGAACTATATTAGAATGAACTTAAATTTTACTTAGGAGATCAAATCTTTTTTTTTAGTAAGATTAAACTTCGCGTTTGCTACTTAATAAAAAAAATCCTGATGTATACTTTGGCATAATTATTAAAAACTATAAAACCCTGAATACTTAGTTTCCAAACGAAATAATAATTTATCGGCAGTTTTTTTGTTGTTGTGAATAACGACACACTATAAAAAAACTGTTGTTTTTACAGTTAAATACTATCTTTTTTACAGTTAAAAACTGTGTTTTAGTCAAACAGTTTATAACTGTTTTTATCTTCGTTAACATGACGTCACACTCACAACTCATCAAATACACCTGCCCTTCGGGAAATTTGAAGACGTGACAAGAGTGACGTGTTGAGATTATCGTTCTGATTCGTTCCCGCGCATTGGGTTTCTGTAGCGTTAATGTTTATTAACTGTAACTTTGATTTAGTTGTATTAACTGTAATTGTAACTTTTTTGTGGCGGTCAGCACAAATACCCAATACTAGCCCTCGCGACCGAGTAATTACTTTTTCGCAGATGGTTCAGTATTGGGCTCACACGCAAGAGGTTCCTGGATCAAAACCGGGCCTTGTCCATTCCTCTTCCACTAGCGTGCGAGCCCAAAACTGAACCGTCTGCGACAAAGTAATTACTCGGTCACGAGGGCTAGTATTGGGTATCTTATTTTCGAAGGAAGAAACCGTTAAATTAACAAGGAAAATCTGGAATTTCAACAGGGAAAAACTGTTAAATTAACAGTCTGCTAAATTAACAGTTTTCCCCTGCTAAATTAAGAGTTTCTAACTGTTAAAATTACAGTTTTTCTGTAAACAATTACAGTTTTAAACTGTAAAGAACAGTTATTAACTGGCGTCAAAGTTGACAGTTTTTAACTGTAAAAACAACAGGTATTTTTTTACAGTGCAGGTATGGTTTCGACTTACCTTCTTTTTGTTGTTTTGTAGTGTTATCATCCAGTAAAACTGCGATTCCAATAAAATTGTGCAATCGTATGAATACTTCAAGTCGTACACTGAGAAAAAAATACTGTAAACGTACAAAAAATGTTTTTGTAACGTTACAGAAATAACCAATTTTACAAAAAAAGTTTTTGTAATTCTGAACAGAAATCTTCATTTCTACAGTTACAGGAAATGTTCTAGTATTCACAATTTCTTTCAACCAATCATCTTCGACTTGAAGTTGCGCGCGCATCGCTTCTAAAGTTTCGTTTGTGATCTGGATCAATTCATCGCCATTTAAAAATGATATAACGTTTTAAATTTGATACAGGTATAAAATATAGGTGAGTAACTTTTATTTCTTTCTATTATACTATTTATAATTCTTATTTTTGTATTCGGCATTGTTCCGATTGTTTAATGTTTTATGTTCATGAACATTTCGTTAACATGTAATGAAGCCGACGCCGTGGCGCAACGGTTAGGGAGCTAGCCTTTGGAGCTTCTGGGTTCGGGTTCGAATCCCGGTAAGGCATGGATGTTTGTGTTTGTCAATAAATGTTGTTATTTGTCTATGGTGTTTGTGTCGTCTCTTTCTTTGTGTGTCTCTTGTGCCTGTGTCATTTCTGGGGTTGAGTACAATAGACCTGAGGTTGCAGTGCTCGGCGAACTTGCCCCCCACCAAGAAAGTCATAAGTCATAACATATAATGAAAATTGTTCTGTTTTGCTAGAATTTTGCTAGGTAATAATAATAATATACATAAAAAAGTCTTGTAAAATAACAAAAACATTACATGTATAGCATACATAAAAAAGTCTTGTAAATTTTCAAGATATATATAGGTAATGTTAACACAAATATATTAAGTGTTTTTACAGTACTATTTTTAGTAGTTATTTACTAGAAATTTTCTAGGAAAAGTTTTTTACAAAAAAAATTTTTGTTATGGTTACAGATTTTTTTTCACAGTGTAGTTTCAAGAACAAAAATCCTCATATGGGTAATCAAACAATCCTCTAACAATAAGTCAAGATTTAAGTATATGCATAAAACTACAATCACAGTTTTAACACAAACAAAAGGTTTTCAAATTAATACATAAAAAAAATTAATAAAAAAATGCTTGTTTATTGGTTAAAAACGTGATATTTAAGTAATATTTAAGCGGTAGATGAATTAGCTTAGTTTAATTATATTTTGCAAAAATCTATGTCAGTTATAATAAAAAGATATACAACTAGTCAAATCATGCATCAAATATCTTAAAATTCTGTTACAAATAAATGCACCAAAATACGTTTATTTCATAAATATAATTTTAACATAAAAAATATTTACCTCAATAAAATATGTAATTTCAATTCAATGTAAATATTAAAGAAAATCATAACGTTTTTGATTTGCGTCTTTATCTTTTGAAAATGTAGTCAAAATGAAGCTATTTTAACAATATATGTTTCTTAGAAAAATAACATTGTTTAAAGTTGCAAATGAAACAAGTATTTTTTTCTGATATAATATGCCACATTAAAAAGTTAGAGTTGTGTGCTATACAGGTAACAAAATAAGTGATAATTTAAAGTCCGACTGCTGCAATATCGGATGAGATTTAAAATTCTACAAATAGTTATTACATTTAATTATGCAAATGAATTAATTTGAATATTGTTCTTGTAAACAGCTAAAACTATTTAGTTTATACTAGGGGGCACGCCCCCTTCTCGCTATCGCTCGCCAAATACTATTAATCATTAATTATTAAAATAACTCATTTCTTAAATTATTTTTTGTGCACATTGTTTTTGAACTTGCAGCAAACTTTTGAGTTCTGATTTTCTTATTTTAAAATATCGCTTCGATCTACGATTGCAAATGCCACGATAATTTTTAATAAGGAAATCTTTCATGTTCTCTCAGCAGACATTTTCAGTTTTGAGCAGCATTTAAAAAAAATATTTGTTGACATTTCACAGACTTGGCAAACGCACGGTTTGTTGTCATTTTGACTTGGTGACATTTTTCGACTGGCGCCAAATCCGGACTTTTAGGTTAACCGCCTTTAGTATCCTTTTAAAATAAAATAATTACAAATTAATGCTTAGAAATTAATGGTTATTAGTGCGAAAATATTTCGCTGCTTGACTAAGATCCATTTGTAAATAAATTGGAAACCGTAGTAGCCGTCAACGCTGAGAAACTATATTTAAAACCAATTCGATTTTTTCCTATTTTATTAACAATTGTGTTTGGTAGTTCAGTCAATCGAAATTATAATTTAAGGTTTCAAACATTAAACGTCCCTAATACTATGCATGTTTAAATTTAAACTTACTGATTTTGCACATAATATTTATGGTTGTTTTTCATTTTTTGACCTAATTGCAGCCATTCCCGAAATTGTCAATCCTTGGGTTATTTCGTAGTGCTTTTCTCAAAAAAATACATTCAATGTTTTTCTGCCGTATCGAACTATGTTTTGTGCATAATATGTATAGTTATTTTTTCCTTTTTCAAGCCATTCCTGAAGAAACACTTTTTTGTACTTTTCAGTCGGCCATTTTGAAATAAGTAGTATTTTTGTTCATTTCGATTGTTGCCATTCCAGAGATAGAAATATAAGGAAATTTGGGCGCCGTATAAGAGTATTATATATATATAGATTATAGCTGTTTTAAACAATGTTGAAATAACTTATTTCACCAGTACACCAAACTCCGAACGTCATGTTAAGAGTTATATTAATCTCTTGTATATATAAATCCTCATGTTATAAAATTATATTATGTCAATTTTCAGACTGTGCTATAATACTGACTAGTTCGATTCTTGAACAAGATTTTATACAGTGACTGAAAAAGTGTTTGTAAATTAAACTCTAGTCTTAATTTTATGATAACAGCAGTGATTTCTTTAAATTTTAATATTTTCAATTTTAATGTTTAATTTTTCATGTTTTTATCAGTTAATATAGTGTTGTATAAAAGCCCAAAGAACAAATTTAAAGATAAAAATTATAAAATAAAAACCTTTTATGAAACAATGAGTTTAAAAAAATCTGAATCTAAGAATTTAAGTCCAAATATTTTAGAATTGATATTTTAAGAGTTTATTTGCTCTCTTCAAATAAAGCCTTATTGTTTTCTTTCATGACACGTGTTTAAGGCCTATATTTCGTAATTTTGTTTCTCTTATTTGATAAAATATCGCCATTTTTGTTTCGCCAAATGCAATCACGAACCGTAATCACAAATTTAAAATTGAGGAATTTCACTGATACCAATTATTTACGCAAGAACTTGCGCCCTTGGTGTTAACTTTTAAACAAAACATTAAGTTTAGAATAAAAAGTTAGTTTTATAAGTAAGTAAAATATAATATTAATTATGTGAGCTTTCTTTGAATGTTCGTTGAAAAAATAGTCTTACCGTTGCAAAAAAACGTAAACTTTTCTCTACAACAAAAGTCAGTTTTATTCTTAAAAATCAGATACAATCACTTTCCAATCTTTATATTTTTACAGAAATAAATGTGATACGCAACCTATTGTCAGAAGTCAGAAGCTGGAATAAAGGCAACAGAATAAATGTGGTGTTTTAAATTGTTATCACTTACTGTTGTAAGGAAGTACGTAACAAAGTTTTTGCACTCATTTTTAAAAAACGAATTGTAACAAAGAAATTTTTACTTTTTTTCATATTTGTAAGTTTCAATTCATTTTTATAATCCGGGACTCGAGAGAACCACTATTAACATTGTTTTTGCTAGGGGAGACCGAGGCTAGTTTTCCGTGTTTTCTTCTTTTTGATTGTACATTTTTTACTGTCATTGTCTTCCTTACATGCTTATCAACAAATTAGCATTACTACTTTTCCAAAAAGTACACATACTTTTTGGCAGCAAGTGGTTAAATACAAGCATGTTGAGGTGGAAAACGTGCACCGTAATGCGGGGTAAATTTTCCCAGACTGCCAAAAAGTGATGGGGCAAATTTTTCAACTATTTTTTTTTAAAGATTTAACACATTTGGAAAACATTTTGTATTTTTTACGTAGATTTATTGTAAACTAAAATAGCTCAAAAGAGTATACCCAGAATATAGAAATTTTTTTTAAAAAAGCCAGTTTTTTATACCAAACTATATTAACCAATTTCATTAAAGGTCATTATCATCTGGATCTCTTTAAACTTACATAAAACTTCCCTTTTTGTTTAACTATACTTTGGTGCTCTTTTCTAGAGGTTGTCTAAGTATTGTTAAGATTATAAAAAATTGATTGACTAAAGTTTGGTGTGATTGATTCCCCCTTTCTTTATCTAGCCCATTGACTCAAAACTTTGCGTGCAACATGACACATTACTATTTTACAGTGTAATCATTCACGATCTAAGGGGGATATTTAAGATTCTGGATGCGTTTCGGCTACTACATCTATTCCTGACAGTTTTTAGAGCGACATAGATTGTATTTTGAATAGTACGAGTTCATTCAGCTTTCTTTTTCATAACTATGCAGACAATTTTGAATCTAGGGCAACTTTTTTTAATTGCATGTTCATAATATAAAAATAATTTGGTTTTTGAATATTAAGTTTAATTTACAAAGGTTGGAGCACGCTTTCCTGCAAAGCATTGTTGTAAATCTTGCCCCATGAGAGTTTGGGAAACATGCCCCATCGTCATATTTGGACTTTAATAGTACCTTGAAGAGTAGAATTTTAAATTATTGTGAAAACGAATGCATAATTGCGTAGAGAGAGGAGCCACCCTTTAGTATACACAATAATAAAACTGTAAGCTTAATAAAAGTACGTTTGATTTAGGTTTGAATGTAAGCATGAAAATTCACTCAACGTTGAAAAAATCACAAAAACGGCTCTAACACACCATTACAACACCAACTGAGCAAAATTCTTGCTGGTGTTATAAAACAAGTAGCTTCACAGCCATTTGGCTCCTCCTACATGCTCATTTCTGATATAAGGCCGGGTGGAAAACTTATTACCCCATGAGAAAACTAGCCCCGGTCTCCCCTATAGACCGCTACAAAGGACATCTATCGATAAATAGCTTTATTAAGGTAATTAAATAAGTTTTTAACTCTTTGGAGCGGCAATTTTAACTTTGAAGATAAACACGTTTTGTGTGATTAATATTGCTCTATTGTAATGTAATATTGAAGTTACTTAAACGTCACAAAGAAGCATTTGATCAATTAGCAAAGTAATTAACAACTGTCCTAATTAAAGTTCACCGGGTTCAAGAATGTCATTTATCATATGCTTGCTTAGTTAAAAGTATTACAGTAGCATTATCAGTACATTTTGTGGACCACTGCTCACTTTTTGGACGAAACCTTCTCAGAGAAGAAACTTTTTAATACTTAAAATACAACCACCAAATTAAAAAATATTTGAAGCAGAAAAGCAGTTTGCTTGTTGAAAATTCAGTTTTAGTATCAGAAAAGCATCAAAGAACTTAAATATTCCCAATAGATCGTGAATAATTGCACTGTAAAATATTAATATGTCATGTTGCACCCAAAATTTGAAGCAAATTGGCTGGCTAAAAAAAGGGAGGCAATCTCACCAAACTTCAGTGCATGCGTTATTATTTTTTGTGCAATCTGTAGCAATTCTGTAGACAATCCCTAAAAAGGAGCACCAAACTATGGTTACACAAGTTAGTTACACATTTTAATTTACAATAAAATGTACATAAAAATGTTTTTGAAGTGTGTGTGTCAAATATTTTCAAGAATCGTTCGAAAATTTGTCCCATCCATTTTTGGCAGTTTGGGAAAATGTACGAATAAAACCATTCGCTAGCAAAAGGTATATTTAATTTTTAGAAAAGTTGTAATACTAGTTTGTAGATAACATTATTATCTTAAACGGCAATTTCAAATTGTTAAAGTTATTATCAGTAATTTTAATTATTAAATTCATATTAATGCATTTATCAATGATTAATTTATTTACATTCATAAATAAGTCGAAACTCAGTATTTTTGGAGCTAAACATCGTCTCAAAAACGCCGTAAATTTTTCTCATATAACTTGGGTAGTTAGCTGTAGTCGTTTTTTCTCATTTAGGTTTGCCAAAATGCTCACTCTATCCTTGTTATACGTCTTTTAATGCACTAACATTACTTTGTAAAAATTTGGTGTACGTTACACCATGAACATAACGTTAACAGCCTGCTTTATCGAGTAACGTTATACCACAAAATTGGAGTTAACTTGTAAGCATTTTCCAATTTTTTTTCACTTTACTCTATGAATTTGGTGTGACGTTACCCCATAATGAACTAACTTTACATAAAATTTTTACAATGTTGCACACACATTAGAAACTAAAAATAACGCCTCTCATTTTTTTTATCACTTTTACTCTTGCCATAAATATAGTGGCATAGCCTAGCTGCCTCCAGCTTTATCAAGTAACGTTACACCAAAAAAGGAGTAAACTTGTAAATATTTTGCAATTCGTTTAACGTTACTTTGTAAAAAGTTTAACGTTACTCCATGAATTTAGTGTAACGTTACCCCATAGTGAAGTAACTTTACATAAAAATGTTACAGTGTTGCACACATATTAGTAACTAAAAATCACACTCACATTTTTTCCACTTTTATTTACATGAACAAACAATTATATGTACAAGCTCTATTTTTTTTCAAAACACAAAAACATAACAACAACGACCAAGCAGACATTTCCGATCAGTTTAACCCCAAGTGGTAGTAACGGGCCTGGGGAACTGCCCTTGAAACTTGACTCGGCCTTCGCAGCACATCCTTGTCTTTTCGCAGCAGTCTTTCTTGTCCGCGTCATTGCCCGGGCAGGTCAGACAACGCATGCGGTCAAGCACGCTTCCTTGCGTCTGCGCACGGGCTACGGATAGCAGGACGCCCAGCATCAACAGGCAGTAGAAGAAGAGACGCATGGTTGGAGGTCTCAAGTGGAAAGAGCTGGAAATGATGAAGGAAGGAATGAATAAATTATAGCAAATAAATTTAGTCACTCAATATCAACATAACAAAGTCACGACCACTATTAATTTTAGCGACTTAGTGAACGCTTCTTTCCACCGACGTCACTTGACTGTGGTTCTAAATTACAACACCCGTCACTAATAGCCCTCGTGTAGCTCTAGTGCGACGATAATTCAAACTAACCTAACTTCTTTCCACCCACCGAGGCAATTTAGAGACCTCTAGGTCAATCGACTGTGGTTTTAACTGAATAATGACTTTGGTACACGTTTTATTTCATAGTTGTTACGACTCAACTAAAATGGAGCCAGTATCAAGTTATTATTATAGACAAATAAAAAGGGCATATACGATAACGACCACATTTTGTAGAAATATTGATAAATTTTATGGCTTTTCTATTAAATGCCTTTTTGTGACAAACCATCCACTCAGTCAACAGCAAAAAGTCCACAACGGAAGAGTTTAATAAGCAAAAATTCGTTTTTTGATAATTGATTTCTTTACTGCTTACTGATTTCTTTGCAGTTATTTTCTCGGCTGATTAGAAATGCGTAAACTTGTAAGAAGATTGCTTTTCGTTTTTATGTGCTCTGGTTATGAAGATCATAAACACCCTGTGAAACCAATTGTGTTACACACAAATGAGGTGATTGATGGAATAATATGATTTGAAAAGGTAGCTTTGATTTCCCATAAATTCATCAAAATCATAAATTGTCACTTGTCATATTTACTCTCATATCTGTACATTTAATATTGATTCTGGGTGAAACAATGCGAAAATAATAAAGCAAATGGTATTATTAGTTCCTTAAAGTTTAAATTTCGGATATTTGAAATAAGCTTGTGATATCAGACATTTACATCTCCTTTATACGAGATGATAAATAATATCTACATGTTAGAGGAACTAACTTTAATTTACTGTTTGTACTCATTTAAATATAAATCAGATGATTACAGTTTTTCTAGCGATTTTTTTTTTTTTGATTTCCTAAAGCGAAAACTACAAGATAAAACTTTAAAAAAAAACACGAAGGTTTAAAAAATATATAAATCTGAGATACAGTTCGCGTATTAATAAGGTAATAATAATGATATCTAAAATGCAAGTACACATCAATGTCAAACGTAAAGTAAATGTTTCTTATTCAGTAATTTTATATGCTGTGTTGAAAAGACAAAATCATTAAAGTTATAGTATGATTATTGAATATTTATGTTTTTGAATAAACGTCGTGTGTTATAAAAAAAATCTCTAGTTTTTGAAATAATCTCACGTAGGTACAGGATTTAGCACAAAAAAAAATTCATAATATTTAGTGAAATCACACAGTCTTATACTTCCACGGTATATTTGGCTTTAAAAAAAAAACATTTACATTCTTAATAATCTATTTAGCATTCTGGATTGTTATTACTTCTATGTCTTTTATCTTTTCATTTTTGTAAAATCCCATCATTATGAAATATAATGACGAATTTATAAGATTTTCAGTCAACTCTAAACTATCGATAATTAATATGGTTGATTTTAAAGATAGCTAAAAGTTATGCATGATTATCGTTACACATCGGTACAATTTATTTCCAAAACATCTTTATAACATAAATAAACAGGTTTTTTACCCAAAATTATTTTTACAAGAGTTATTGTGAAATACATTACGAAAGTTTATTATAATTTCAATAAATGTATTGAAAAATACTTTAATGTAATACTCCTTTCGATAAAGTAAAATTTGATTAAAATTAGTATTACTTTTAGATCTCAAAAATGCATTAAGTAATAATCAGTAACTGTACATTATTACATTCTTCAAAAATTTGAATTTACATACATTTATCTACTAAGATAGATAAAAAATAATAATACAGAAGTATAAATACTTATTGCTTGCGATGTGTATAAATAATTTTTCGTTTTATTAAAAACAAATATTATGCTATAATATACAATGTAGTTTTCCATACGTGTGGAGTTTAGAAAATAATTTTACTTTGGGGAACCTAAATTTTTTAACAGTATGTGATTTCTGAAGTTAAAAAAAAAACATTTTTTTAAATTTAATAATGAGGCTGGACGGTTTAATAGATAAAAATAATTCCGATAAAATTATGAAAGTGTGATATTAGTTTTAATATTTCCATGCCTAAACTAATATAAATTTATATCTGTTTATAAATTTCCTTTAGACTTTAATGATTAAGTTTTAAAAATACTTATATAAAACCTTCATCGAAAAATACTTTTTAACTGCAAAATATTTAAATGTATTTTCATTCAAATTGAAAAAATACTACTATGTACTTTCCCAACTTTTCAAATTATTTAATATTTTATTTCAAATTATTTTAATATCAAATAATATAATAACTAAATTTGAAAATACTTTTATTTAAACGATTATGGAAATCAATGTTAATAAGGTAAAACTGACATTCCATATTCGTCATAAATGATAATTTACTCCTAGATCTTGCTATACACATAAAAGTTTAGATTTTCTGTTTTAAAAATATGTTTTTTGGTAAAGTCGTACGACCAAGTGGACCATAAGAAATTAAATTGATTTCTATTCGTATTAAAGTTAATTTATGATCATGATTTTTTTTTTTTTAAAAAACTTTTTTTTGAAAGATGAAAAGAGCAAATAAATTTTGCAGTGGTCAAATTGCATAGAGTTTTTATTTAATGTGATTATATTTAATGAAACTAAAAGGAACAGATAAACTATACAGGTTTTAAGATTAAGGTTTTTAGTACTTTATATAAATACCTTGTGTTACTTTTATGTAGCATAGTACTGGCATATTGTACATAATCATGTATTTTCAAATATTATTTTGATAAAGAGCATTTAAAATGTTAATTTTAAACTGAATCTTTGGTTTCTTTATTAATACCTATGAAATTATAAATAATTATTCTCTCTTATCGTCATCAGCATTATTTAAATGAAATGTCTTAGATTTAATTTAAAATTTTAATATTATTTCATTACTTATTTTAATTTTAAAGTTAAGTGAAATCAAGTGCTCTTTTTTTTATTTAAAAAATTAATTAATTTCAATGAAATGGGCTTGTTTCACGTGGGATCTGGCAACAGCTCTGCGGTCTAGAATTACTTTTTCTCGAATTACTTTTGTTGATATTCGAAATTGAGTTTTCTAAGAATAAGTTATTTTAGTTGTTATTTTTTTAAATTACAACTTCTTTCTGTGCTGTTTGTTGTTTTAATCATTTATCAAGGACAACTTGCATTAAAAGAAGTTGGAATTTAAAAAATAACAACTTAAATATTCTTAGAAAACTCAATTTGGAATACCAAGGCAAAAGTAATTCGAGAAAAATGAAAACAAGACCGTGGAGCTGTTGCCAGATCCCTCGTGAAACAAGCCCATTAAATTCAAGAATATTTAATTCTTTTAAAATAAACTTTGTTCTCTTATACTAATTAAGTAATTTTTAAGTTTAAATGCAACATAAATTCTCAATTTTAACTTTCAAACTCTCATTTATTGGGCTACCTTACACTATTTTCCATAAAAAAAAATTTACACTTTCCATTATAACGTATCTAGATCAAATATTTCATGATCCTAACAAAAAATATTCATATCCAAAGTCAATGGCTAAAATATTAAATTCATTTTCACATGTCCGGAGAATTTTCCACGAAACACCAGTTCAACACCCTAAAAACACTCTCACTCACGCTTCCAAACAGGATGACTCTCACTTCCTGTATTTTCATAAAAAGGAAAAATTAAAATATCCTTTTTCAAAATGCCGCAAAGCCCGAAAGGAATATTTGTTGTTATGAAAAAAAAGAATGAATATTTAAATGAAAATCCTAAAAATAACAAAAAAAATCCCTACCTCTGTTAGTTGTGACCTGGTGGCAGCAATCGTTTATAACGGTTTTAAAAGCGGGAAATGGCGGCTGCTTTATATACCACTTTTCCTACTGACCTAGTGAGGGTCGAACCATCGAGTTAAGAAGAAGATGGAGATGATTGGCGTGAAAAACAGTTTAGCCGTCAGAATGTTTCCAAATAAGCCCAAACAAACTGCTCCCTCAATGTTAGTTCATGCTAAACTCGCACTACTATATTCTTTAAAAACCGTTGATCTTCCGAATAGCCTCAAAATGGGCAAAAATGTAAGTTTGTTTTCACTGCATGCTATTTTAATTTCTATTAAAATATATATTTATTTATTTAAAAAAATCAAAATTTGTTTTATTTTTGAAGAGGTTATCTTAAAATCATTCCCAAATGGAAAAAGTACAGTATGAATAAAAATTTATTATTTATAAAATTTTGAAATTTAATGCCATTATAAAAGAAAGACTGTTGCTTAAAATACGGAAAAGGCCGGGTCTAATGATCGGAGGGTTAAAAAAATAACTGTTTGAGCAGTTGTTGGCTGTAGCACGAGATCACAAGACGGAAGTAATTCCCTTCACAGGTAGAAATATAAGTTGTAAATATCGTTTCATTAGATAGTCAAAAAGTTGACAAGTCGATGTATTTAAGTTTCTACAAACTCCGCTTTAGAATCGCGCCAAATAGTTAACCGAGGGCGTTTGTTTAGGCTTACTACAAGGCGATCGATGGCTTCACTTGGCAAACCTGTTTTCGTATTGGTTTTTGCCCAACAGCATCTCCATCTTCTTCTTAACTCCATGGGTCGAACCAAGTAGCATGATGAAGGCGAGTCGTTTGGTACCCTGCTTTCCCTGTTCGATTTATCTCTTCGCTTTCACAATACCCATTTATATTTTCTTTCTTTGTTTCATGCCATGATGTCGAATCCGTTTATCAAAGATGGCAGTCGTTGATATCCCGACGTTTAATTTTTTTTATTATTATATAGAGAACGAAATGGTAACACGAAAGCCCTCCAGTGACTTTTTTTCTAATGGTCTGTCGACATAATGGTCTTCCTAAGGAGATGGAGAATAATGTTCCTTGTGTCTCTATATCTTGACAGATATTGCTCAATGGTATCTTAATGTATCTTTGTCATGTAGTAAGTGAGCTATCTTTAACATTTGGTTTTCCTAATTAGGAAAATTAATGAGTCACAGACATATAAATAGAAGACCAAACCACACGCTCCAGTTGACGTTACTGACTCCCATTGTCTTTGAAAATCACATTAAATCAATTGGATAAAATCATGATAATGTTGAATTCAAGAGATTCAAATTTATTTTAAAAAGTAAAATGGGCAATTTTCTAAGGGATGAACTAGACAATTAACACACTACTATAACATGAAAATATTAAATCTATAATTTTGTATTGAATAACCAACAATTAATAATGGAAGCACCAAAAAAAATGTAAAAATTGCAAGATAATTTCTTTTATGTTGGGTTTCGTTGTAAGTTTTGCTTATTGAAAATATTTTCCACAAGGTAGCTTTCGTGTCGAATAATGAAAATAATTTTTTAAAAACTTGCATAAAATCTTTGCGTTACTTAGGGCAGAGTGCTGTGTCAAATAATAATAATAATAATAATAATAATATGCATGTAAGATCGTCATAGCATATCACTAGTTAAATTAAGAATAACGCTTTGAAATTAATTACTCAAGAATCTAGATTATTTAAAATCGAATTGAATTTGAAATAAATCTTTAAAATTCTTTCAATACCTTAACTCAGACTTTTAAATACGTTGATATCAATGCTGAATTAACTCTTAACCCCAAAAAGTTCGTCGTCCTAACGTATTCGTTTTTACAGTAGAACAATATTAGCTATATATAGTGTGGCGGAACCTTATATCTTTTTTGTGGTGAAAGCTTACTTCTCCTTGCGGTGAGAACTCACTCCGTTTTTATTTTTGTTTTTGTAAATGCTTACTTCTTTTTGTGGTGAAAACTTACTCCGTTTTTTGGTAAAAGCTTATTTCTTTTCTGTGTAGTAACGTTACATAATATGTTTAAAAGTTATATTCTGCACTTTTAACTGTCAAACTATGTATAAATAGTTTAGACATCGGTTTCCCAAAACCACTTTTAATACCACCTCTGTATCCAGATATTTCCAGAAAGAAACTCAAACCAATGTTCCAGACCTATTACTAAATATTACGAAACAAGATTTATCTAATATCTAAATGATAAACACCATCTCAACGGTAAATCAAAACCAGATATCGCTTTACTGCATTGCAATGGCCGAGTTTCTGGAAATTACTTGACACCAAAGCGGTCAGATTTCTGCTATGAACTACCAAATGTTAGAAGATCGAAAGATTGCACTTTCACCAACCCAATTCTGTCACGCGATCTGAAACGAGACAAATCGTTGCTGAGAATTTTGGATTCCAAACTTCCCAGACATTCCTTGGAAGATAATAGTTTTCCTATGACATATTCCTGTTTTAACGTAAAATCTGTTCTTAGAGGCCAGAGGGGAACGTCTATCTTTTTCAACTAATAATATAAAACTGTACGAAATGCCATTGTTTTCCGACATATTTCTATTATTTAAAAAATTTGTCAATAAGCCCTTGTTTTTAAATTTAGATAGTTTTGAAATGCTGATGATATCATAGCTAGTCTATGTAATTCTATTTTTTTTTATTTCACTTGCAAATACTTGTTTTTATATTTTTGCTGGAAAACTAATTGCAAGAAATTAAATGGGCATGTTTCGATTAAATTAGCATGTTTCAGGTCTTGAATGGCAACAGAAATGATGAATGAAAATAAATTCCTACTCGTGCCTCGATTTGTGAATCAATGTCACGTGGGAACAGAGCACCAATCATAGCATACCAATCAAAAGAATTGTAGGAATGAAAGCTGGAAGGTAATACGTCACCTGAAACAAGTCAATTGCTTGCCGATGCAATTCTATTTTTATAATCTGTAACTAAATGTTTGTTTCTTTAACTTTGCAGGAAATGCTTAAATTGCTGACGATTTCATTGCCTGTCCGTGCAATTCTTTAACAAAAAAACTTCTTGTAAATGCTTGATTTTTCACATTCACCGGAGAGTTTAAAGTTTCAGACGATTTAATTACTTGTCTATGAAATTCTATTTGCATAATCCGCCTGTAAATGTAGAAAAGTGGGTAAATCTGTAGACGATGTCATTCCTTTTCTATGTCTATGTAGTTCTATTTTGTTAACCCTAATAATAATACTTGTAAATATTTGTTTATACGTAAAAAATTTACTTTTGCTAATGCAGGAAAAAATAATTTGACACGCAAACCACAAAAAGAAAAATCGTCATTTTCGGATACACGCCTCTCTAGCGTTGAGGTGCAGAAACTTTTAAAAATTTATTCTGTTTGAAAATACCTGTATCTAAATATTAATACTTGACTGAGTAAAAGCAAGCTATGAAAGTCCTGACTATATTATTTTCTAGTAATTGAAAATTCTTTCCCAAATTAAAAAAAAAGATGCATAAAGCAATAACAATTTGTCACGTAATTAATACTCGCGATTTTTGTGGTGTCTACTACATAACAAATGTTTTTAAGAACATCAGTTTATTAGCTTTAGTCAAAATTTCCGCAAGATATTAGATTTAGTCTTAAGTTTTTAAATTAAGAGGTTTAAATTTTTGATTATTTTCCACAGTCAATACAATCATCATATTTCCATTAGTTAAAATGTATGTTTATTTTTATAATAAATTGATTTGCTACTAAAAAACTAATACTTTTGTTAAATCACATAGTAAATTCAGAACGAGGATGGAGAAAATTAACAAGAATAATAGAGTGGCTGACATTTATCATTAGTCTTTTCTTTTTCGACCTCGTAATACTTGTGATTTTTGTGGAGAAACCCAATCGTTAGGTCAAAGTGGGCATCTCCGTTTATGTGGGTTGAAAGTCAAATAGTAAATGTTGTAACATCAACACACAAGTGGGTCCAAATTTGAATAATGAACTGTGGATCTAAAAATAATGAAAGGAAAATGTACGCTGTACTTCTGAACTACGATTGCACAATTTCTGAATTAAATTACAAGAAATTTTGCATAGAATGCACAAAATGCAGAAATTAGTACAAATGAATATAGAGATTTTTGCATCATAAGTTTAATAAAATCATAAGTAAATAAATTTTACATTCAAACGGTTCCACGGCTTTAAAAAATTCGTCACAATTTATGGTTTGTGATAATAATTTCTCCAAGTGTCGCATAACTCCACTACTAAGCATTAAAGTCAAATTTTGTAATATCTTTATTGCATACTTGTCAATCTTTTTCATTTTGCTGTATATATTGTTTTTATTTCTACTCCATTTAATAAATCTATAAAACTGTCTCAAAATTGTTTAAATCAGAAGTAAATTGATATATTTGACTACAGCCTGACATATTTTCTCAGAATGTGTTTTCTTTTTAATCAGTCAACCACAGTTGAGGCTTTTAAAAATTTGCATTTTCTTGTAAGGAGTAAATATAGCACTTTAACTTAGTATAAAGCAGGAAGACGTCATTATAAATAAAATCTTCAAAAGGAAATATATATTAAAGAATAATATAGATAGCCCGATATTTTAAAAGCGACGATTCTCTCACAATAGTAAAGAAAAAAAGAATTAAGTTCGAACTCCTTACTCAGTCATATTAAATAATCTAAGATACATTTTAATTTTTTTACCATTACAATTTCTTCACTTCTCCTATCGGTTTTGAATTTTTGATTTGCTTTAAACTTTACCTGCTGGAACTGGACCTCTCCGTATTTCAATACGACGAGCTTATGACGAAGTAAAAAGATATTAGTCAAGACGGAAGTATACAGGTTCCCGATTTATACCTGAACGCGACACGGCCTTGATTCATAGGTTAGAGACAAACCAAAACCAAAAACTGCTTCTTTATTAAAAATTTCCTCGACGGATAAGTGAAAGTGGTTTGATAGAGACAAAAGATCGCCTCTAACACCAATTAACACATTTCTGAAAGATTATTAATTTCCTCGAGGAAGGAATGGCTGGAAGCATCAAGTTCTGCAATTATTGAGGAGGAAGTGGTGTCTCGTTGTTATTCCACGGGCGAACTTTATTTTACAACGTGACATTTACGTGCTCAAGATTACCGGAAGTTTCTTCCGCAAATGCTCTAGTGTTCACGTGTATTTTGTTCTGGGACCACCCTTGTAGATTGAGTTTTGTTGCAAGGGGTCGAATTACAAGAAAAATTTGAAGAATGAAAAGTGTTACGAGTTGGCGTATTCAATTTATTTCTTCTTTATAACCATCATAAAATACAAAAAAATATTGTTTTCTTTTTGTAGACGGTTGTAAAGTTACTGGCGTTCGTAGCAATTTTTAAAAGCTTTTATACATGAGTAACAGCGCTCATCGGCCCAACTATGACTACCATATGTTAGAGTGTGCAAAAGACGCCTCCGCCTATAGAGCCTCGTACTTTAAAATGGGCATCGTGTTGAATTGAAATTACATTCAAAACTAAAAAATATATAAAGTAATTGACAAAAATTTTAAAAGAAAGTAGACATTGTTGAAATGTGTAACTGTGTAACGTTTATAAGAATGTTGATAGGGGCATCCGTGGTCAGAGTAGCACAGAACCCCGCATCTTCTTAGGGGAGGACCTGGGTTGAGCTGAAACATCGTTGCACCAGAGCTACATGGTAGTCATAATTTAGAAACACAGTCAAGTGACGAGCCGACTCATGAGTACCTCAAGTAACGAGCCGACACGGCGATATCGTATGCGGCATCGGGACTTTGTAGTATATTTTTTACATGCACTTCCTCCACACGAGAGTCGAACTTTTGGCTGCACAGGCCGTTTATAGGTTGGCAGTTATAACGACAATGTTCGTGTCCAACTGTCCAAACCTGACACCTTTCGCAATGCAAGGCAAGTGCCTTACCGACTGGGCTACCCCAGCCGAGAAAGACGAATTTTCTTCCTTGTATATTCGTGCCTCATTAGCCAACTAACTCTATCTCTTGACAACTATTTTCAGGGCTGATTTGTATAGCCGGGAGAAGAAACCAAGTCCCCAACGTAATTATGGAAACATTCATTTTAAAAAGTCATAAGCTTTCAGAACCTAACGAAGACAAGGCAGGTGGCTGCGAATGTTTACATACGCTGTTTGCCAAACATAACTAAAAACATTAATTACTTCTTCAAAGGTTCAAAGGTTTCAATTAGATACGACGGATTGTTTTAGTTTGCATGTATGTAATTATGTGTTTCTCAAAAAATAATTAAGCTAAGGCGTTGCGAGTTTTTGAAGTTGCAAATTGCGCAACTATGGAAAACGAGGTGAAATTATAAGAAGCAAGGATGGTAAATTACAATGTATTGCAATAACTGACCTGCGTTGATCTATGTATAAACCGTTGTTTTCTTTTTATTATAACAAGTAGGGAAAGGACTGGCATAATAATAATGAGACTAAAAGATTTTCTATTTAATAAACATATTTTCAATTTTTACGGAAACTGGAAAATCTCAGAATATGCATACATTAACTAAATCTGAATTTTTTAGCAAAAATTATACCTATGGGAAACCTCTACAGACTATGGTACTCTTCGACAGCACTTGTAAATCATTTTTGTTAACAAAAAGCAAACATCGATGAACTACTTTCAATAAAATTATTTGTTAATTAGTTATGTCACTCGATTAAAATATTTATACTTGTAAACTTTAAATTATTTCATAATTGCATAAAAAGGAAACTTAGGTTATTATATAAAAACACTGAAGTTGCGATAAGCGAGGAACGAGTTGGCACAACTAAAGGACTTCTAACGAGTTTTCACAGCTAAAGGACTGTAAAGGTACTTTCATTCTTCGCATTCATGCCCAGCATTACCTTCTTAGCGTATTTAGAGGCATAGGTACTTGGCTATATTTCGAAAAATATGTCCTACTCTCGCAATAGTTTCTGGAATAATTTTTTACCCTTGCTACACTGTAAAACTTTGGTAGATCGTTACTTCGAAAAAGGGGAGAAAACATCATGCTTCCTCTAATTGTGGTGAAACGGTAAATTATAAATTTGGTGGAACATTTACTACGTAAAATCGTGGAAGCATGTGCGGCTAACAGTTTTAGGTAGGTGCAGAAAAACGTTATGATATTTTAAGTAATTAATGTTGTCACGCGTGAGCGTTTGTGAATCCACAGTGGTTCTAATTTTATCTTTTATCATACAAAAAATAGCAGGTTACTATTTCCATTAAAAATATTTTCTACCAGATTTATGGTGAAAACTTTACGCCAAAGTTTTACAGTGTAGGTACAGGAATTTTTCTTAACTCCCACTCATTACAAATAAAAGTTTTAATTTATCGTTACCTCACAGAAAAACTATGAATCATAAAATTAAAATACTACTTTGTCAAAAAAAATATTATACAACTGTTTATCACTGATAACTTTGAATGTGGAGTCTGATTTAAAAAAAACAATTTGAAAGTAAAAATTTCAACTTTGAAACAGTTTTTTTTTAAATAGCTCAACTGTTCTCCATAATAAGCATCGTTATTCTATTTTCAATTGTAAAAAAACCCATCTTATTATATGACAGATTTAGAATACAACAGCAACAAAAAACTGACGGCGTAATTAAATATTTTATAAACATTATTTTTAAGAAGATAGTATAATTAAACTAAAGGCCCAGCGGATTAGTGGTAGTGCTTCGCATTGTCACGCCGCAGGTCCGGGGATCGAATCCCGGATTGGGCGAGGTTGACCCATCCTTTCAACCCTTAAGTGGGTCAATAAAATGGGTACCAAGCATGCTTGGGAACTAAACACTGGGGGTTCCGCGTGAGGCTGACCACCTTACCGGGACATATGCCTAGCACCCCAGAGCCCTAGGTCACGTAAGCTGAAATGGGCACGGCATGCCTTGGCCCACTAATGGGCTGTTGCGCCGAGGAGTTTAGTTTTTTTTAGTATAATTAAACTGATAACAGTTAAATCGGGTTCTATTTTAAAAACTGTACATTTTATTACGTAGTACCTTCAATTCTTTTTTTTTATCTATTCATATCAGATAAAGGGATGTATGATAACGCATGCACTTGTCAACTGAAAGATAATATTCGCACTCATTCAAACTATTTTTGTTTGTTCTCCTCTAAACACATATTAGCGATATATCGTTGAGTTCTTCGTATTCACCACTTTGTTTAAGATGTTTGGTATTTATAAATAAAATTTAGACTTATATGTTATCATCCTCAATTAACGAACCATTTTGACATTTCTATGGTTTTGAAAGCAAGGTATGTACTTTATTTGTTCACAAGGTATATTTCGATGCAATCCTTCATGCCGCCTTCTTTCGATCGGTGCTCCGATTAGTTCTCTGTTTCCACGTGATATTGATTCGCCAATCGGGGCTTGAAAAACAATTTGTTTTCATTCAGCATTTCTGTGGTCACTCAAGGCCTAAAACGTGCACATTATTCAATTACCATAACCAAAATCTAGAAATTTTACATCACTATAACATATGTAACACAAATGCTTTTCATGAATTTCATAAAACTGTAAAATAATAACAATGTCTGACAATTTTATGTGTCAACTTCATACTTTTAATATTGCATAATATATAAAAAAATTGACCTTCAAAAGATATGAATTGATCTCTGAAAAAATTACACAAATAATTTGTAATACTTAATGTATTGATATTGAATTACAATTTCTTTTTAACTTGGTGGTATCTTGACGCTTCACATTTTTAATTTTCAAAATGTATTATTTTCAGGATTTTTTTAGGATTTACTCAAAATGCGGAAGTTTTATTCAGTTGGAGGTTGTTTATTCAAGAAATCTAACCTGGATCCCAGACAAATAACTAAAAGCAAAATCTTAAGAAAATGTAGCACCGTCGCATGGGACTCTGCAAAACCTTATTCGGCAATTCCAAAAGTGCCAGGAATTCCATACGTTACAGCAGTTTTTCAAAATATGCCATTCATAGGTAATTATAACTACAAATCATTTGCTTCCATATTATATTGAAAAAATGGTAGAAAAAAAGACTGTCCAACTTTCTGTACACTCAGAGAAAAATTGTGTTGACTTTTAATACAAAAAAAAAATTGGTTCCCGGTATTTACAAATTGTGTTAAAGCAATACGAAAATTGTATTGCGACCAAATAATAAAGCATGGTTAGCACAGAAATTAGGTTGAAGAATGCAGCAAGCATATACTCTTCCCAAATGAAGTTCAGCATTTGCTCTTTAATGTTTCAGATAAATAACCATATACTAATTGTGTTGGGATATCACAAATTTGCGTTCGCATGCCATCAACACGATTCGTGTATTGAAACAACACTATATTATAATGTTAAAATTTTTACTCAATGCTTGTGTTTTCCTCGTGCTGACAAGTTCAACAATGAGAATAATTTTTCTTATAAAGAGTTTGTCTTATTATTACATGATGTACTACACTGCATTGTTAGTTACATGGTGTTAGTTATCATGATGGGAAAAAATAAGCCTTAGTATAGAAAAAAATCAGATAAAATTATCCTAGATTAAGGTATTTGGCGAAAAATATTTTTCAAAATTTTCTAGTCACTTGATTTTATAAAAATTTGATCGGCCGGAAATAGTGTTGATGAGTCTCTACTTATATTTCTTCTATATATTTCCTTCCGTCTGTCTGCAATCACTTGCACTCACAGCCTTTTAGGGGAATGCGCACGCTGGACTGCGGGTCTCCAAACTAAAGTGATTCAGTGTTAATCCAATGAAGAAAATATACTTTCTAAGCCACATTTCTCCAGCTGTATTGAATATTTTTACAAACGATTTTTTTTTCTGTGATAAATGTAGCTGACTTACAGGTCCCTACACTCTTAAAACAAACGAGCGGTTTTAACTCAGTCTGAGTTAATTTCCACTCCTTTCCGTGCCGAAAATGCACTTCTCCTATAGGAGTGAATTTCACTCTTTTCGGAGTGGGTAAAAGAAATAAAAGAAAACAATCTGCGTCCTACACTCTTAAAACGAGCGGTTTTAACTCAGTCTGAGTTAATTTCCACTCCTTTCCGGTGCCGAAAATGCACTTCTCCTATAGGAGTGAATTTCACTCTTTTGTTTTAATTGTGTACAATACCACTTTTTGAAATTGGTTCGAATATTTTCTTTAAAAGTTCAATAAATAATTTTGCACAAAACATTCGAAGCATTTTTAAAAAGTGGGATTATAGACTTATAGAGACCTGTAAGTTACCTACATTTCTCATTTAAAAAAAACATTTGAAAAAATATTCAATACAGCCGGAGAAATGTGGCTGAGAAAATAGTTTTTTCCCATTGGATTAACACCAATGCACTTTACTTTGGAGACCCGTAGTCGATCAGCCTCATTCGCCCTTAACTGAAAATGCCACAGACTAGTGAAATTTATGCCCAGAATGTTATTTCAAATTTAGTTTGAAAATTCTGTAAAACTGAATTAAAAGTTATGTGTCGTCAAAAATTGTCATTTAGTTCTTAAAAAATACATTTTCAACTAATGTATAGATTGTAAAATAAATTTTTAAGAAGTTACATTTTCATTTATGAATAATTTTTACTTTAAAACTTTTAAATGAGTTGTAATAAAATGAGTATTTTATAAAACAAACTCAATTTAAAACTTAAACTGTGTTATATTAGTATTATATTTCTTCATCCTATTTCTTTTTCCCTATAAACGATCTTAAATATTAAACCTATATGTTAAAGAAATTTAATCAAGGTAGTCAATTCGGCTGGAAAATTATTTTATTATATGCTATTTTTATAAAATAGTGAAATTTATGTCTAAACTTATATATGAGTTGTGTAAAGTTACTGCTAAACTTACAAATACATGTTTGTTTTGCGATATTTTATTGCAAATAGTTTATCAGTAAAGAAACCTTACTTCAAACATTAAAAAAAACTCAATTTGCTTTATCCTCGACCTTTACCTAAAATTATGCACTTAATTCAAAAATTTTACTATTACTTTATAATTGACCAGTTGAAGTTTGCAATTTATGGAAAATAACATATCCTTATTATTCTAAAATTTCGTAAAACTGTAAATTTTACGTTATACATTTATAAATAATTTATAAATAATTTTACAACAAATGACAACAGGAGTACCTTACTAGCATAAATCGAAAATATCTATAGACTTATAGGTTACCCTATTGGCCGTAAGAAGTTATGGGTGCCAGATTGGACTTAACCAAAATCCTAGTCATAATCTCTAGAAATTACGAGTTGGACCACAGCCGACTCAACTAATACGGCCAGAGTAGCTTTCAGTGAAGTCACACTATCCGTCCGGTTCGGGTTGTTGAAAGAGAGAAAAGAATACTGTTTGGAACCCGATATATTTAATCGGATGTGTGCGATTAGGTTTCGAACTTTTTATTCTGAAATGCCGATAATCCGAACTGGACGGATAGCGTGACATCTGGAAGACCTTTTGAGGCTTTAAAGTTGAGTAGGCCACGGCTGGTTTAGACTGTCAACTTTTATTTGAGGGTTGTTTAATGGGGTTGCTTCACGTCGTGTTTGGCAACAGCTTCAACGGTTTGTTGTCATTTGTTGCCTGGCATTACTTATGTTTTAGTAATCGAAAATGAGTTTTCTAAGAATTTTACTTATGAAATTTTTTAAATACCAACTTCTTGTTGTGCTGTTGGTTGTCCAAAACATTTGTTAAAGAAAGCTTGCATGGAAAGAAAAATTCTTTTCATCTATTTTGAGCGTCATTTTGAGAGTGAAACCGAAGTAACCAATGAAATCCAGTACGGATACAAATGAAAACAAGAGAGTTACATCATCTGAAACATTCATATTACAGGTAAATATGATATTAATCGTCAGCACTTGGCCACTCGAGATAAAAGACAACGGTTAGGAAGCGACATCATGCGTGAGGACTTCGGACCTTTCGAAGCTGTCCTCTGTTTCCTTGCTGAAGACTTGCAAGAAATCTTGAAAAATGAAGGAACTTACCCGTCCAGAATGGAATTCAGTTCCCTCAAAGCCTACAGAGAACTGAGAAAAGAATGGTACACCACTCATGGCTTGCTTGTAGAGTAAGTATAAGTATTTTACAATTGATAGCTATTAAAATAAAGAACCCGATTATTATTTCTTCTTCTGGATAGATTTGATAAAAATAATTAGTTGGTCAAATGACTCTGAACTAAAATATAGGATAAATATTTTATATTTTTTTATGACTTTAGGAGTAATTTATAGAGAGAACAGCAATTTATAGACACTTAATCGAATACTCAATATCGTATTGAAGAACTCGTAATTTTTTATAGCTTATGAGAAAACACACAATCTTCTTGTCCTAGATGTGGTGCTTTGCCGATTCTTGTGTGGATTTATCAAAACGGAAAATATTGGTATTAGATTATTCACTTTCTAAAACGGTAGTGGCCATAGTGCCTGATTTTCCATAATGCCCGTTACACCCAGTCTAGAGCCCCTAAATTATATTGGCCCCAAATTTTAGTGATTTTCCGTTTTGTTGCCATCCTGAAGCTTCAGTAAATTGGATCATTTTCTGGTTAAGCATTATTTTTAAAATAAACAATAGAAATTATTTTAAATAATGATTATTTAAAAAATTTTAAGCTATAGCTTTTGATTATTCAGACATTGTCCATTATACGAACGATCGTACACATAAGTTTCCCAAAATGTTCTGTACCTATATTCCGTGTTATCCAAGATCAGCCCCGTAGTGGTTTTAAGAGTGTTTGATTTTCAATTGCGATTACAAGAAACTCAGATGATAAAACTCAGGTGATAAGTCATTATGACTGGTGTTTTCACAGTTTAGCTTTTCTCTAAAATGTCATAAACTGAATAGACTCCTTCTCTAATGAACACAAATAATGTTATAGTGTAACTTTTCCAGACAAGGCAAAAAATGGCAGGATCTGAGGCACAAAACACAGAAGCACCTCATGAAGCCAGCCGCCATCCAAGCTTACTTGGAACCAATGCAGGAGGTCGCCAGGGATTTCATCAAAAGGATGAACGACATAAAAGACAGCAACAATGAAGTTCCCAACCTGTTGCACGAACTGTACAAATGGGCTCTAGAATGTAACGTAACTAAATGTTTATTTTTAATTGGCTCTTTAATGTAACTAATGGCTAATTTTTAAAAATGGGCTCTAGAATGTAACTAAAGATTAATTTTTGAAAATGGGCTCTAGAATGCAACTAATGGTTTATTTTTAAAAATGGGCTCTAGAATGTAACTCAAGGTTTATTTTTAAAACATTTAAAAAAAGATCTGAATATCATAATTGAAGAGTTTCGTGGAAAAACGTGCTGAGTGCCATTTTTCAAAAGTTAAGTTTTTTATATCGGTAAACATGTCATTCCCTCTTTTAAAGAGAGAGATAACAAGTTTTCCTTTTCGAATTAACTTTGTTTAAAAAATATATATTTTTACAATTTGAGAGTACCGTTTTTAACAGATCTAAGTAGCAAACTAAAAATTTCAAAGCTCATCCTTTTTTCGTATAGTAAAGTTCTTTCACTTAGCTTTTCAATTAAGACGCTATCTTTTTCTATGAATTGTTGTAGTAGTCATTGCGAGATTGTCCTGTAAACCCTTTTTCTTAGAAATGAATTGTTTATATAATCTATTATGGATCACATACTGCTTTGATGTACAGCGTTTGATTTTCTCAAAAAAAAAAAAAATGAAATTAAATGAAATTTCACGCATGAAATTTCTACAAAAAAGTAACAAATAAATTTAAAGTAATACGTTAATTAAGTAAGACTAAAATTATACGTGAAAGTGTATAAATAAACCACATTGGTACATCAATAAGAGTTTAACAGCATTCAGAATAACTTTTTAGTTAATTAGCTGCTGCTCAGCATTATTCGCGTACAAATAAAATTTATCATCGATATTTGATAGAAATTAAGAGCTAAACCTGTCAACAATATGTTGGTTGAACTAAAGTCCGCACTGTGGCACTAGTGCGACGTAAATGCAACTAATAAACGTGCCAAATCTCCGTATTTTAACTCGGTAATAACGATTTTCCGGATTCTGGTCGCCAAGAGAAAGTTTAATGTTTCCCCCTTTGAAAATCCGGCAATTGGTAAATGACACGGAAATTCAGAAAACATCAAAATTCCGGTGTGGCCGGTGTAAATCTGGAGAGTTGGCAGGTCTGCTCATTTAACCTCCCCAGAAGCCTGGCCACACCATATTTAGTTTACTTTTATGTTGTTACACCATTGAAAGAAGACGAACTATTAACTTATTGTTTGATTAAAAACTAAAATTTTAAGATCATTCTTAATTTACACGTACCAGTTTAAATTGAAATTGCCCTGTTTAAATTCAAATTGCCCTTTGCGTTTTTTCATTTTGCTTTTGTAAATGTTATTAATTTTTATATATATATATATTTCTTTCCCTCGCAGCTGTTTCATTTGTAGGGTTAGACACCCGCTTGGGATGCTTGGAAAGCAACCTTACTTCAGATTCAGACGGCTTGAAAATGGTGGAATCAGTCCTAACGCAGTTCGAATGCATGAACAAATTGGAACCCTTTTCAGGAAAACCCCAGATATGGAAACTGTTTTCAACTCCAACTTGGAGAAAGTTTGTCAAGGCTAGTGATGTTCACACAAAGTAGGAATATTTAATTGTTTGTTTGACCCAAAACAAATAATATGTGAAACCGAATATTATGAACCGTTAGGATAATTAGGATCTTAGGATAATTAGTTTGATAACAGATTTGATTGATAGAATCTTTGCATGAGCATGTTTTACGTTTTGAATGGCAACAGAAATACGGAATGCAAATAAATTCTTTCTCCTCTTCGATCGGTGCTATGTTCCCACGTGACAATGATTTACTGATCGAGGTTCGAGAAAGTATTTGTTTTCATCCCGCATTTTTGTTGCCACTCAAGACGTGAAACGTGCAAATGTCAAAAGTAAAGTATTTTCTTTAATTTAAAATTTAGTATGACATAAAATGTAATTGGCATTTTATTTCATTCATAAGCGATTCGTTCTTTTAAGTAACATCACTACGATTTTTGATAAAATAAATTAATAAACTTTATTTTCTTCTAAACATAAAATTAAAAAGAAGGTATGAAATATGGTTTTCATACGACTTTTAAAAGATGTTCATTCAATCAAAAATATCTTATATTTCTACAAAAAATGTCTGTATAAAAATCATAATAATTTTTTTATAATTGCGTGAAAAAAATCCGATTTTTACACTATAATTTTAATATCAGACGCGTGCGAAAGGTTATACTTTTTAGAAACAATGATAAAAAATTACTTTTTATAACAACGTGCAAAAAAGTTCACTTTTCTATATCATATTCATTCATAAATCGTTGCGAAAATGACACTTTACGTGCTTACGTCACAGACAGTGCCGAAAGTAGTACTTTCGGTACTAGTGCGGTAAAGTAAATAAGAGTATCTGATTGGTAGAAAAACAAAATCATGTCATGAATATCTCCATGGAAACTAAATGATGTCATGAAACTCACTTATTTCTATTGGTTCATTACTTTTGCATTTTCTAATATCTCCGAAACTACAAGTACTACAAAAATGATGAATTTTGATTCAAAATAGAAAATTATTTTACAACTATTCTGTTACTACTTTGCATTTTCGAATATCGCCATGGAAACTAAATGATGTTATGAAAATCACTCATTGGTAGAAATACTTCTTTGCACGTTATTATAAAAAATATTGTAAGCAAGCACGTGCCAAATAATACTTTATTAAGCTCTTGTCATTATTTCACTCGACCTACGGTCTCGTGAAATAAAAGCCACTCGCTTAATAAAGTATTATTTTCGGCACTGCTTAAATAACTATTTTATAATTGCGTGAAAAAAATCCGATTTTTACACTATAATTTTAATATCAGACGCGTGCGAAAAGTCATACTTTTTAGAAACAGTGATAAAAAATTACTTTTTTTCACCCAAAAGCAGTGAAAAAAAGTACTTTTTTTCACTCTTTTCATAAGATGCCAACATTTCAAGTAAAATTTCTATGCCATAATATTCATAAAATCCAGAAATTTATTGATCTGCTTTATTTATAAATATTATGCCGCGTGAATTTTATTATTATTTTTTATTTTTGGATCAGTATCCATGATCAAATGTTTGACTTTAAACTAAAAAATAAGTTTTCCTTTTGTAGTTCCAGAGATTTATCGATGCCGATCTTCTTTACGTAAAAAAATTAGCTCGTGAATTATTTTTGAACCAATGAGATTTGATTTTTTTCACGTAATTATAAAAAATAGTGTATGAAACACGTGTGAAAAGTAAACTTTTTAAAACACGTGTCATTATTTCACTCGCTCGTAGTTTTAAAAAGTGCTACTTTTCACACTTGTTGCATAAATAACTATTTTTTCACCCAAAAGCAGTGAAAAAAAGTACTTTTTTCACTCTTTTTATAAGATGCCAACATTTCAAGTAAAACTTACTTGAAAAAAATCAAAACTCATTGGTTCAAAAATAATTAACGTACTAATTTGTTGACGTAAAGAAGATCGGCATCGATAAATCTCTGGAACTACAAAAGGCAAACTTATTTTTTAGTTTAAAGTAAAACATTTGAACATGGATACTGATACGAATTTTGATCTTCCAGAAAAGATAAAAATAGCAGCTAATGATGTTACTTCAAAGATGCTTCCGGAAAAATCAAGAAAAATTTACGAAAAGGCGTATGAAAAGTTTCTATATTTCTATCTCTTCTGGAAGCTCAAAATTCGTATCAGTATCCATGTTCGAATGTTTGACTTTAAACTAAAAAATAAGTTTGCCTTTTGTAGTTCCAGAGATTTATCGATGCCGATCTTCTTTACGTAAAAAAATTAGCACGTGAATTATTTTTGAACCAATGAGATTTGATTTTTTTCACGTAATTATAAAAAATAGTGTGTGAAACATCTGTGAAAAGTAACACTTTTTAAAACACGTGTCATTATTTCACTCGCTCGTACCTCGCTCGTAAAATAAATCCACTAGTTTTAAAAAGTGTTACTCTTCACACTTGTTGCATAAATAACTATTTCGAAATTTGAGATCCATTTATTTGTTTAGAATATCTTTTAAGTACATCAATCGAGCCCTAGATGACATGAAACTCAATGAGGGGAATGAAAATAAACAGCTCACTCTACTGCAAGCCATGTTGGCCAAAGGAGATTTGGATGTTTCGCATGCGATGGTTTTTGTCGCTGATATGCTGATGGCAGGAGTAGAAACGGTACGAATAAGATCATTTCTAACGCTACATTAATTAAGTGTGACAGCAGTGTTTGTTTTTTTATCATGGCCAAAAGTAGTTTTAGTGAGTTGGCGAACGCTTCCTTTCACCGCCCAAGGCAATTTATTGCCAAATTTATTCCCCCAGGCCAATAGTGACCCACCACGAGAGCAGTGACTTTGGTTATCGCGTGTTGTATGTAATGAATGTCAGAAGAAATGTTTCCTTCACGCAATACATACTCAATTTCTTTTCTCAGTGATGAGATACCAAAAAAAAAACCTCGCCTATAGTCCTTAAAAAACCGGTAATAAAAAAAGTCATCGATCGGGGAAAAATTTCGATTTCTTTACTAATGTTAACTACTAATAAAGACTAGGGGAGTGCAAAATTACACGACTTTCAAATACCACTCAATAAATCAACGCTTATTTAAAGGAAATTATATACCCCACAAGGAAATTTCATTAATTTTAAAACCTAAAAAGCTATATGGCAGCTACCTTTGCATATGCGCGATTTTCTCGAATACCTTATTAGGACGTTCCATAGATACTGGGAACTTGTGTACCAAATTTGAAGTCCGTAGATCTTCTAGTTCGAGCTGTAGAGTGGTTTCAGACAGACGGACCAATATTCAAAACCCACTTTTTTAGAATCGGCACCCTTCAAAACGTGTAGTTTAGACAAAATCTCCATTTCGGAATTTCGACCCATCGCAATACTTTCATTGCCAAATATTTCAGATTATGTAATTGAAAGTAAAGAAGCTGCTTTGGTGGCCCTATTATGAAGATTGCGAGTATATCGTAAAACAGTGCTATACTAAGTTTTGAGACCCCTGTTAATAATATTTTGTATGTTTTATTTTCAGACATCTCATACCGTTGCTTTTATGTTGTATCACTTGGCAAGAAACCCAGATAAGCAAGAACGTTTATTTAAAGAAATTATCGAGCTTCTACCTGATAAAGATCTAAAAATTACAAAAACAAATTTTGAAAAACTATACTACTTAAAAGCCTGCGTAAAAGAAGCACTAAGGTAAAAAAAAACTTTTATTTTATTTTCAAGTGAAACTATTTAAATTTGGTAATAAACATCCAAAAATATACAATATATCAAATGCCTATTACAATTTAAAGAATATTTAAATTGTATGATCTCATTTGCGGGTTTTTTTTTACCATTTCGCGTTTTAACCCTTTACCTACTAACGGTACTTATAAATACTATTAAAAAGACCGCTTTTTCACTTTTCATTGTTCTATTTGGACAAAATGGGAAAAGATGGAACATTTTAAAGTAAATTCTTCCTAAACTTTTACTTTAGTTATCCTAACTTTAAAATATTCAAATTCAAATAATTAAAATTAAAACTTAATTCGGTGCATAAAGGGTTAAGCGTTTAAAATAATTCTTATGACAAAAACAAAATGTGATATTGTAAAACAGTGTACAGCTAATAAAAAATATTCTTTAAATCTGCAGATTGAATCCAATAATTGGTGGAACGGCAAGAATGTTGGCCAATGATACTGTTTTATGCGGGCACCAAGTTCCTGCTGGGGTAAGACTACTTTTTTTTATTTGGTAGATATTGCTCAACCCTCTAACTAAGGGATAAGCAAATTATTGGATGAAGTGTAAACTTGTTTATGCTGCATGAGATTTAAATTAAATTTTTTTAATGTAAATTAATTTTTTTTAATTATATTTACATTAAAAAAATTTAAATAAATATAATTAAAAAACAATTTAAATATAATTTTAAAAACATTAATTTAAATATAGTTTTTAAAAAAATTAATTTAAATATAATTTTTAAAAAAAATTTAATTTACATTTATAAATAAATTTTTCCAATGTAAATTTTTTTTTAATTATATTTCTGTAGTAGATGGTTATAAATGGCTCCTCCATGCTTTAAATTTTAAAATTTAATAAAATTATTATATTTATAATTTTTTTTTTAATTAATGTGTGCTGCTGGAAAACCTGACAATCAGGTGAGGGTTTTATACGTCTGTATCCCTCAGAGAGAATCTACGCGTGTGCATATGAAATGGGATAATTTTTTTTAAAACTCATCCACAGTTTTAAGTTCATCCAAGTTACAAGTGCATTTCTGCCAATAAATATTTTTTAAGAGCGGATTTTGACATTTTTCCTTAAGTTTCTCCCAATTAAATCGCTAATCAATTAATACACTACTGAGAAGTTCAAACTAAATTTAATAAATTTAAATTTAAATAACGATTTGATTTTATAAAATCAAAAAGTGTAGTATTTATTAATATAACTTATAACATAGACTTAAGTTACTATTCTTAATTTCGTAGGAGCTTAGAAGTTCAGTGTTTCTAAAAACAATTAACTTGTTGAAAAGGATAAAATTTGAAATTGTAAAGAATTAAAAACTCCTAAACTTGGTTTTGCTTTGAATCGTTATTGGATTTTAAACTACACTACAAAATTAACTAAATGAGAGGAAACAAAATAATCAAAACTTTTCATTATTTTAGTTACTTATTAAACTTGTAATTACAAAAGATACAATTCCTATTGGAAAAACATTTTTTCTAATAGACTACAATTATGTTTGGTAAAATGTTTGAAACTATTTTACATAGGTGATTTTTTTTTTAAAAATTGACTTTTTAAGATTTTCAAAAACAGAAAAACATTTTTTTTTAATAAAACTAGAATATTGATTTTTTGGTAATATATCACGATATGTATGGGATGGTTTATGAGTTTTATTAATATTTTTTTTAAAAAAGGTGTAACAATTGGGAGGACACCTATTTTTGTGTTTGACTCTTTAAAAATTATACTTGTCAATTAGTCATTTTGACTTACTAAAATACATGTTCAATCACACATTTTGCAGTGCGTTTCATGTCTGTCACTTAAATTGGGGTCGTATCGGTATAGCAACCCTTCTTTTTCTTTTTAATTTTAACACCCACGAACGGAAATTTTTTTAAAGTGATTATTTTTTATTACAGAATATTTGGCTATAACTATATGTTTATTATTCTCAAAAATTGACATTATCTCAGCTGCTATATTTTTGGAGATATGGCTTATAATATAAATTTTTTTCCTCATAAAATCTAAACAAAATTTGTGTTACCTAACGAAACTTTAGGAAAGTTAAACCTTATATATCGGTATAATATGTTCAAATTTTTAGTGTTGTTACTAATGCCACTTGGGAAGCCCAAGCTCTTCCCGCGGAGCGAGCAAGGATTAAGGCAAATGGGTGTGGTTCCTGAGGAGGGATGCCCGTGTAGAGACTACACGGCAGGAATCCGTCTTGGCATCGTGCTGACAGATTCTGCCATCTATCGCCACCTCCGCAATTTAGACATGTCCCTGAAGGGGGTGGAAATAGCATCCAGGGACTTGTACCTGTGTGAAACTGCGCCATGACCGCCCACAGGACTTTCGGACCCACAGAATTAACGAGCACGTACTCCGCATATACTCGGTGGGTCTTCAGTGGTATCGGGACTCGATCGCGGGACCTTCCGATTCCGAGAACGAGGCCTTAACCACTAGGCAAAGAGTTCTATAGTAGGGTAGAGGAACGACTCGTAATGAACTGCCATCGGCAGCCATGGCTCACTACGGAGCCCGAATAGAGTGGCAAAAGTGCTAGTTAATTTATAATTTTGATACTGAGAACGGAAGTACACCCAGGGCAAAGGCGGGAATCGAACCCGCACCTGTTACAGCTCGCGGACTGCTAGCATTATGGCCTGCGATCCAAACCACTCGGCCATCGGGCCCCACATGCCACCCTATATTGTCTCCGTGTTGGTCCATGGTGCTGTTGCCAAGTTCAGTCTCTACCCTACTATAGAACTCTTTGCCACTAGGCTATCCACGGCCCTAGTAAAAATATGAACTGAATTATGATGTACTAGTTTCTAAATAAAAAGTGATGGATAAGCCCCGCTCGGTACAGTATAAGGTTAAATATTTTTGAAAATCAACCACGTAATACTTGTTGGAAGTTATTTGTTTTGTACAATCTTACAGAACTGCCTGCTATGATTATAAGCTAGGAATTATGTATAATAAAATAATAGTCTACCACTATGTAATGTTAATTCATACTAAATCGCATTATTTTTTAAAACGTAGACTTTTGCTTTCGTGCCTTATGAAGAAATCTTCCAAGACGAGAGATATTTCAAAAATGCAAACACCTTCGTACCAGAGCGGTGGCTAAGTAGAGAGAAGCCTCACCCCTTTGCCTGCATACCCTTTTCTTTCGGACCCAGAGGCTGCATAGGAAGAAGACTAGCAGAACTTGAAATAATATGCTTAGTAACAGAAGTAAGTACAAGTTTCTGTAACTTACAAGCCAGCAGTTATTACTTTCAATTACTTAATATGAAATATAAGGTAATGCAAGTATTGGGATGAGGTCGGAAATCCGAAATGGAGATATTTCAAGAATTTTTTTTTCCTACACGTTTTGGAGGGTGGGTCATTCCTGAGAAAAAGTACAAAAGCATGTCCCCGCAAGTTATCTTTCACATGAAGAAAAGTTATGCTCCCATACTTGAATTAATTTAAGATGATGAATATTTTACCTACTTACTAAGTTGAATAAATACAAAAAATTATATATTTTGTGTAAAAATTTGTGTCCACAGACTATGACAAATCATGTCCGTGAGCTGTCTCACCGTCATGTCCGGGGACTGTTTTAGTTAGTATATACTAATTAAGCTAGTATACCATAGCTTGTATACCGCAGTAGATAAACAGTAATTAGAAGTTTAAAATTAAAAATAGGCCGTTGACAAGATCATAGCGTCATTTCTGTGGTCAAGATATAAGAAGGTAAGCTAATGATTTTTGCTTATAATTTTGTTATTTATAGAAAGAAATGTTATAAAATATCAGTTTGCATGTTGCGTTCCCTAAGGCCTAAACCTTTTGCGTCTGGAAGCCCTTATGTACGATTTCATCATGTCCGTGTACCATCATGTCCGTGTATTTGGGCTCACGGACATGATTTATGTGTCCGAGGACATGACGTTTTAATTATATAAGAATAAATTGATTAAATGCAGTGAAATACATTGTATTTTGCCGTGAACTAATATATTAAAGTAAAGCTGAAATGTTATTAAAGTGTAACATATCAATAAAATATGTTTATATTAATTTTGGAGGTTAAAACTTTTCTAAATTGAACATTATTAAATTAAGACTTACCATCCGAATAATTAATATTAATTGTATGATCTGGACCGATGTTATGTTTCCAATGTAGTATGTAAGTGTAACTCAAATCCAAAGTTTCAAAATGTTTCATCAATATTTTTTTCCGAGATTTTTTGCCTAAAATTGTACGTTTTCTGAGGAATGACCCGGGTGCTCATTCAAAAAAAGTAGTTTCTGAACATTGTTCCGTTTGTCCATCTGAAACCACTCTACGGCTCGTACTAAAATAGCTACAGACTTCAAATTTGGTGCAAGAGGTCCTAGTACCTGTCGGACGTCATAAAAAGGTTTTCAAGAAAATCGCGCATGAGCAAAGAATAGCTGCCTTAGAACTTTTTAGGTTTTAAAATTATATTCAAATTACCTTATAAGTTATATAATTACCATTAAATGTACTGATTTATTGAGTTGTAATTGAAAGTTTTGTAGTATTACACAACCCCTAGTTTTTTTACTACAATTGGTATGGTTTATATTATGTCTCAAACAATTGTAACCTTTTTTACATCGGTTTTTAACTATACATTTTAATAATGTACAATATAATAACGCAGAAGGCAGCATTTATAACATAACACTTTGTTTATCTTTCGATTGTGGCTACAGTGGTGTAGTGATTAGAGACTCTCAGGCTAACGCCCGAAGTTCAATTTCGAACTACCTAGCAAGACTCTGCAGGATATATGGGTAGCTTACCTGGTTCTATGGCTTTCATTTATCTAATATTTTGTTTATTCTTTTCAATAGTTCATTATTCAAAAAAGGCAAGTTATTAGTTCGCCTCAACCTAACAAATTTATTTTCAAAATTTGCGTAACTTTTTTAACTGTACCAACTCAGTTTTTTTGTTTTACCAAGTCTTTCAACATTAAAAATAGCTTGTATTAAAGATGGAGTGGTATGACATGGTTAGTTCTTTGGCTGAACATATTTAAACATTTAGAAATTTCAGATGTTTAAATCTATGAAAATCTATATCAGTAGTAAAAAAAGCAATCAGTAATAGCCATAATTTTTTTTCTCCAGATAATTCGAAGATACAAAGTTGAATATCATTTCGAAGACATAGGTGTTTACACAAAAATGGTTAACACACCAGATAAACCCTTAAGATTTAACTTCACAGAAAGACAGTGACTTAGCTTTAAATGAAGATTTTGTCAAATTTTTTGTAATATTTATCATTGATAATAAATACAAATTATATATATTTTTAAATTCTATGAATGTGGTTTAAAAAGATTCAACAATAATGGTTTTGTATAGATACTAGTAATTTTTTCAAATATAACTGGATAAGAAGATAAAGGCTGTCGTGTCAAAAACGAGACACATGATTACATTAATATTGTTGAAATTAGACACATGAAGATACCACGACTACATAAATATATTCCAGATCGATTTTGAAAATTTTTAAAGGGTTGAGCAGTTGATTATTATTGTAGACTTTAAAAATACATATGGTGTTTGATTAAATTTCAATCCAAGTTTTAAAGGAACACTCAGGATAAATTCAATTATAATTTTTTTTAATTGGAAGAGTTTTGATTAGATATATTCAGCCTGTGACCTGTAGAATACCCTTAAACTAGACAAACTTTAAAATTTCAAGCTTTACTTAAATTTAGTGATTTTACGAGAGTGTGTGCACCTGCAATTATTAAATTTCAGAAAACACTAAATGTAAAAAAAATTCTAAAAGTTTTCCCATCTGAAATCAATTTTCCTACCAATTTATTCTATTCTATTTAGAACCATCCAACTGTAATGATGTCCTCTTAATATTACTAGAGGTAGGATGGGAAAATATCAGATAGAGAAAAGTTTGCCAAACTTTACACCATTCATTTTGAATGAAGCAAGCAATTAAGCACATCTAAATTTAAAATATATTATGATTAGATTATTTTTTGGAACAACTATTTTTTTAAAAAAATAATAAAACTTCATTAAAAATTGTGAATGTTAACAAAAGGAATCAGAATAATTGATATTAAACTTTTTTACTATTAGGCAAAGATTGTTTTATTTTTCTAAACATTTAACCATCATAATACAACATTTAATAAACTTTAACACAAAAAAAAACAATTTTAACATTTTCAAGAATGTTTTTGACACATATGCAATCAACATATATAGAAGAACATCGAGAAATTATGAGTTTTTGGGTTATGGTTAAATCCATACAGTAAAGAACACCTCATCAAAGTTTTTAAAAATTTCAAACAAACTATTCAAAATAACTATATATTTCACAGTAGTTTCCTGATAAATAATTTTTGAACCACACTGCAATAAAAGAGACAGACGGTTTATCATAATTTGGAGTTATTTTTCCGCTGAACTGTTTTATACATTAGAACAGGGGTTCCCAACCTTTTTGCACCTTCGTACCACTTGACTTTTTGAGAAATTTTGGCGTACCACCAGACCTAAATATTTTTATAATATTTACTATTTTAAAAGTCTTCAAAAGCTTTTGGAATTAAACTCCTGAGAAAACTTCATATTTAATGGTTAAATATGTGTTTATTTCTAACATGCTTATAATAAAGGAGAAATTCTGCTTCTATGTTTATTTGTTATGTACAAGAGTTGAGAAAATCCACTCTCACACAAGTAACAAATGACTCGTAACAAATGACATAAAAAATAATAGCATCATGTTGCTCACATCACTCACGCGTACCACCTGAAATTTTCCTGCATACCACTGGTTGGGAACCCCTGCATTAGAATTAAATTTGCAGAAAGCAAGCACTATTCTCCCATTTTGTTAGAAGAAAAAATAAGTTTCTTTGGCATATAATATTTTCTGCACTAGCACAACTAGAGAAAACTATTTACTAGCACTTTAAAGCTCACTTGCAACAAAACTTGCAGCATAAAGAAAATAAGTTTTTAATTCCTCTAAACAAATAAAATAAAGCATAAATGAAGAATATAATAGAAATAATGAATATTGGATCAATTATGTATAATTAAACACACATTTTGCATTTAAAAATAAAAATCAACAAGAAGGTTCATTCTAAGTATTTCAAAAAGATTCTTAAGTATTTTAAACAAGACTTTGTAATTAATTTCTTTCGTGGGATTATGTAACCCAAATTAATTTCAAATCACATTGACATACTGCAGATGTAACTATGTTCATGGCTCACAGTTCTTATTGATTCAAAGGCCAGATCCACGAACAAGAACGCAATAAAGCTCACTAGTAAAAAAACATGTAGTATAAAAAAAATAAGCTTTTAATTTATCTAAGCAAACAAAATAAAGCAGAAATTAAAACAATAATAGGAATAATAAACGTTGAATCAATTAAGTCTAATTAAACACACACTTTGCATTTAAAAAACAAAAGTCAACAAGAAGGTTTGTTCTAAGTATTTCATAAACATTCTTAATTACTTCAAATAACACTTTGTAATTAACTTTCTTTATGGGATTATATAACCCAAATTAATTTCAAATCACATTGACATACTGCAGATGTAACTATGTTCATGGCCCTCGCAGTTCTTATTGATCCAAAATCCAGATCCACGAACAAGCACACATCGATGCTTTGTGTCCCCAGATAGGCGCGGGAAACCTTTTTTCCAATTTACAAAAGGTACATGTTTTGGGGTCCACTCGTTTGTTTCCCTTAAGGCATGCAAGCCTAAAGGAAGAAATTTTTTAAAAAATTGGTTTAGTAAACTGGATGCAGTTTATTACATTAGAATTGGCTGCTATTTACTTAGATACTTATACTTAATACAATTAGAATTGTGATAAGAAAAATTATATTTCATACATTTAATAAGTTTTTGGTTTAATAGAAAATTACGATTTTCCAAAACGATTTTTTAACCTAGTTTTTTGCCCCCTCCCCCTTACATTTTTTAATATATAATTTTCTATTTTTATTTTATAACCTGTAAAAAATCTATGAGTTTACTAAAGATTACTTAGTAATCATTTCAAACAGGGTGATTCTGAATTGGTAATAGGAAACAGTATGTGGACTTAACTGGAACTTCACATTCAATCCTAAATACCCTATTTAATGAAATAATTCACGTTATAGCCAAAACAATTTTACAGAAAAGTTCATTTTTATAGATACAATTTTACAATTACATTTAAACTGTGTTCGTATCATTAAAGAACATTACTAAAGAGCATAACTTTTAAGAGATTTTATAAATTAAATGTAGTTTCTTTATTAAAAAACTATACTTTTAAAAACTTTTCCACTGAAATTAATTTTCATTTTTGTAGTTATCTAACAATTGTATTTAGAATGATTCAACTCTATATAATGTCTTCTTAAGGCTTTAAACCCACATCAAGAGATTAAATATGAATCCTCTGAGGAAGAGGATTTAAGATTTTTGCCCAAAGTGGAAACTTGTTTTCAATGCATGAGATTAAAATGTTTGATTACTTATTATTATTTGCGTATTTTTTTAATGTATTTATGTAGTAAATAGTTTTAAAAACATTCCCAAAAATTTAAATTTTTAATTTTATTGAAATTAAAATTATTTAATTTTTGTAAAACTATATGAAGATGAATATTTTAACTATATCAGTTGCTGAAAAAACTAACAATCTCTTGACGGGTTTATACGTTTGTATCCCTTAGTTGGTTAATATAAAAATATAGAGTAATTTTTTTTCAAAGTAAAAATTAAAAACTTTACATAATTAACTTCTTACCTATCCAAAAGGGCTTGCTGCGAGCCATTTGCAATAGCCAGTTATTATGCAGAAGTGATTCCACTATCACTAAATTCCCGTTTGGATAACTTTTGCAAGTTTTTGCAGCATTGTCCCAAGCAGCTGGTGGTTTGTGCCATTTGTAACACTTACCAGAAAACTCTTGCCAACCTGAAATTATATAATTACTATTGTCAATTTCATAAAAAGTTCAACATAGTTTATAAATTCATAGTTTAATAATAATAGTTTTAATAATTAATAATAGTTTCATAATTTCATAACATCTATAAGAATCACTTGCTGAATATTTAATTGTAATTCTAATTAGATTAACGCTTAGTATTAACTTTTTTTTTTAAATATAAATAGCAATATTTTTACGAGTTTAATATATATTCATTAGTAAGATACTGAAAACTTTTAACCCTTTACTTTTAAATAGAATTTTATTACAATCATGCAATATATGCATTGACTTATAAGGTTTCTTTACACATAGTTCACTTATTTCCAATGAAAAACAGAAGTTTTTTTCTAAACATTCAACTATGTTTAATTACTTACTTATATAAAATAAATTTAGGATATTAAACAAAAAAAGGATATTTAGATTTTTCTCACATAAAATTAATCATTTCTTATATTTTCATTATATACTTAAAAAAAAAAATTATTATAAGAATAGATTTCAAATTAGAGAAAGCACCTTTCAAACAATTATCTACTTCTAAAAGAGAAATTTGAGAAGTAGTTTCGGGCGTTTCCTTTGTCGTTACATCTAATACGTCTAGGTCGGGTGATTCATAGTCTTGTAGGGTATGTGCAGAGGGGACTTCCACATTTTCTGGAGTACCCCCATTCTTGGAAGACCACTGCTTCCAGTTCTCCCCATCACATCGAAAGAACTGCTTAGAAAGCTTTTCGAAGTGCAGTAAACCATATGTGTTCTCGTTACAGTTCTAAATTAAATATAAATTTAAAATAGTATAAGAAAATATTCAATGCCATAATTTCTTTGCACTAAGACTTTATGAAAATTAGGTTTTTCAACATTTTTAAACCGTATGAGGAGTAAGCAAATCGACAAGAGTGTAAACTTGGTTTCACTGCAGGATTTTACAATTTAACTTATGAACAAATTTTAATTAGATTTATGTATCAGAGATATAGACGCAAAAACAAGAAAAAATGCTGATTACATGGGAAAGGAAAATTCTTAGAACTGTTTTTGGACCTGTCAAGGAAGGAGATCTTTGGAGAAGGAGATTTAATTTCGAAATTTTAAGACTATTTAAGGAAAAGGATATAATCAGTTATGTAAAGGCAAAAAGAATACAATGGCTGGGACACCTGGAAAGAATGGAGGAAGACAGAGGCACTAAGAAAATATTCAAGGGGCAGTGCCAGGGACAAAGGAAAAGACCAACTAAGAGATGGTTTGATGAGGTGGAGAAAGACCTTAAGACTCTAAAAGTCCGAAACTGGATACAAAAGGCTAGAGACAGGAGGCTTTGGAGGAAAATTGTTAGTGAGGCCATAGTCCAACATGGGCTGTAATGCCAAGGAGTAAGTATCAGAGATTATAAACAACTTCTCACATGTTTAAAATTTTGTAAAATTTAAAGATTTATAAATTTAAAAAAATTATTTGTGTTGCTGGACCACCTAACTGTTAGGTGGCCGGTTTATATGGTCTGTATCCCCCAGTGGTTAATAATTACTACAGTAAATTTAGTAAAGATTTTAAAAAGTAGAAGGGAATTGTGGCTAAAAACCAGCTCCGATAATCATCATGAATACCCATATTCATATAGAAAACAAAAGCTTACCATAGGAAAGTTTAGATTAAGTGACACTTCAGTTCTTGAATCACCCTCTTCCTATATAAAAAAAATACACGATATCAATGCCCAAATTCAACTGATATATGTCCACATAAAATAATAGAACTTTTTAAACAAATTAAATTTTAATAAGAGGATAAGAAATAACAAAGTAAAGAGTAATGTTTTTTTAGTAAAAAATGCACTTCTTTAACATTGAATATGAAATAATACAAAAAAAATTATGACTAAGTTACCTCACAATAGTTGATATTTCAAAAATAAATTTCGATCAAAATTATTTATGAAAAGGATATACATTTTGGGCATATGGTAACATTATTTTATAAATACTCAAATAAGTCAAACAAAGCGTTTACAGGGATTTCTGTATAAATTCTTTAATATGGGATATTTAAAAAAAAAAAGTTATAAGTGCTTCAGCTACATAAAACTAGCCTCAAAGTTCTTTTAAAAATTTATAATGTTAAGCTTATTTAAGTATTTCTAATGTTTAATTTATTAGTCGAAGACTGCAAAAAAATAGATGAAAATATGACCAGGAAGGTTGTTCAACACCCATTTAATAGAATTTCCCTACCTCACTATCTTCAGATTTACCAAGAGAAGAAGCAATATCATTTGCATCAATCATTTGCCCTTGTGGTCCCCAGTTAAGCACATGTTCACAAGAACCTAGAAAGAAAGAATAAGAAAAATTACAGAACTCCGAAATTCCTAATTATTAGCCTCTTGCGACCCTGCGTCCCCAAATGGGGACATTTTCTTCCCTCTCTGGCAAAACAGTTGATGTTGAAACTGAATTGAAAACCAGCGTAACCATTTAGGACGAAGTGGTTTTTACCAATAAATGATAAATGGCAGTCAATGAATTCAGCGGATAGTATTTACAGACTTACAAAATGGCCAAAAAGCAGAAAGTCTGTTCAAAACGCACTAGAGGATTGTAAGATATTGTAACATTTTGAATAATATTTAATTAAGCTATCTTGAGTTTAGTGTTTTACATGTACAAGCTTCATTTTAAACCTAAATTTGAAAATTTTGTTGCTAAACTAGTAGGGTAAGTGATGATGACAAATTTAAGTACCCAAATGGGTACATTGGAACTCAGTTAGCATTAGTAATCGGTTCGATTTTTTTTCAGTGAAATACTTAACGGATGAAGAAATTCAAATTTTGCTTGAGCAAAGCGACGATTTGGAAGATTCCGATTTTGAAAACAGCACCCAAGACAATGCTGACAAAAACGTCATCGAAGACAGTGCTGACGAAAATGTAATCGAAACACTCATGGTGTTTCTGCTGGACTTCCAAAGATACTGACATGACCAGATGATCATCTGTGTCACGGACACGCGATGATTATAAAGCTTGTATAATTAAATGGAAGGATAATAAGTCTATGCATTTTTTATCTAGTGCCTTTGGCATCGCACCCGAAAGAAGTTGTAAAAAATGATAAAAACAGGACAATAAGAAAATTGAGATCAATCAACCGGCTGTGGTTAAATCATATAACACCTTCATTTTGGTGTTGATTTGGTGCATGTCAAGCTACCAAACCAAATGAGGTGCCGTAATTCAAGATGTCAAGGGAAAATATGAGTAAAATGTATCAAATGTGACCTTTACTTGTGCTTAAAAAACAAAAACTGTTTTTATGATTTCCATCACAAGTAAAATGGTATACATTACTGTTACAAGCTTTATGCTCAAAATGAACCAGTCTACCCAATTGGGGACACATTAATTAGCATATTTAAAATTCAAAAAGTGTATTTTTTTGTGTTTTTGTCTTTTACTAATGTAAATTAAGTATAGTAAAATAAAAATAAACTAAATATTTAAGGAATTTTTTTCTGGGATATTAAGAGGTTAAACTTTTGTGACTATTTAAAATGTAACAATTGAAATTGTCAAAACATTTTTAAGCTCTCTGACAAAATCTGTACAGATCCAGAGTTATTAATATAAACTAAGCAATTTCAATATAATTTCATTAATTATAATTTCATTAATAATAATTTCATTAATTAATATTGAAATACAGAACACTCCAGTTATATGTGGCAGTAAGAAATCAACTTAGAAAACTCGCAAACAAGCGAGACAAAATCAATAAAAATAAATGCACAAATTATTATAACTACTGGTGTTTTATTACTTTCAACCCTAACAACCAAAAAAGCTAATATTCATAATACAGGGCATCCTCTTCTAAGTAGAGTAGGGCTTTTTTTTATCCTCCATTGTATTAAAAAAAAATTTACAGACATGACATGTATCGTATATAGAGATAACTCTTAGCAATAAAACCTTACTAGTATAAACTTGCTACTTGATAATTTATCAACACATTAAGCCACACATAAGTCAAGTTAGTGTTAAAAAATATTGAAGAAAGTTAACTTAAATAAGCATATTTAGTATATATATATTCTGGCTCAAAGCTTCAGCTCAATGTTACTCTAAAAATACTAACTTGCTTCAATTGAGCTACAAATATGTTTACAATACTTTCAAAAATAGTTGAGCACGAACCAGATACGTTTTAGATTGGTGCATCAATATATTGTTGATTAGCTAATATTGACCTATGAATTACTTTAGTGAATTTAAGTTACCTGTATTGAAATCGTAAATGCTGACAACAGTTCTATTATAATTGATAATAATAGCATTTTCTGAATCTGATAAAACAACTTGCAATTGCTCAATTGGTGCTTCTTCAAGATCATCTCTTACGATTATAATTTTCCAAGCAACTTCTGCTTGCCCTAGAATATTAAAAATTTTCAATATTAGAGCAGTTTTACAGCAAAACATTCTGTATTATAAAAACTTTAATAACAGATTTTTTTTACATATTTTGTGTTAATCACCATCTTTGAAATATTATAAACTTAATAATCAATTTATTTTGTATTTTTGAAAATAACCAAAATATGGAATTAAAATTGCCTTAAAGGCTCAGCTTTTATGATGCAACAAGAAATACAACTTTTAAAAAATTATAGAAAGTAAACAACTTACACAATGCAAAACTCTTGCATCGGAATATTTAAAAGATAGCTTAAAAATAATGTGCTTGAACATTAAACAAAATTCAACAAAGTAATTCAATACTTTACAACAAAAAAAACTCAACAGACATAAAAAGTTACATCCCTAAAGAATTATAAAAATATTTTTTTCCCCTTTTCAGATAAAATGTTTTAGTTGTTTCTTTTTAAAATATACAAGTTTGGTTATGCCCATTGAGACAGCAATCAAATTTAAACTACCTTAAGCAATATTTCAACAATAAATGAAAATAAAATATTTAAATTATACTCACTAATAGTTTTTAATTTAAAAAAATCCTTTACTTTTCATATTAATAACAAGTCTGGAAATTAATTCAAAATTACCTGGATTAAACTGTATTTTACTAACTCTCCTAGAAACATAATCTAAGCCTTCTTTAGCAGTTTGTTCTATTCCTGAGATGGTGACATATGAAGATACATTTAAATTTCCTGATCGTTGAATAATGATATTCAATGCTCCATCCTTTTCACAGGCATAATACTCAGCATAAGGAAAAAATACAACCGCCCAATAAAAATCCATTCTATAGAAAATTTAAAACCAATTACAAACTTATTAAATCTTAAGGAATGAAAAAAATTTTAGAATCATTTTTAGGTTTGATTATATAGTGTTTTTTGGAAAACTAATGTATTTTGTGTTCTAATACTTGGAACATCAAAAGTAAATGCATAAACTCATACTGTGCGCACACATTGTAATGCGAATCAAGTATTTCATAACAATACCAAATTTGAAAAGAAAAATCACATTTAAAACTACTTTAGTTATTTTTAAGCATTTCTTTTTAAAGTTCTCGCAACAAAACAAATGTTATACTTTGTAAATCCAAGGTACAAAACTTTTATTCCAAGTTACAATACCTGCATTTTAACATATAAAGATGCATGTTTATGAACATATTTTTAAAGAATCGTACTATTCAAAGTATATACAAATAAAATAAAGGAAACTTTAATAGGAAAAATAAAATATTTTTATCTAAAAAAACATTTATAAAAAAATTAAGACACGCTTGTTAGGCATTTTAAAAAATTTAATGAAGCAAAAACAAAAGTTATTAATTACAAAAAAAGTTATAATTATCAAAAGTTATTAGTTAAAAGTTATAATTATTGAAACAACTATAGATATAAAGAATTGTCAAATATAATATTTTAAAAAAATAGAAAAATACCTGTATTCTTTTTTGTGAAAAGTTCCATTGACCACAAGAGAGAATGTAAAATAGTCAGTAGTTTGAAAAGTAGTTTTCAAAACTAAAACTATCAGTTGATCATCTATCTCTGCTTGAGAAAACTGTGTAACAGCTCTTTGTTGCTTTACATTGAACAAATATGAAGATTCTAAATTTCTTATAACAGTGAACAATATGATATTTGAAGAGGATTCAAAATATGTCGCTTTTAAATTATAGCTGTTAATGCCAAAACCTACATGCTGACTCCATACAATTTCTAAATCAGTTGGAGAATTTATAAACAATTTTGGTTCTTCTAAAACAGGCTTAAAAAATATTTGGAACCTAAGAAAAAGAAACATAAAAAAGTAATATCAGAAAAAATTAAATAGTACATTAAATATCAAAGAAATAGCACTGGTCATAAATTCTTATAGTCTCCATGTAATTTTATAATTAATTTAATTCTATATGTTTTGTAAATTTTAAAATTTAAAATCTTGAAGAATTTTTGTTTAAACCATTCAATGCCAGCAATATAATTAAAAATACTATTTTACAAAAGGAATCTGTTGAAAAATTAAATTAAAACTTAATAAAGAACTTAGAAAAAAGTAAGGTTTAGATACTACCTAGTTAAGTCATTAATAAATGGTACATGCTATCTGAAATTGAAACATTGAAAAATAATCTTTTAGTTATTGTTATTTTTATCATTTGCCATAACTTTTTTTAAATAGGTTTTTTTTTGCTTTTTAATAGTTACTTCCTGATAGTTTTATTTTTTTCCCTCATAGAATTTGTGGCAAACAGTTTTGAATTAACAAAGACAATATATACTTACACACTAGGACTAGAGAATAAATTTCCATTATAAAAGTATCTTTCTTCTTCATTGCTTTTAAGTGTGAAAGAAAATTCATCTTTTGAAGAGTTCTTATAAGGCAAATAAGATATGAATCCATTTTCAATATCACTTTGAGTAAAACTTGCTATATGAGATACATTTTGATTATATACCAAGGCTCCATATTTAGGCTGTTCGTAAATTATGTATCTGATCTCTTCTGACAGCGATGGTTTACTAGCTAGTAAATTATCTACTAAAAGCACAAAACTTTTAGGATCATCAGACTTAATATGAAGAGGATACAATATTTTGAGAACAGGAATACTATTTAAATTAGTAACAGAAATATTAACTGTCAAATTCTTTACGACAACTCCATTGGTTATTTGTAAGTCAAAGCTATCGTTGGTAACTTTAAATGACGGATTGTGTTTGTAGGATAAGTGATTGTTGGTTATTTCAAACAATGAAAAACTATCAAACTGCGAAGATGCATTTTCATTCAAAAATAAGTAGCCATATGTAGGTAGTTTTGTAATATTGAACAATATGTCTTCAAATCTAGAACTTTCGTCAGAAGCATATAACAAACTTGAATTTAGTATAACTTGTTCACCATATTTAACGGGGCATTCTTTGGCCAATACCATTAAAGAATTCTTGCCATGATCGATAAGTTTTATAGTATATACTTCGTTGGATGAATCATGCACACCATCACTCAAATAAAAAGAGAAACTGTCTTCATATTCTGAGGAAGGCTTGGAAACTTGTTGATACCTTAAAAAAAGTTTATAGCTTTTAGAGTTAATTATAAGAACATTATTTCAATAACTAATGAATTATTACCAAAAGACAAAACAAAAATAGAATTTAAAATTTATAAAATTTAAACAGATTTATAGGATACCTAAGGCATTCAAAATGTTATGCCTGCAATTAATAATTGTTCAAATAAAACAAAACTGTAACATATGTGAAACACAAAAATATATAAAGTCATTTCATTCACTACCTTATAAGATTCTGATTTATATCTTCCTGGGAAAATTCGGAAATATTCAATGGAAGCCACTGTCCATCTAACCATTTTTCTAAATTACCAAAAACCACTGATTTCGTAATTTTGTAAGTAATATTTGACAAATCTGGATCCTCCGCCAAAAGCACTGCATTCGACAGTATAAAACTACTTTGTAGTTCAACATTCTTTGCTGGAATATTCTTCTTCAAGACTGGTGGTTCATCATTCAAAGGATTCACTTCCACAAAACAAGTCCTAATGACAGAATGGGTTCCGTCACTTATAGACAATTCAAATGAATCAAAGAAATTTTCTGATCCATCGTGACGATACACAATTTTTTCAAAGTTTTCCAATGCTAACTGATTGAATGGTAGCTCCAGCATCGGACCTTTATTGACAGCTTGAAGAAAATGAGTTAGAGATCCATATTTTGGTTTAGTTTTCACTGTAAGTACTAAAATATCTCCAGGATAGTCCCTATCACCTGCAGATAAGGAATCATTGTTCATTACATAGGAGTCTCCTTCATCAACGGTGATGTTTGATAAGTGAAAGAATGGGACTTCGTCGTTTAGTAAGATGACGCTGACGTAAACGAGCACTGAAGTTGAATTGTGCACTCCATCTGTTACGAAAACTTCAAAGTCATCCGATTCTGGTTCAATATCACTAAAAGACAAAAGGTTAAGAAATAAATTATAATAATTTGTTTAATATTTATTATAAGTAGATTATAACAATTTAAATAAAAAAATGATAAATTAAGTACATTTTGAAGGTAAATAATATTATGAAATATTAACTCAAAGCTATCAAATAAATTGTACCCACATGTAAAGCTAAGAAAAAGTTTAAAAAAATCTAACACATAAGTTCATTGTTAGAACAACTACAACTACACATGGTCAATTTGCTTACTGCCCTACAACATTGATCCAATTACAGTTACCATTATAGATATCTTTTTTAACCATGTATTATACATCTGTAGGACTTGCATGATTTAAAAGCATACCCAACTCAATATATTACTTTAATCTTCCTTCTATTATGATTGATTGCCATAAACTTGAAAACTTACACTTACCTGTGATTATGTTGCACAAAAGTAATGAATCCATCCTTAACGTCTTGGAGTGGAAAAGCAGTTATTCTTTGATTGCTTCCTCTTTCTTCAAAACCAGGAGTTGTTCTTGAGTTTTCTAGATATCCATAGGTTGGCTGCTTAGCTATGACGATCAACAACTCAGCAGGAAATGTATCTTCATCAGAAGCAGAGAGATTTTCTTCTGTTACTGCTGTCCAACCACCCTCATCAACAAGAATTGCCCTTTTGAAGTACAATCTTGGCATTTGTGTGTTCTGGGGGAGAATTGTGACGAACAGCCTGAAAACACTATGTGAGGTCAAGCGTGAAAATATCTTATCAGTCACCATGAATGACAAAGAATCTTCCTTTGGATTAGGGCCGATTTCTTGATTGTTATGGACATAGAAAACCTAAAATTGGAAAATAAAATATATAAATTTCACTTTTTTATGATTGAAACCAATTAATAAAATTACTACAAAAAATCTATGTGAGAAAATACCTTTAGTACCTCTTTAAGAGGGACTTACTAAATTAGAAATTGTTTTTAAAAAAATTTATTAAAAAATACATACCTCTTTATTAAAGACATCCTTCTGGGTAAAGTGATTGGTCTTTTGCTTTCCAACGACCATGGTCCCTAGCAAAGGTGCTTCTGTTATAACAAAGTACAAAGACGAATCCTCAGTGTCAATGTCTGTAGCAGCTAAGTTCTGAAACAATAAGTTCAACAACAGTTAATCCATATAATATATTTGTGCCATGGTATAAGAAGGGACAACCTCAAAGAGAAACTTATGTGCAATTCCAAATGAAACCACTTCTAAATCAACCAAAGTGCCATGAAGAAATTAGGCTTGTTCTTACTTGATTTAGCATAGGTATATTGATTGATCAAAAACTTATTAGTTCTGATAAACATGTCACAAAATACTTGATAGTTAATTTGATAATGCTATGGTGCCTAGGCCCATCATTTTAGGGCGCCCCAAAATTAGCTGCAAAGCTATAAATTTTGTTTAACACCTCAAAGATTTTGTTTGATTTAATGACAAACTCAATTTAAAATAATCACCTTCTTTTAATTTTTTAGAACAATAAACACCATGATTAGTTTAACTACATTATTTTACTATAAAAGCTTCAACTTTGAAGTATACATTAAGCTACAACATCATTGAGAAAAGTGGCCTCCCGAAAGTATCCAGTAATTTGGTTCCATGGTAATCCGACAAAATGGTACTAGCATACAATAAAATATGTTTAACTTAAAGTTTATAAAAAAAGAGGAAACTCGTTATCTTTAAAAGATAGATGTAAAAGAGGTATAAAATGTTCATTGACACAAAAAAACTTAATTTTTGGACTATTTTGACTTTGATCATTATAGTGTCGTAAGAAATATCATATCATAACTTGTATTCATTTACAACTACACAAAACCTTTTCTCTTTGAAATTGGCCATACTTTCCAAAAATCACAAAGGGTAACACTACATTGGATAGAAAACCATAAAAAGCTAAAAAATTTCATATTTTAGAATAGTTAAAAATATATTTAAAAAATACTTCAATAAAAGTTAGTGTGACTTTTTAATAGTATTCACAAAAACAATACTGTTAGCGACATAAAAAATAAATTTATTTCATTTATAAAAACTTACTTCTGTAATAAATGTCCCTTGATATGCTGAAACATCAGTTCTGTGGAACACTAGAACAAAAAAAGAACATTTATTACAGAAGTAAAAAAAAAATTAAGTAGTTTTATAGTTTTAAGATAATTAAATATGATCAAAAAGTGATACACATATCTCATCAAAAATTTCAAATAACCAAAATAAATTAAAACCTAATAATAATGAAGAGTATAAACTTTTATTATAAATTAATTTTTAAATGGTCACTTTTTCTATAAGAAGACATATTACTGTACATACAGTTAGTTTTTATGACCCATATTTTTCGGGGGGGGGGGGGGGGCAATATCAGTGATTTTGCAAGCTGAAAATTTTGCAAATTTGATTTGAACAGAATTGTAAGTTGTAAAATTGATTAAGTTGTTGAAGAAGTAGTACATATTCCAATGAGATTAAATTACAAGAGGAAAAAGATTCTGTTGACCACCTAATATGATAAAACCAATTCATTTTCTATGGCTTGTGCACATATTTGTGAAACCAGATAATTTTGAATGCTTCAAACTAGCTGGTAGAAATATTTTATATATAAGCACACGAGCTCAATTTTATTATTTGTATTATTATTTATATTCAAGAAATAGTTGTAAGAGAGGCAAAGAAAGATTTTAAAAACGCTTGGATTTTTTTATTATGGCTTAAACTTTTAGGATTATAAGAGGCAAGCAAAAATATAAAACCTTATGCAATAACATACAATTTAATTTATAACAAAACTATAAAAAAGTTTTAAATATAGTGTGAAATTTTTTATTTTTTAAAAATATATAACTTTTAAATATCCTCATCATTTACCTGAGATGTAATTTGAACTTTCCCTCCTTCTATCACAGATATGCGGGATTGCAACTCATTTTTCCAAATTGGTTTTTCGTCATCTACTGGCTCCACTGAAACTTTAACGTCGCCTGACACAAAGTGAATACCATCATTGACACCAACCTTGAAGCCATCTTTAAAATATTCTGATCCATCATGAGAATACCTACATAAAAACATCAAACTTATGTCAATTTTTAATGAAACTGCATAAGAGTTCATATTCTTCAACTATTTTAATATAACACTTCAAAGGTACAACTTTGAAGGTATAAGTCGGGGCATTTAATCCCTTAACGGTCAGATAATTTTCAAGAACATTTTCCTAAAAAGGCCTATTTTTTTATCTCTAAAAATTATATAAAAATATGTGTATGAATAATATACCTTTTAAATTTTTAATACCTTTTTTTAATTATTTTTTTAATACCTTTTTAATTTTTTATTTTGTGTTAACTTTTTTTTCTAATTTTAAGCATTTTTAATTTTTCATGGGAAGTTTTATTTGTTGATTGTAGGTTGCAGGATTTGGTTTCATTGGTTAAATTAAAGTTGCACAAGGGCTACAGCATGGCAATTGACAGTCGGTCTCGTAATTTGGAACCAATGTTAAAGTGAGGACCCATGTCACTGGTGTTTATTTAAACAAAGAAGATTTTTAAAAATTAAAAATAACTGATAACACGCAGGCAGTTGCCTACTTCAGACTGACAACAGGACATGACTGCCTCGGGGAACACCTAAATAGAATAGGTATTCTACCCACCCACACTTGTACAATTTGCAATAGCGCACCTATGAATTCCGAACACGTTCTCAATTGTTCTGGACTAGACAACCGAGCCCAACAACAAGGTGAAATTTTTAGATTATATTGGAACGCAAGATCGCTTATGGATTGAGGAGAAAATGTCCGCCCCTTCTTCACCTGTTACCTCGAACTCTTTGATGTTTTGTTTTATTTGTATTGTTAATTGTTTCCCTTGTTCGCTTTGTTGTTCATGTTTATATTGTTCCTCACGTTCACTTTGTTGTCGACGATGAGATCTTTATATTTCTTGGTGTAATTTCCCAAATAAAGCCATAAGTTACAACATATGCAAATATTTCATTCCAAAACGAAAAATGAGCAAAGAAAAAGTAGGCACTTGAATAAAACACAATGCAAAATTTGACCTTAACCTTCGAAAAATGACTATGCAACTCACTCCAATCTTAAGGTGAGAATATCATCGAGGGAAAGAAGATCCCCGACCCTTAGGATTTGGTCACTTCTGCGTAAGGATCCATGGAGAGGCACAGTAAAGAGACTCATCTGTAGATCAGAAGACAAAGTATCTGGATCATAAACAGACAGTTCATTTGTAGAAAGCAGAGTGGAAGATCCCTCTTCCACAAGCAGTTCACCAGTATGAAGTTGAGGAACCTAGACAAAATCAAAAGGTATAAAGAGGTTGAAATTCCTTTGAATTCTTACTACACATGGGGTTTTGGCCCAGTGCTAGGATTTGCACTGATTGAACAACATAAATAAAGTTAAAGTGAGGATTCTTCCAGTGCCACATTGTTATTGTTTTTAATTTTAAAAATATACGAGGGCTGTTCTTAAAGTTTTAAAATTCTGGTGTTGTTTTGAAATCAGTATTTTTCGAATATGATATGTGTTCCAACACTTATCAGAAATATATTAGTGACCATGTTTGTTTTGCCTCTTTATTGTTATTTTATGAGCATTAAAAATGGCTGCGCCAATCAAATTAAATTGTAAAATATGTTCTGTGATTTGTTTTTAAAGTATGAAATGTGTTAAAGCTAGTAAAATTTAACTTGAGATCTCGCATGTTTGCAAAAAAATATTCACAGTGGAATTGTACAGATATGTTTTAAAAACCTTTTTAAAAAAAAACTCTGTCAAATGTTCATGATGACAAAAGTGGCTGACCATCAGTCATCAGTCAAGATTTCATGCAGAGAGTTAACAAAATGTTAAAATGAAGGAAACCTAAAAGATTTATTCCCGAATTTTACATCAAATGAGTTTTCTCAAATTTATAAATTTACAAGTTTTGGGCCAAAAGCTTAAATTATCAAAAATAGTGTTTTGAGTTCAAATAAATGCAAAAGATTCAGAAAGATGGAAATAAATATTATCAACATAGCAAATCATCAACCGGGAAAATCATCCCCGAAAATAACACAAAATAATAACTTTTCTCTTTGTCTATTGCAGCCAAAACGGCATTGCTTATAAGGCACATTTCTCCTGTTATTCTACTTTTTAAAATTTGGTATCAGTCATAAAAGTATTAAAATAAAACAAATAATTGCATACAAGTGAAAAATTATTATACCTGGTTATTAACTGGTAAAATAGTTATGTTGAACACTTGACCAGGAACAGTATTTTTGTCTTTATCAGCAACAGAAAATATAAACTGCAAATATAGTGGATTCGGACCAATTTCATTGGCTGGAGGCAAGTATGCGATTTTATAGTGATTTATCTGCAGTTGAGTAAAGGATGTTATTGCAGTAAGATTGTTGATTTCAGGTAAAATTACTTGAGATGACAAAGCAACAATTTTTCCAGGGTCTATTAAAATAAAATATTCAATTTTAAAAAAACATTCACATTTAAAAATTTATTTTTTATTTGCACCAGACAATTTTTAATATAATTTAAGCATTGTTAAAACAATAAAATTACTCTTCAATTAAAAACATAGATTAAATAGAAGGAAAAGCAAATAATAAATGGGCAAAAGTGAAACCTGTTTACAGAGCAAACGATCTAAAAATTTAAACTTTAGACATATTTATTAAATATTTTTTTACAGTAAATAGTTTTAAAAGAATCTTCAAGACTAAAATGAAAGAATTTATGTAAAAAAATCTAAACTATGTCTGTTAGAAGAAAAAAATTGGAAATGAAAGGCAAATCATACATTAATTAACTGCAAAATAGTAAAAGATAGACTAATCAAAAAAGTTTATCAAATAAATACCTGGGTGAGCAAAGGAGCCAATAAATCTGGGTTGTGTAGTAAGAGTGTAAACTATTTCACTATCTTGTGAATCAATATCCATGAAATGTAAATTTTGGCTCTTGAAGTAGCCAATGTCAGTTTCCCTTACTTCAAGATTGTAGGTACTAGCTGGATCTCGTTTAGGCGGATCATCTCCAACGGGTGAAATTCGAATAAAAACGTTATAAGGAGGAGAAATATTTGGCAGGCTATTGGCATCTTGCAGCCGAATTTCCATAACATCAGTAAGATTCTAAAAAAGCAACATATTTATCATTTTTAAATATTTTATGATTTCAAATATAGGAAAAATATGAATACTTATACTTTTGATAATATTGGCAATATTATACAATGTTTATACAATCAAAATCACTGGCTGTTTTGTAGCTAAAACCAATGTATTTGTAGGATTGAATTGGTAATATTTATTTTTATTTTAAATCCATTTTGTATATGGTAGTTACAACAAATGTTGGGTTTAAGTGACAGTTGACCCATTATAGTTAGAGTCAATTTCAACATTTTATTTGTATTGAGTTAAAAATAACATTTTTTTAATCACAAAATTTGTTAAACTTTGCTTTAATTTTTCAAAAGAAAAAATACTTGTCCTCTTAAGTATAGTTTTTAAAATAAACCGTGAGTGATTATCAAAAACTATAAAGTATTTGAAACATAATCATACTATTTGCGGAACAATTAATTATTTGCTACAAAAAAACTCAGCTAAATTACATTAGGAAATTTTCCAGTTATTTAAATACAAGATAATTAGGACACACTTAAACACTTAATTACCTCATCTCCATTATGATGGAAATAAATAAGACCTTTATTAATCTCTTGTTGAGTGAAATTCAGAACTGGAACTCCACTCTTTTCCCACGAGAACTTTTTCCAGACAGTTCCAGAAGCGGGAGGCTTGGTCAGAACAAACATCACAAGTTCATCTGCAGTATCTTGATCAACAGCTCTAAGAAGGGAAGATGTCATTTGAGCTTCTCCCCCTTCTCTTACTTTCAGACCAACATTGATCACTAACGAAGGATAGTTATCATCTTTGGGGATAATTGTTATTGGAAACTTAACATGTGTGGATTGGAAGCCATCACTGATTCTCAAATGAATACTATCCCGATTAGAATCACTGTCGTCATGGTAATATATAACTGTTTCAGACATTATATTTTGTTGGGTGAAAGACACAGCAGGCTTTCCCTTAACCTCTAACCGACCATGATGTAAACCTCCAGTGACAAAGAATTGAATATCCTGAATGTTGTCCCCATCCACAACTTCAATATTGCTTCTCCTTACAGGTCTTGACTGACCTTCTAGTAACACCAGGCCAACATTCATAGAAACTCTTGGTGCAGTGGTAATTGCTGGCCGAATCGCAATGTGCATTGTAAATGGCTCGCTAAAGGCAAAGTCAGGATCACGGATAATGAAGCCAATTTCGAACATTTGCCTATCCTTGAAAGAGCGCGCTGGTGGTTTATATGCTATTTCAAAATTATTGAGGTCACTTTGTTTGAAGGAATTAATAGGTCTAGTGCTATCAGAAAGGTGGACAATGCTACCTTGATGGGGCAGTAATGGCCTGGAGATATTGAATACAAGTTGATCTGAAGGTGTTTCACTATCAGTGGCAGATAATACAGCTGGGGTGATAGCAGTAATTATGAATTGATCAACATCCATTAGGTACATGCCAGAAAAAGATGCCTTAGGGGGAAGATTAGGAAAGCCTGGCTCGATTATGACTGGGATCTGGTACCACTCAGTGATTAAACTTCCTCCATTTAGGTTGGGATCACTGACTTCAACTATAATTAAAATAAAATCTGCATTGGGAGATGGCGGTCTCAAGTGCTCATAGCGCAAACCCAGTTGTAAAAAATCATCACATCTTCTCTTGATAACATCAATTGATCTTTTTTCTCTGCCTAAAACAATTTGCCCATGAGCAGGTTTTTGACTAAAGTGACGAGACATTCGAATTTTACATATGGCACCATCTTTTCTACTGAAATTGAAATTCAGAATGGACTCATCGATGGGTTCTGTCAAACCAAAAAAGTCTTTTACTATTAAAGGTGCACCTTGTTGTACTATGTCATAAGGACTGTCGTCAATATCAATATGCAAATCAAAATACTCTGATATTGTATCATGTTCAAGTAACTTGTATGCTCGTAGCTTCACTGTATCATTTGTAAGTAGAGGAGAACCATGGTGAATATATTTTACTGTGTTTTGTTTAAATGCACAATCAAATACCTGGAAAAATAAAAGAAATTTAAATCATACAATATTTCAATATTATACAGTTGTCACATTATTTAATTGAATCACTTCTGTGACACTTTTTTAATTAAACAAAACATTGGATTCCTTTAACAAAAGAATGTCATGTTGAACAAGACACTGGCAACAATAGAGATTAAACCTAAGTGATTTTTATTTTTTTAAACATTCATTACTAGTAGCAACTCAAAGCAACATTTCCAAACGTAAATTAAATTCAAAAATGAAAATCTAATCTCATTATGGATATTTTGAATTTAATTACCTAAATAAAAAGAAATTTTTAGGCATACAGAGGAAAAAACTTAATTTTCATATGAGTTTCATTTTAATTGTTATTTATCTAAATGGCAATTTGACTTTCAAGATATGAGGTATTTCTAATTGATTATGTTCTGTACTGCATAATTAAGCTGTTGATTGAACAATTAAACAGTGATTAAATTACACAACTTAGTGTTTCTTTAATAAAACTATAAGCAAGAAAATTTGTTATCTATTACCTGCGGTAAAAGCAGACCAACTTGTTGTGTCATAGGTTCATTGCCTATAACTTCTACTTTGCATACTGAACCTTGTGTGGAATTTTGAAATTGTAAATCAGTTGGTTTTAAGAAGACTTCCCGTCCGATTTGGACCACCACATTTTCTTTGTTTAAAAGGAGCTGACCTGACGCTTGAAGAAAACAAAGAAGAAGGAAAACAGCAAAAGAAAATAGAATTTTCCTCATTTTGCTGATCTACATTTCAAAACAGTTACCTGAAACAAAATATAAAAATGTAATTAGAACCCTAATCAATCAAACTTGGGTTTTAAAAGGAAGCTCTAAGCAATCTACCAAATTCAGAAGTATGAAATACATCTAGGTATAATAAAAGATACAGTATCTTTAGCTTAACAAAAAATGCTTCAACGTAACAAAACATTAATTCCTACAATAAAAAAAATACTTTGACTGGCAAGAAACTCAAATTGAAGTATTAGAATATAGAAAGAAAATTTTAAATTTTTTCTGGGGTTCTGAGCAAAACATAACTTTAGTGTTTATGTTAAATATGGGGAAAAAATCAGAGACTCTCAATTGAATTTTAAAAAATACAGAATAGCAAGTTTCTATTTTTAATGAGCACTTTGTAGAAAGAAAACTAAGAAACTTTAAATTGGAAAAATACATGAGCAGACTAATGGTGAAAAAAAACATAGGATAATGCCTGAGTTACTAATCATTTGGTTTAGAAGGCATTACATTAACATTAAAGTATTTTTACGGATTAGTCCCTCAAATCGTTTAGCTATGGCTTTTAATTTATAAATTTAAACATGTATTATTCCACAAATATCCTAACAGATTGAAACAATTAATACTACGCATAATTCTTAATATATAAAAAAAACTAAAAGCTATTTTAAAAAAACTAGAAAAAACTTACAATAGATAAACTTTAATTTAAACACATACCAAAACCTAATCAAATTCAGTGAGATTATGTGTGGAGTGATTTGATAACCAAAACATTATTAAAATGAGCATGTTTCAGTCTTGAGTGGCAACAGTTTCACAGGAGTGAAAATAATGTTTCGATTAGTTAATCCAGGAATGAAAGCATGAAGAAAAGCATGAGAAGAAGCTTTATGTTAAACAAGCCGATTGATAAAACCAAGCAGTTTTGTGAAAGACGACAAGAAACAGATTTTATTTATAAAGTTAGGGGTGTCATTGGCTGTGTTAAAACTATAAAAAAGTCGCAGAAGTAAACACCTAAAAACTTTTGATATCAAAACATAAAAATTAATTGGCCGAAAGCCGAACCGTAAAACTGGTTTCAGGATCTGATTATCAATTTTACAAATTTATAATTGAACATCAAAACAATTTAAATTATTAGTTTAATTATCTATCTTACAATTACCATTTTGGAATGGGGTTAACATCCTTAATGCTTGGAATATGTGGAGGTTTTTACATGAGAAATACTTCTTTTGGCTCACATTTAGGAAATAAATTATTTGCAGCTTATAAGGTATGTTACATTGACATTGTTATATATTTTTTTAATTCTGGTCGTTTTTTATTTATACCATAAATATCATACCTAGTACTTAAACCAATTTATTGTGCTTTTCATTATTACTTAAAGTTGTGGTTTCGGTTAAGATTCCTCAAATTTTTATTAATGTAGTGATTAATGAAAGACTGCAAGCACACGGCGCTGCAAGTTCTCACCACTAGTTTGTTTAACAACTAATACAGTGGTACAAGAAATGAAGTTACCCATCTCTACCTTGGGGATCCCTTTTTTAGACAATGTTTTGCAAAATGCTAGCAATAACATTGGTGTCTCACTACTTACATGATAGCAGAGTTGATGGTTAACAGATTAAATCCGATCTAAAGACACACAATGGAGAGTCTTAAGATTTTAGCTTAAAGATTTTGCTTTAATGCCTAATTTGTCATGGCAGATTTTGATGCAGTGTAGCAAAAGTATCAATGAACCCACTTGCATGACCTTCTAGACGGCCAACTACATTGAACCTGGAAAGATTTTTTTCATTTAATAAAGTCCAAGGACAGTATTGTTAGAGGGATGGTTTTTTGGTCCATTGGAGCTTCAAAAAAAAGAGTTATCAGTCAACAAATAGGTAAGTATTTTGTGTTAGACATGAGTTAAAAAGACCAAATATGTAAACTTACAAAAATACTTGACACAAAATGTTGTTTACCTAGAGATATTTTTACGAAAGAAGTCTGTAAATTTAGAAAATGCCTTGTTAAAAACTAGTTTATTTAATTTTTTTTTCAATCAGTGTTAAATATTTTTCTCACAAAAAGGAAAATATATAAACACATATAAAATGTTAGCAAATCTTTTTAAATGAAAAGGGTAGTTCTATCCGTCACGTGTTTGACTTGTGAAGTCTTCAGTCAAGCAAGAATTGCTTAAAGTCATGTTCGCATTTATATTTTTACTTTGTCAAACCTTTAAATTAAAAAAAATCTGTACTAATTTTGTTCAGTGTCTAACAGATGTTTAATTTTGTTGCAGGCATTTCAAAAAGGAAAATTAGAAAATTATAAATTAGTTTTAATTGTAAGGGATGATTTAGGAATGAGCAGAGGTAAAATTGCTGCTCAGGTGAGTACATTTTTTTAAACGTCTTTGTTTCCCATAGGCCTTGAAATTTATGTAGCTTTAAAAACTTAAGCTTCCTTAAAAAGCCTTTTTTGGCCATAAAAAAAAGTTTCTGGGCTTGCTTGCCAAGTATTCAACAATTAGTTTTGAAATGTCTTATGCATTTTTTTCTGATTATTTTTATGAACATTTTTGTACTATTTATTTGAATACAGGAGTTTATACTATATGATATTTTTTTTTATCATTTCCATATTTATGTTTTTGGTGTTGTTGGACACGAATCTGAATAGTACGAACTTGATACCTAGAAAAAAAATATTTAAACAAAATTGACCACATTTGCAAGTCACATTACCAACAGGAAAAGTGGAAATACATTATATTTTAACACAGCTTTAAAAAGTTCATAAGAAACAATTCATTTTAGATATGCTTTTTAAAAAAAAGTCATGTTTGTTTGTCAGTTTAATTATTTTTGCTTTATTATGTTTTCAGTGTTCTCATGCATCTGTGATGGCTTACAAAAATGCTACTCTATATAATCCAGAAGCAGCTCAATTATGGGAAGCTTATGCTCAAGCAAAGGTTGTTCTAAAAACTGATAATGAAAAAAGTCTGTAAGCAGAAATACATAGTTTTATCTTTAAGTAAAATTACTTTTTATTGAACGTATTATTGGACTTGCAATTTACCTAAAAAGACAATGTTATGGTCTCTTTTTTGCACATAGAAAATGTATTAGAAAAAAATAAAGATAATGCTTAATATACAGTCCTACTATGGTTTATATGAATTTTAAAATTAATTTAACAGCTAGTGAAATTTAAAAAATATTGTCTTTAGTCAAACATTTTTTTTTGAAGATGTTGCTTAAAGCATTTATATATTATTTCTCATCCACTTCCAAGGCATCTACTCTACTAGTGAATAAATGTGCAAATTGAATCTGGCTGGAAGTGAAAGGGTTTATAACTAGAAAAAGAAAATGTGTCTTTATTTAGTCTACGTTAAAATAATTATTTTGGAATGTACATTACACAATCAAGACTATTTAATAATATTAATTTATAATTAAACATTTTCCTTAATTTAGGTTGGCTTTATATGAAGCAGCTAAAACAAATGGCATCTGCGCGAGTTTAGTTTGTGATGCAGGAAGAACAGAAGTTGCAAGTGGAAGCAAGACTGTAATTGCTATAGGACCTGGTAAATATTTTATTATCGGTTTTAAAATATGCCTATAACTATCCTACAACAAAATTATTATTGGGATATTGTGTTAACTCTTGGACCGAAAATTCGAAATGTACAGCAAAAGTGCTAAACTATTATCTCTCTGTAATTATATTTTAATATATTCTATATAATAATATTTTCTATTTTCCTGAACTTGCAAGTTCTTTACTTTAAAATTACACTTTATAGTCTACAAAATGTCTAATTTGTTCGCAGACTTAAGCCCTTTAAAAGTGTTATATCTATATGTCACATAGTTTTGAAGCAGGTAGGAAGGATTAAGCAATTGTGAACAGACTAAAGTTTATTATAGCTGAAATTATGCAACAACCCTGATGGAGAAAAACATCCCCCTTATGTGTGGGTCTGGGATATTAGAGACTTACATATACAAAGGACAAACTCAAATAGAAATTGACATATAAGTTAAGAGAACTGGTAAAATTATAATTTAAATGCATAATAAACTTGTTACTAAACAATGGTAATGTTTGTTTGCAATTTATTGATCATTGATTTGTTTGCCAACTTATAATTTTGCCCTCATAGAGGAATACTTGGTTAAAAATGATTTTTAAAAACAATTCAGTAAAGTTAGTCTGCTTGATAATCTGTTAATGTTATCTACTAAGCGCATAATATATATTTTTTTCAATTTAACATTTTGGTTTTTAATCATAGACAAATGTATTTGTGAAGAAATACTGTTAGTTTGCTACTAAATTTGTTAGTCATGTTTGAGTTGAAGTATGTTTTATTTCAAGTTTTATTTATAGGGTTTTTTTATAAGGTAGATGTTTTTCTTAATTTTCCTATAATTAAATATTGTCTGTAATTTATAGGACCAAAGGATGCTATTGACAAAATTACTGGTCATTTGAAGCTTCTTTGAACAAAATTCAAAAGTAAATATTTTGTTCGTTAAATATATGTACTAAAACATGCTTTCTAACTAATAGTTGCAATCAAAATTTATAAATATTGTTTTTATAATGCTTCCTATATTATTTTTAAAAAATATTTATTAAATTTCTTTAAGTTTAAAATTTTACTATTTGTTTAGTTTTTATTGTTCTCTCACTTGAATTGTGTTATAGTGAAAATTTACATAAATTTGCTTCTTATTGCAGTGATTTTTAAAGAATTTTGACAAGCAGTGACTTCTTTAAATTTTTGAATGCAAGTCACATGAAAGATGAGGATAATTTTAGGGCCATAAACATCTTTATTGTGATATTTAGATTAAAAACATATGCTATATATGTATTGGCAATTTTTTGAGAAAGTTTGATGAAAGAAAAACCAATCATTGACTGTTCCAAGTTGTTTACACCTTGCCAAAAGTTTCATTGTGTATTTATATTTAATGCATTTTTAAACAATGTTTGTCTAAATCCCATGCGATCTGTGAATGTAATTATTGTTATTGAGAAAACTAAATAAGAAAAAATCTTTATAAAAATGTAAAAACAAAAACTTTGTTTTGTTAGGTGCCCAATTATTTGATGAAGAATTTTTACGATTAACTTCTCTTAGGTTTAGAGTTTTATTTAAATACATAGATATTAAGATAAAATAAAAATAGCAATATAATAATACAAGAGATTTATAAAACAAATTGATGGTGATTACAACATGCTAACACCGTTTTAAAAAAAAACATTGAATCAGCACTGATATAAGTTTCTTCCGGGTCGTTACAAAATCCTTGGAAAAAAGTTCCTTGATAGTTCCATGATTTCCCTGATACTTTCACAAAACATTCTCCCTGATTTTACAATTACCTAGAAAATATACAATACACACAATTTAATGCAGTAAAGAAAATTTAATCTAGACATCGCAGGACTTAAGACTTTCTGGATTGTGGGTTAGCCTACCTAACTTTTCTATCTTTCCGAAAATCGGATTAAGTTTAGGAGAACTATGTAATCAGAGAATCACGTTATAATATGGTTCATATACTCCTTAAAAAGTTTTGAATGAAAAAGCTAATTGTCAAGACCTTAAGGCCCAAATGCTTCACTCATTCTCAACACTAATCATGATATTTTTAAACCCCATGTTTCTAAACAGTCATTAGTAGCTACAGTAGTACTCCAATTATCCGAATATCAGAAAAAATTCCACCCGGCCTAAATGTTACTGTTCGTCTTTATTGGATTTCATGCCCAACAACTTTTTGTACCGACCATAAAACTTACTAGGCATGACATCCAACAGAGAAGAAACAGTAACAAATAGGCTGAGTGTAAAAAAGTTTATAAGTCACATACAAACTTTTGTGAAACCAAGATTCTAGCATAAGTTAATAGAAAACACAATAGAAAAAATAAAACATAATAGAAAAAAATTATTACAAAACCTATGACTCAAACTACTAAAGACATCTTACAAAATTGAATTTGGCTGGGTTGATTTGACTAAAATATACCTTTTTTCCCGATTAACTCCAATTATCCAAATTTCCGGATAAACGAATGCGGTTAGGTCCCAATTGCTTCGGATAATTGGTGTTCTACTGTACTGCATAACTCGTTTCCTTAATTCCCCCTCCCGGTCCATATCAATGAAAACTAAACTTAAATTTCAATAAACGACAAGCTTAAATGAAAAATTTTAATGATTAAGATAAACAATTTAATTTAAATTTAAAGATGAATTAAGATTGGATTTCACTAAGATGTCTTCAAATATCGGTTACCGGCCAGTGCAATTCCCCATTCGAAGAGGATCGCCTTCACCTGACCAAAAATATGCAATCCAATCATTATACCTGATTTACTTATTTTGCTGCCTAGTAATTTTTATGACATCCACCAACGAGGTGGCATTGTCTCATAATGATTGACAGTTTTTTGCCTCTACGTGATAGGAAGAGAGTCGCGTTTACTTTTGTAGCTTTGGTTCAGGCTAATCGGACCAACTAGAATATTTTCTTTTGATCAAGTGTCCGTTAGTAGTGATCAACCTAAACCTGCTGTTTAAATAATCCAAAATGGAAAAATTCCCTGATTTCCAGGTTTTCCCGGTTCTGTTACCACTCTGTTCTTAATACTAATCAAAAGTACCACAAAGTAAAAGCAGAATTGTTCTTTCAAGCAAGCTTCACAATAACATTTAAATTACTTTCGATCAAAGACTTCTCAATAGAAAAATAAAATCACTTGCTCAGACGAAGAGGTTATTTGTGTAATATATATATTCAATTAAAAAAAATCAATTTGAATACAAGAAAGTAAAAGTTCGTTTATTTACATAATTTGTTTACAAACCCTTGTAAAACCGTGAAGCAATAAAAAAGCAATTCAAAAGAAAAATGAACATAAATGCACTTGTATGTAGTCACTAACCAACAAAAATTAATTCACACATGATGCAAAATTCCATTGTTATAATATAGTCACTACATAAATGAAATATCAGAGTACAAAACATAACATATTTTTACAATTCTAAAATAATCCATGTGCCTAACAACAAATCAGTGAAGACAAAAGGTAATAACCAGCTTTAAACTATCAGTCCTATAGATGTCATTCTAAGTATATTATAAACCTATATAACAATTAATTTGATTCAAATGTCTTTTTTTTGTTGCTAGACTGATCCACATTTTATTTTTAGAAAGTTAGAATCTTAAGTATTACTTGATTTAAAAATAATTTACAAAAACATTTTTAGTATTGTACAAAAAGGAAGACTACTGCTCACATGAGTAGCAAATATGCACATTTTCTTAAATCATTGATATAAATGATACAAATATAAGAATTTAAGAACAATTTTGTTAATTGTCAGGCTTTAATAAATTAAGAAAAACTGCTTAGATAAATTCATTGCTAAATAATGTCGCTACATAAATATAAGTATCACATACACACATAATTCAATGGAAATTTTTTTTAACACAAATTAACCTATCGTTACATTTTTTTTAACCTTTAGGAAAAATACATAAAGCAAAAAAAAGCTACATATGTAGTATGTAGTCAAGGTTCATAGATATGCCTTTAAAAAATTACAAACATGCTTTGCTTGCCATCAAAGTCTTCATTTATAAAAAATATTCTACTATACGACTAGTACATAATAAAATATAACACTTTACATTTTAAACAACTTTGCCCATCCCATGCTGATGCATACAACACCTCACAAATTGTTGAATAATTCTACAGAGTAATTAGATTTCATAACAGTTAAAAATAATCTTTCTAACTAGTGGGCATTTTCTATGCAAAAGATCAAATGAGCCAACCTCTATTAAATAGCCTATTTATGAAGGTAGATGATTACATAATAAAAACATATCAAAAGATTAAGATTTAATGTTTTCAAAGTTTAAGAGATAGTCAGCTTAAAGTCTATCCAGAACTGTGGATTGTTACCAAAACAGAAAAATTTGAAAATCATCTTAAAAATTCATTTTCAGAAAAGCTATATTTAATTGGGAGAAACAGTATACAGTATATTGTGGAGGCTCCACAATATGCAGAAATTGAAATAACTTCTATTTAACACAAATGTAAAAATACCCTACCAATGAAATAAAAAAAAACATTCCATAAAAAAATAATAAGCTGAACCTTTTTTTTACCACATGGGTACCACAGTGTCCATGGTGGTACAATTTTCATCGATCCACGGTAGCATCAGATCCTTCATACTCTGACATACCTTCGCCAATGCAATGCAGTCACCTTCCGAACTATGCCCGCCCACTGGTTTTTTGCCAAAGAAATAAAGATGCAGGTTATCCAAGGCATAGGAAATCCCCCGTGCACCGTATTTTACGGATTTTGGGACCTTTCTCTCCGGCGGAAATACGGGGACTCCTAGTTCTCGGAAGGCCTTCAGTGTATCGGCAATAAGTATGTCAGAGGAGAGATTGATGGAGAGTCGGTTGAGCTCTGCCTTGAACAGTGGGTAGTCGTATGTAGCTCCATTGTGGGCAAGGATACAAACAGGCTTGGGGAGATGGTTCAGGAAGGCTATGATGGCAGATGCGGCATTTTGGTCGAATGGCTCTTGGTCATAGAGATTGCTGTCGTTAAGACCTTGGAAAACAAGGAATGATATAAATATTTAGTTTTAAAATAAATATGTGTACAGAAAATTAGTTAAGAAATGTTTGCATTTCTTTTTTAAAATAAGGCTGAGTACTAAGGAATACCGAAAATGATAAGTTTGTTACAGTAATCAGAACATATCTCAAGTACACAGTTGGTGAATGGCATAAATCAGCACTGTTGTAGCTGCGTAAAAGGTTGAGTTTTTGTATAGCTCTAGTTCTTGTTGTGTTTTAACCAAGTTGGGTATTGTGGCACCCTTTTGGAGTTGAGTTATGCAAATTTAGTCGGCTAGGTGTTTGTTTTATAAAAGGCTCATGATACATGGTTCGGGGCTTTTTTTTTGTATTAGTTTTGTTTGGTTTGATGTGGGTTGCCGCCCGATCCGAAACAAGGCTAAGCTCATGTCGGGCCCTCTACAATTGACGGGAGGTTGGTTTATGTGATCCGGCCTGTGCCTAGTCAAGTGTCATCCCTGTCAACACCTATGATCTTCCATGCCTAACCCTTGTGCTTCTGGATTGCCGTCCGATCTTCTGTGCCATCCGTCTCGTCAGTCCAATTAGTGCCCTCGTCCGCCGCCTGCCACATCAGCCCGTGAGGTGACCAACCACTATTGTACTTTTTTACGAATGTATCCCTGGTGCTATATACAAACTAATTTTAAGATCATTTTAACTATCACATATTTATATTTATTAATAAATGCTCCCTGAGTGTTCTTTAAACGTTTGTTAATTATGTGTGTTTTATGTAACTTACGCAGTTTGTCTACATTTCTATGCCAGAGTTTTGTCAAAGTTTTTAGTGCATCTTTTTTTTACTGTGTTAATTACGTCTGGAGTGTAGTCAGCTGGAGTAATCTGTCTGTCGTAAATTGGTAATTATTGTGCAAAAAAATAAAAGTTTACTTTGTGATTGCTCAAAACACTTGTCTTTATTCAGGGTCTCAACAGCACTTATTTTTTTTTACCTTGGGCTAACCAACCATAATTCAAAAAAGCAGTCATTTTTGAGTGTTTTTTCTTTACTAAATCATGTAAAGACACACATTGAACAAGAAATAATGCAGACAATTAGAAATTGTTTAAGCTTGTAGACTATTTTTCCACATACAAAAATTATTTTTTCACAGCTTAATTCAGGATAACGAACTCATCTATAATCCTATGTAGTATTTATTATGAAAAAGAGGCTACATATATTTACCATTGTTTATAACATAAAAGACAAAAATGTCCTTTAACATACCTAATACTAGATATAGACATTCCTTTACTTTTTACTAAAGTACAGAAACCCAAGAACTGTGAAAGACTTTTAAAAATTCAAAACCCTTTTTAGAAATTAACTCTCTAACCTTACATTTCCCTAAATACGAAGTCAATGATTCCCACCCTATACAAATCATTCAATTCACAATAAAAATCAACATGCTAATCAATAACACTAAGCAGCATAAATATTATAAAATTTCAGCACTTACCAGTAACCTTTGCTGCACCCCAAGAGACACTGGATCTTGGTCTAGTACACAAAGAAATTTTTTGTATGATTCTAATGTCTTTAAGTTCTGTGCTTGAACTATTTTCAAATTCCTTCCTCTTCATCGCAATCATAGATATCTCTGTTATCTGAACATTAGGTTTACCTATCTCATGTCCCAATCCTGTGGTCTCCAAGTCGAAGAAGACATATGTAGCTATTGCTTTGTCCGCTGGTCTTTTGCATTGAGGTTTTTTCTTAATGTTCTTAGCAATTGCTCCCTTGTTTGGTTCCAAAGCAGGCCCATTATTTATTGGGCTTAACACACCACAAACTGCAGCAGTTGGTGAAGATGCAGCAATAGGGCTTGAATTAACATTGGGACTTTTGGTAAAAACAGACCCAAGGACTTTAGGGCTTATTCCAGCTCGGTTAGCAGTAATTGGAGATGCTGAAGTATTAAGGCTGCCATCTGCTTTACTGTAAGAATTTTCATCTACTGAATCTAAGTCAAAGGAAACCCCACTGACCTCCGTTGCACATGAACTTATATTAATTGGTTTCCTTGAATTATAAATACTTGCATTAAGCGCATTCAAATAAGGATCGGCAATGCCTTTCGGGTTTAATACAGTTGGAGTGGTAGCAACTGTGATTGAATTGCCAATTGTATTCATAAATGGATTTTCATCAAAAACTTCAGGTTTTGGACACGTTACAGTTGGAGTGGTAGTAACAGGACTTTCTTTTAAAACATTTGTTTGTAAAGCTGCCCCAGTAATTTTTGGACTTAAATTACTGGCATTATTAGCATTTGGCAATGCTGAAGTAATGGGGCTTGAATTTACTACAGGTCTTTCTTTTAAAACACTTGTTTGTAGTGCTGCCCCAGTAATTTTTGGACTTAAATTACTGACATTATTAGCATTTGGCAATGCTGAAGTAATGGGGCTTGAATTTACCACAGGTCTTTCTTTTAAAACACTTGTTTGTAATGCGGCCCCAGTAATTTTTGGACTTAAAATTCTGCCATTAGTAGCATTTGGTGATGTTGCAGCAATGGGGCTAGAATTTATCAACTGGCCATTGTTTAAAATGAACACAGGTGAATTCAAGACAGGATTGGAAACTGCAATATTGGGGCTCGAATTTGCAAGGAGGCTTTTGTTTAAAACGAATACAGGTTTTCTTGTTGCTGCATTTGAAGCTCCTATGTTAAACGAGTTAGCAGACAACGAGCTATTATTAGGAATAATGTAGACTTTTTTACCATTAATCAGTTCTGGACAGCTGGATGATAAAGGTTTGGGTGCGGTAACTGAAGCTCCATCCATAGAGGTAGAAACTGTAGTGGAATTCATTGCATTTATGCTGCTAACCGGCACCAAAAATACAACCGAATTCGATTCTGCTATCTGCGATTCAGTGCTTAATTTCTTGGCATTTTTCTTATTTCCTGCACGTTGATTACGCCTGGTACTCATGGTGATTGATAACCGAAGATTAAAAGATAAAGAGTTATGCCTCACAAAACTTTCCGAATTGTGTGTGATTCATATGCTACATATGCCTGTTCAGTAATTAAAACTATAAATTGAAAATAGAGATAGTAATACAATTTTTAATCCACAAATCTTTGAAGCAAGTCTAAATACGCAGATGAGCGAAATAGCGGGAAACTCGTATAAAGTCAATAAACAAACCGCGCCAATCGTGAATTCACTTCACATTCTTATACTTTGAAAAAAAATACAAAAATCAGCAGAATTCAAGAATCAACTGAATTGAATTCATCATTTCAGAATGTCGTCACTCGTCAGTGGTTGATGTTTTCATCACTTTAAATTTTCTTTGATTAAATGCCATGGAATGTTCTAATTTCTTAACTAGATTTAAAACTTTATTTTGGTTAGAAAAAAATTAGAACTCAAAAATCTATCTCTAATAATAAGTAAATATTCTGACATTCTGCTTATAAATTCGAGTCTTAAACGTAAGTACGAATATGAAATGTAAACAGTGCGTTGTTCTATTGACTTTTAATGTATCCTAGATGGAACAAAACAAAATTTATTAAAGTACATATTTTGTTTGCTAGGAATACATAACACAAGTCGGAATTTTATACACAATTATATCTTTATTTGCTCATTGTGAAAATCGCGTTTTAATCTTTATTTTGCTTTGGTTGTGAATATCTTTCTTTCTACACTAGTGCGCTACAGTAATAGACGAAAAGCCTTGAAATAGTTGACAATTTTTAAAAATACTAAAATTATTGGATAATTTACTTGAAATACAATTATTTTATCCTTGCTATATGTATGTAAAGATATCTTCGATTTCGCAGACTAAAAAAGCTTGTTAACTGATGCATAACTAATTTAAACAGATTATTTCATAGACTGTTATTAACACAACTACCAACGGTTAACTACCAATCACAAAAATAAACATACCCAATTATATTGGTAAGTAGAATGTTAAACCCTGATTCAGAACATTGTGATCATAGAGATATGAAGTTAAAATTAATCACTGATTGAATTTTGTTTTAAAATCATGTTTTGATGAATTGAAAACAAGATTTCTACTTATCTTCTAAAAAAGTTCAAAGTTAGAAGGTTTAGGACAATATTACCAAATGCAATTATCATATGATGAGCGTAATGTTGTAAAAAGTTTTGAGCATATGTTTTTGAAACTCATTACCAAGTTTCTGTTAATGCTAAATCAAATCATCTGTGAAATTATTTTTTTTATATTTAAATAAATTATGTTAAATTCCTATTTTTTTAAATAACAAACACTGGGAAATATCTGGTGTTGTTTTTTTTCATTTGCAATTATTTTTTTACTTAGCTTAGCATCACTATGAGTCGACGTGGGAACATTGCGACAACTCGGCTCAGGAAAGATTACATGAGGATAATGAATGACCCTGTACCTTATGTCAAAGCTCATCCTCTATCATCGAACATCTTAGAATGGTAAATCTCTGATTTCAATTTAAGTTTCTCTGGTTTAAATTTTGGAAATATACTCTAAGAAATATTTTTTGTGTTGCATGCAGTGCCGGATTTCGTCCTAGGCCTACAAGGCCGGGCCTAGAGGCCCAGTTAGGAAGGGCCTTAAAAAGATAAAATCGCCTGATGTTTATTAAAGTCGATTAAAAATTATATGTTCTGTACCAGTGTATTTAAGATACTAAATTTCCAAAATAGATTCAAAATGGTGGGGGACCCCAAATCTCAAGTGCTAAGGGGCCCTGTGTCTTTAAATCCAGCACTGGTTGCATATTTACTATTCAGGTCTGAGAGAAATTGATAAACTAAATTTTTATAGCCAAAAAATAAGCTTAATATGAAAAAGTGTTGCTACCTCAAAGTTGTTTTCTTAAAGTATTTGAAATCATCTAAAAATATATTTTTGACGAATATTTAAAAATAAGTTTAAAAGCATATAATATTTTACATTTAAGAATTAAATTGTATTCCTAATACTATACTATAATACTAATAAAAAATTTGTATTTTTTGTAGGCATTTTGCAGTCTTGGGTCCTGATGATACTCCGTACAAAGGTATACTTTTAATATTGTATTATAAGGTTCCATCTTTAAGCTATTATTTTTTGCTATTAACTTTTTTTAAGAGCTTCGAACTATTCATAAGGATGACTCAGCTGGATTGGGCGGAGATATGTCATCATTAGAGATAAAAGGCATAGTTTTGAGATAAATCACGAGAATTTACCTACAACTAAATGATAGTGGATCAATCCATTTGAGTTTGCCATTAAGGGCACAGTCCGGTTGTCGAAGTTTTAAAAAAGTTTGTTAGTTGATGGAAGCTGAAAGTACTAGGCATTTGAAAACATTTACTTCAAAAAAGAGTGATTTCAAAAGGAGTTAAGCATTTACATGATATGTAATGAAAGCAAATTAAAACTTTGGTCAAATAGTCTATCTGAAGTGTCTAGTTACAAAACTCGCATTCTCCAATGCGATATAACTAAGATATAGGGTCCTGCATGTTTATCGGCAACTTTTGACTTTCATAAATTCAATCAAACGAAATTGCCGATGAACAAACAGGACTCTATATCTTAGTTATTCTTTGAAGAACGTTAGTTTTACAACTAGACACTCTATCTCTCTGAGACTTAAATGAACTTTTACAAAAACTCTAACAAAAATATTGCTTTATTTTCATCTTCAGGTGGTGTCTATCATGGCAAGCTTATATTCCCTGGCGAGTTTCCCTTCAAGCCTCCCAGTATTTATATGATCACTCCCAATGGCCGATTCAAGACCAACACTCGCCTGTGCCTGAGCATCAGTGATTTCCACCCGGACACTTGGAACCCTTCTTGGTCAGCTGCTACAATCCTAACGGGTCTCTTGAGCTTCATGGTGAGTGTATAACTGAGTTGATGCCTTCTTAGTGCTATCGTGGGCTCAGAAAATAAATAACCCAGTACCTAACAGCAGATAGCGCAAAAAAGTTGTGACAATTTCGCAGAACTAGAGATGTAAAAGGCCCAGGCATTTATAAGTTGAAGCAAATGCCCAAAATTTAAAAATGCCCGAGCTTTTATAAATTTGTGAGAAATATTCAATCTTTTTTGTGAAATATTGAATTGTTTTTTACTAAACAAGCACTTATTGATAATACTTATTCGTGTATAAGCTGAGAAATTTTGGACAAATTTAGTGCCGTAAAAATCGGGGTCGACGGGATCCACCGTAATGATGCTTACTTGTTAGTTCTCAGCGTAATGCCTAGTTTGCACAGTGTAGCTCTGGTACAGGGCAGTTCAGTCAACCAGTCTTCAAGTGTGTAAAGAATACAATGTTAGCCCGTGACCTTGGCACAGTGCTGTCAGGTTGTGCTTCACTGAACATAGCATCGACTTAGCTTCTCCATTCAGGGTCAGCAATGTCAAGGACACTCTGAAACCTGTTTTATTTTTTATTGAGGTTCAAATTTCGCTTGCAAAATAAAAAAAATTACAATGAGTTGGGATTTGAAATTGATTACAAATTTTTTCTCTAGAACATTTTTGTTTATATTTTTATTTCAATTAGCAAGCAGGTTTTATGTCAAATTAAAAATCTTGCACTGCTTACTAAAATGTTTTTTAACTTACAAGTGTATAAAGTTGGGAAAATAAAATTATAATGGCATGAGAAATACATATTTGCCTTAATATCATAAGTGTTATATAATTTTTTTTCCTTTACAGGTTGAAAAAAATCCAACGCTAGGTAGCATCGAAACTTCTGATTATGAGGTGAATGCATTTTACGTTTTAAGATTCATGACTTTGATGACATGCTTTTTAAAGGATAGATAATTCCAAGTCCAACTTGAATCTCTTTAGAAATCAGTTTTTGCTTGTTGCTCTTTTTTTTGCCATAAAAGCCCAATATGTTTGAGGCATAAAGGTCTGGGTTTTTTTATTACCTGGACCAAAGTTCTTAAAATATCCTGGGTAGAAATATACTTGATAAGAATATTTTTTAAATTATGTTTTTACTAATTTATTTCCTCTGTACAAAATTTGTATATATTTTCATACAGTTGAAAATTAAACTGCATTATATCATTGTAATTTGATGTATTGTTACAGTATAGAGTGCAATTTTTTTTACTACTATGCTAGCAATTGTAATTATATATAATAGTTGTGTTTTACTTTGTTTTTAAATGCAGATTTTTATTTCCCTCACAGAAAAGACTGTTGGCTTCTAGAAGTTTAGAATTCAATCTCAATGACCCCATATTTTGTGACCTATTTCCGGACTTAGTCGAAGCAAGTATTAGTTTCTATTTTACTAATACAGGGAGTGGAAGTATAACTTTTGTAAACTGTTTTTAGTAGAGAGCTCTCCATTATTGAATTGTTTATTTATGTCAACCATAAATTTAAAATTTCTTACTGCATGCTACTTCTTATACCATCATTTTTTTTTTGTTTTAGCTATAATTTTTTTAAAATCTTTGAAAATGGATTTAGAGTCTCCTAAAAAGCTCTTAAATTTTCTCTAAACCGCAAAGATCCTAATTTGTAGGAAAAGGGTCTGAAAATTTTTATTTAAACTTTTATTTTCACGTTGCACTCAATAACAAAAACTTGCTGATTAATCATTGTATGTGATTTCCTTATAAAATGCATTTTAAATATAACATACATTTTTCGGACCAAAAGTATTTTCTATTTACATAACAATAAAATAAAAAATCCTTCTTCCCAAATGCAAAAATTAGTACTTTAATTGTCCTTAATTAAGCATAACAGCATTAATTTGTTGGGATTTCGGCTGTCAGGATTCTGGCTTGTTGGGTTTATGTCCCTAACCCATATCAGGTCAATTGATGTGTTATGTGCTGAAATATAAAATTCGGAATATAGTTTCAAAACAAATTAAACCTACTTCATCGCATAAAAAAATCCTTCGACAACTTATCGATCTTTCCATTTTTGTTTTCTAGGAGTCTAGACAAAAGCTAATGGAACTGAAGAATCTGAACAAGTCCAAAAACAGTGACAAACGCACCGATTCAAACAGTGATTTGCAGAACTCCCAGTTTCAAAAGGGACAGGCTTTATTCAGTGCTCTAACTAATGTCGCAGTTATAGTGGGATTCGCTGCATTTGTATATACTGTTAGATATGTCCTGATGAGTATTGTAAAATGAACTATTCTACTATTTATATCCTATTCCTGGTCAAAATTATGTGTTTTCCGATATGACTACAAGACTCTAAAATGACATAAATAAATACTGCTTCCCGGGTATATAAAGTTTTTGTCATTTAGTTTCTTAATGGATTCTTTAAAAACTCTTGTACAGGTTAAATTGTATTGAGGGTAGTTGTTGTACAGAAATTATCTATTTTGCTAGCCTCTATATATTTGGACGTACCTAGTTTTAAGTAGCAGATTATTTTCTTGTTTCTCTGAAATCAGTCAAATCTCGATATAACTTAAAGAGGGTGGTAAAATCTCTAATGAAAACTGATATTTGTATTAATTGTAAGAGAAATTTAGCCATTCAATTAAATGCATTTCGTAAATTAAAAGTTAATGCTTATTTACTTTGTTAGCTTATTTATTAAAACTGCAATTATTTTAATTTTTAATTAAATTGCAATTTATATTTCCCTTAGGCAAACACGTTGTTGATTTTGTATTTCATGGTTATTTCCACAAAGTATTTTTGAGTATAAATATAATTTTCTGTTGTGTTTTTCCAATTTTTGTTTTTTGTTCAATTGTTGTTACTTGAAGCATTCAGCCTTGGTTACAAAACATTATTGTAACACCAAATGCTTACATTTTTTTATTATAAATCTTGGTGCACATTGTACACTTTCACTAATCAATTTCAAAGTCAACCTTCAGAGTTCTTATTATAGTACCTCCCAGTTACGAAGAATGATGTCTAATAAAGTTCTTTTTTCTTTCTAATTCCATTTTACTATAACATTTAGTGTACTTTTTTTATAAAAAATTTATTAACCAACCATTTGTTAGATCCATAACTATTTTAATATTCCATGTTTGAAAGAACAATAGGTATAACTTTAGAACTGTTTGTAAAATATAATTTTTTACCAACACAAGAAATATGTTGGCATACTAGCATTCTGGAAAACTTCAGTAATTACCCCAGTCAGTAAGGCACTTGCCTTGCATGCAAATGGTCCTAGGTTCGGGTCCGGGCATAGATTAAGTTAGTATGCTCCAAAGTCTTGGCACTTTGTATGATGTCACTCTGTTAAAAGTTTTGTTGGGTGCCTATTCAGGTATCGGCTAGTCACTTGACTGCTTCGACATTACGATACCTGTTGCCAATAACCCTCATGCAGCTTTAGTGTGACATTAATTCAACTCTACCAGTAATATTTAAACTTTTTTAACTTAAATTATTTTGATTTATAAGTTCCGTTTGCATCAATTATGGGGATATGTTTTGCTTTAAGAATGTAAGTAAATAACTTGATGCTGAATATAAAAGTTGTCCTTATTCAGCTCACTAAGTATTGAATAATTCTCCTGGGAGGAAAAATTATTACAAATGTATCAGCAGTGATAAAAATTTCTAATTATTTATTGACAATCTCTAATTTAAGTTTGCTATAAGTGGGACATTTAATTATCCTCATATATTCAGTTATTTTTTCCCAAATAATTCTCTTAAGTGTATTTAAATTAAGTGCTTGTGGTATGGAGGAATATATTTACTACTACTTTTTATGGCTAGGTTTTTTAATTTCCTTAAATTGTGGATAAATAATTTTAAATTATGTCTTTGTTATGCAACTAATCTTTCCTTAGAATATATTTCTCTGTGTAAAAAAATATATAATCATTAGACTTTGGTATATAATGTTTCCAGAAGCTGAATATTTGACCATTGGTAAAAGTTTTTTTCTTTGTCTGTGTTAAACAGACATTTACCACAATTAAAGTTTTGTCAAATGTTTTATTTTCAAAAGTTTTTTGTTATTACCATTTTTCAACGTTGAATGGTAATTATACAGTAACCTTTTATTTTTTGCTTTACAAATTTCAGTATATCTATTCAGGTATTTCAGTTTTATGTTACGGTTTTGTAGATTGATTTTAAAAAATTCAGTTTAGTATAAATGCAATATTTTATTACAGTTGTCAAAGGTAACGTACCTTTAGTGTTAAACTTTTCCATGTGTTTATTGCTCATATCAAATGTTCCAATATTTCTTAATTTTTTTTATGCTTTTGTTTTATATATTTGTTTTTATTCAAAATTATCCATTGCCCTGTGTAAGAACTGTAACTATAAAGTACCTTGTGATTTTCAAAATCAATCATATTACCATAATAAAAATGTTTTATTATGCACTTGAATTATTTATTTTCATTGAATTTAAGTATTGACTTTCTAAGTATCCATACATTTTTTTCAAAACTTTTTTTTACGTCTAATAGCTAGAGGGACATATTTTACAAACAATCAATAACTTTTCAATTTTCATGATATTTATTAATAAAGTAATGATAGTATATGTTTGATAGTTATTTTTTTAATTTGGCTTGTGATAAAGAACATAAGTTTAGTTTAACTGTAATTCTATTTCTTTTCAAAAGAAAAAACACTTTTGTAAAGTTTTTTTATCCTGTGCATAAAATGGGCTTGTTTCAACACTTTATAGAAGAAAACAAAACAACCAATGAAATCGCAGTATGAAGAGCGTGGCATCATAAGAAATACTCCCATTGGATAATAAAGAAATTTTGAAATTATGATTTTTTTTCTTTAATATTATAGATTAAAAAAAAGTTATAACTTAAAATAGTTTTGTTTTTTTTTTTAAAAAATCGAGCAGTGCGTGGCAAAGTGACGTATTGGATAAACATAGCTTTTTGAGTTGAAAAGAAATTAAGAATTTTAATATCTAGCAATTAACATTAAAGCAAATTTTTAATCGACTGGCAAATTAGTTGGAATGCAGTTAGTGGATAATTTTTGTGTAAAAATGCAAAGAAAAGATAACCTTCAAACTATTTTTCATTTTGCTGAAAAACTAGCTTATTGCCGATGCGTCACTTTTCCGCACACAATGCGATACTCATTTTCATTATATTTACCTCAAATCTCAGCCGTGTCTCGCTCTATGGTAAGAAAATGCGGCCGTTGCCAAATCCTTGGAAGTAAACTATTTGGCTTCTTTTACTTATTTGGCGCTTTTACTTGGCTCCAATTCTTCCGGCGATTTCATCGATCTATAAATGTTACTAGATAGACCAAAATACTTAGGAATATGAGGCCACTGCTGCCAGTCTATGTTAGCGACTGTTATTTTTTCGATTTATTTTATTTGGAGGAAGGTGTGATAAACGAATGTAAACAATATGAAATTTAAATATTATTTTTAGGAGTAAAAATGCATTTGGTATACAATTTTATATTCTTCTTCGAAAATGCATTTATGTTATATTAGTATTTATTCACTTTGTTATTGATGGTTTTTAGAAAGGGAAACATTTGGTTTCAATTGAAAAATAAAATGAATAATTTTAAATAAAATTTATTTACAATATTGTAAAAAAGAAAATCATTCTTCATAAATAATAATTTCTTAAATAACGTTTTATTTGTCCGTGAAGTCCGCCGAAAACCGAACACAAGAATTGCCCATTTTTCACTCTTCTGTTACTATGATAAAACCGATAAAACACAAATTAGAATTGTTATAGAACTTTAAAATAATTTAATTTATTAAAATAATAACTTTCGAGTCGTCTATAAGAGATTTAAACATAAGAAAAGTTGAACGTTGTGCATTATCGTTTGTTCTATGAAGAGAAATAAAAGATTTATTTACGAATAAAAAACTTTTTAAATTTAATCATTTTCAAGAATTTTTTTCTAATAGAATGAAAATTTTAAAAAATAACGCAATTATTCTAAAAGTTCATAATTAATTATTTAATCGTTAATGATATAACAATAAAAAAATGTTTAACTTCCCTTCCCGTACATGATAAATGCTATTCCCAAGTCCTCCTTTTAGTGGAAGTGTAAAATTAAAACTCTCGATTTGATTTTTTTTAGCAAACGATAATAAATGTCGAAACGAAAATTAATATATTCGACGATTGATTTCTGCGCATGCTCACCAACCCTCATCATTTAGTCTTGATTGAAGAAGTAGATTGTGTTTGACACTAGATCGCTACTTCCAGCTATTTTTAGTTCGAAAATTAAATTAATTAAAAAAAATTGACTTTGGCGGTCAATTTATAAAAGCCGCCAAATGACGTCATTTTTCTTTACTGCGCATGCACTGGCGGCAAAAAAAAACGGCCGCACTTTTTCAGAACCGTAGCCATTGGAGCGAGACACGGCTGTCAAATCTTCATTTGAAAGAAACTACACACATTTCCATTAGCCCACTTTTGCTCTAGTGCGAGTGCGACGTTGATTCAACCAAAAACCTTCAAATATCTCAACCGAAATTTCGAACTATGTTGACGTTTTGGCAATGATTTGCATACTTGAAATTTAGTCGAATTAAAACCAATAAAATTTAATAAATAGCACGAATAAAAACAAGTTGCACGTTAATGAACTTTAAAATAGAACACAGCAGATGAAAAGAAAACACGTTTTGAGAGAGAAACCGAAACAACTAATGAAAACGGAGAAATGCAAGGTTAAAACCGGGAAAATACGTCATCTGAAACAACCGCATTAGAGAACAGAATTACAAATTCTAAACCATGTGTGTTTAAACACATAAGCCCAAATTAAGAAATTGGAGGTCATTTAAAGAAACCAACCTATAGTTTTGATGTTAATCTGTAAATATAGTTTCAAATATTTTATATTTCTTCTTCAGTTTTGTGATTTGTCGCATCCATGATAACAACTGCTAAATAGCTAAGTTGGCTTAGTTTACACCTTTAGAAATAAAAGAACGTTTTTTTCCTTAACTCATTTCCAACTTTCTTTAAAAATGGCAGGAACTCTTTTGCTGCATGGCAGAGTTGCACTGATAACAGGAGGAGGTAGTGGTATAGGAAGAGCTGTTTGTAGTATTTTTGCAAAAGAAGGCGCCACAATTATTGCTGCTGATATTAATGAATCAGCTGCAAAGGAAACGGTTCAAGGAATCATTGGTGATTAATTATTAAAAAACCATTAATAATATGGATAGAGATTTACTGTACGGTCCCCTTGGTGAACTTTCCAAAATCGCGCTAAAAGTCCGTATTTTGGCGACTTCTGTTTAAAAACCACGATTCAAAGAAAAGATCGTATGGGAATATTTCTATGAAAACTCAACCAACGGTCCGATAGGGTTGCCGGAAAACGCATCGGTGCGAAGTCATATAATTCGAATCTTCAGACGAGTCAGACAGGTTACCAGAAAAAATTATTTATCGCCAAATTCGAAAACATCGCGCCAAGGGGGACCGTACAGTAAATCTGATCCATAATATGAAAACTTTTTTCTTTTAAAAAAAAACTATATTTTAGCTTTGCTATTAAAACTAAAGAACATAAAATAATATTTCCTTGAATACTACATATTGCTGTCATTTTGTTCACTAAACATAAAATATTTTTTTTTACCATAACCCTATATTAAATTTTTACCTCTCTTCTAAGAGAATATGATTTCCAAATTTGTCCTCTCTTCTATGAGAAAATGATTTTTTTCTTTCAGGTCCGAGCATCGCCAAAGTAACTGTCGACCTATAAAGGCCCGTGCAGCCAAAAATGTCCGACGAATAATACCCCGTGTAGAGGGAGTGCACGTTAAATGTCCTTCAAAGTCCTAACTCTGCGTACGATGTCGCCCTTTACGGCCCTCGTGTAGCTCTAGTGTGACGATAATTCAAACTAAACTAAAAAAGTTTTTTTCATTGAGATGTTTTGAATTTTAATAAGTTTCAGGGGTTCCCTGAAAAGTTAAAATGTTTTGCAGAAGTTTTTTCTTTTAAGGTGTAGGACACTGTTAATCTTTTGATACTCTGTGTGGATTATCAAAATTTTTGCAACATATTTTTATTCCTAAATTCAACCTTTTTTTAAATTTTTAGATCCAGGAAAACATTTTTCCCACTCTGTTGATGTCTCCACAAGTGAATCGATAGTAGGCCTACTATCCAACATCAAGGAAATAGGCTTGACTCCTGATATTCTCATCAACTGCGCTGGCATCACTCGAGATACACAAATGCTAAAAATGACCGAGTCGATGTTTGATGATGTCATCAGAGTTAACTTAAAAGGAACTTACTTGATGACACAAGCCATCAGTAAGCTCATGATTGACCAAAATATTGAAGCGGGATCTATTGTCAATATTTCTAGCGTGTCGGCCAAGATCGGGAATTTCGGTCAATGCAATTACGTAGCATCCAAGGCAGGAGTCGAAGGGTTTACTAGAACTGCAGCTCGGGAGTTGGCCAAGTACAACATACGATGTAATACTGTGATGCCTGGTTTCATTGACACACCTATGGTGACCACAGTACCGGAAAAGGTGATGGAGAGCATTAAAAAAGAAATTCCACTAAAAAGATTGGGAACACCTGAAGAACTTGCGGAGACATGTGTCTTTTTAGCATCGAAAAGAAGTTCTTATATTACAGGGTGTACAATTCAAGTTTCCGGGGGGCTTTTTATGTAAATCTAGTTTTACTTCTGGAAATATTTTTTATATTAATCTATTTCAATTGTGAATTTAATTAATAATTTGTAAGTGTTTGACATTATAACTTTAATAACCCATTATAAGAATTTTTGATTAAAAAGTTTAACATATATCTGCCCTACGTTATTAACCCTCTGATGAATAGGGACTTATAAATCTGTCAACTGACTATCAGGTTTTCCCAACAACAAACATAATTTTTAAAGCTTTACATTTTTTTTATTTAAAAAAATGGGAAATCATTTATAAGCTTATGCTGCAGATAAAACATTTAAAAATCTTAAATATTTAATTTTAAGTTAAAAAATTTAATTTAAATCTAATGCAGTGCAAGCAAGTTTATACTTCAGCCAATTTGCTTATTTCTCAAAGGGTTAAGGCAACTTATAAGCCGTGTGAATGAATACTTCAACTATAAATTTCTTCAATTCTTGTCTACTTATAAAAACTGCTACATTTATTTAAATATTAACAAACTTTCTTTATACCTTGAGTTTTTTTGTTGTGATTTTTCAGATGTATGTATTGTGTTATCTAATTTGTCTTAGTTATTTTTATGAATTTATTTTGATAAAAGTGTATTTAAATAAATGTTAAAGGTATATATCCCAAAAAATATATTCCACTGTTAAAACTTTCTGAAAAATATACATATTTTTCTCCATGTATTTATTTAACATTTATATGAAATAAATAATAAAGTTAAAACTCTCAGACATTTCCTTTATATTCTATTATAGCTTAACTTACAGCAAATTTTTAAAATTTATTCTTACCAATTTGAACTTTTTATACATTACCACCAACTAAAAATGTTTGTAACTGTCACTTAGAAATGTTGAACATACGATTTCCAACTTGAAAAATATTAGTTTACACAAAATTTAAAACTTTATTTTTTGAGCAGATAGAATCAGGACTTAGTAAAAAAAGATTGTTATTGAAAATGTAGAATTTTGTTAAGATGTTCTTAAAACTATCCAACATTTAGCTTGTATAGGTGTAAATAAAAACAGACTTTAAAACTCAAATTCAACTAAAACCATTTATTATTTCTGACAGTGAAACTTTGCTTAGCTTAAAATCTACAAATTCTTCTTTTCTCATCTTTGGGCAGCTTGAAGTAGAAATTGTGTTAAATGTTTTCTTGTTGAAACACACATTTTTGTTCTCTATTTTAATCCCATAAATTTGACAGAGGTTTAAAAAGTCATCTTTAGGCACATTGATCCAGGAACATAAAACATCTGAAGGGAACCTGCATGCATTAGAACTAAATGCAGCATTTAAAATTTTAAGAGCATCTTCACGTACTTTTGGGAAATAGTGGAAAAAGCTAAGTAATAAAATTAATGGCAATTTCTTCACAAGTTTAAAGAACCGAATAAAGTTTCGGTTGATGTAGGCAATGCAGACTTGAGTTGAGAGTTTGACGTTTTCTTCGAAAATATAACTTGAAAAAATTGACACAGAACGATAGTAGATTTCGGAGTGGATGACATTTTGGGATAAGTATATCCCAATGAATTCATGTATATACTCACTTTTAACCTTTTTGTACAGAACGAACACTTTTTCCAGGCAAATAAGTAGCTGTTGACTGTTCAAATGCTGGTCAAACTTCATCTGGGGCTCTTCGCACAGAATGTAAGACGCTGTAATGTAAAACCTTACACATTTCTCAAAGATTTCTACAGAGTTGCCATCCTCAATCATTTGGATAGTTATATCTTGACGAACAGCTTGCAGTCGATCGTTCACGAAATCGTAAACGGAAAGATAGGGCAGTTCATCAGTTGGTATAACTTCATTTATCAAATAATTAACAGTTTTCAAAAGAATATGTGAAGGCCTTAAATCACTGGGAGAAAGATTAGCTTTACCAGCGGCCGATCTTGAGAATTCCTTGACAACTTTCTTTGGATCAGCTACCAAGTTCCTTTTTTTAGTGTGATCAATTTCTAAATAATGCAACAGATTGTTACGTTCTCTGAATTTTATTTCCCTGTCGGAACACATTTGATGACAGGTACCGATTATGCATTTTGATGTAGCCATTGATGTAAAATTTGCAACAATTATATTTGATAAAATCCGAAAGTAAAGTCGATTGGTATCTATTTTTTTATTTTAAAATAAAATTGAAATATAGCGATCATGCAAAATACTAACCGCAATCGCTTTAAAAAACCATAGAGTTAAAAAACAACTTTGTTTGTTTTCTTTTTCTCCTTTCACATCCAGCTGGTGACATGACGTCTTATGACGTAGGAGAATTATTTAAATGGGGCGTCATCTATCTCTTCAATAGTAAAGCAGAAAACCGATTTGAAGAGTTCAATTTAAAAATAAAATATATTTTTTTAAAATCCTTTTTCAATTCGTTTCCACCTTTTAATCCTTTTAATATTCTTTAGACTTTAATAATGCTGTCATTACAAAATATTTTTTTTAGAAATTCGTCAAAACTAATTATGTATAATGAAACATTAAAAAAAAATTAAATTTGCCTAATTAATTCAGTTTTATTTTAAAACATTCTATAGATTAAAGAATTTTTTTTTAAAAATTCCCTTTATTAACACTTATCTATCCGATATTAGTTAATTTAAGAAGAATTTAATTCTGTTATTATTTTTTAAGTAAAATATTTTTATACGGAAAATTATATAAAATACTGGAATTTTTTTTTAAACTTTAATTATTATAATATAGGTTTAAAAATATCAAAATATATTGAAATGAAGGATTTTACTTAAGACTATATAATAATTAATTTGAAGCATTTTACAAATTTCTCTCTCTCTCAAATAGAATTTTTTTTTAATTCTACCATTTATTTCGAATATAGTGAATAAAACAGTATTTACAAAAAATAATTTAATAGTGTTATTTCATTTCTTTTTTAAAATAAAAAAATGGAATTTGAACTAAAAAAATAAAGTTATAAAAGGTTCATTAAATTTGACTAGCGTTGTGTGGGCATAGTGCAAAACATTATATTTTTTACAACTTTAAAAAATAATTATTATATGATTGAAAAGCCAGATAATTATCAAGCAAAAAAAGTACACAAGATTTTAATTTAAAACAAAATGATATTTTTTTTAATAAAATTGTATATACACTGCTCAAAAAATTTAGGGGAGCACTTTGTGTACTTCTGTGTTTACCCTTTCAGTTTCAACTTTTTATTTTTTATTCTAAAAATCTAAAATGTGTGGAATAGATTCATTATGCATCCAGACTGAAAAAGGAAAAAACAGGGGAAAAATCTTTTTTAACTAAAATTTAAGGTGAAAAAAATTGGGATCATAAACTTTTGAATAAATTATGACAATAATTTTTTCAAAACTTTATTTGTTAAAAAAAATTAAAATCAATTTTGAAACATCTAAGAATGTAAGCGTGAAGAATTTAGGGTCAATTTATTTAATAAAATTGTTTCAGGGTGAATTAGTGCGAGCTTAACTTAGTGATAGAGAAATCGCAAGAAAATGATTCCAAATGGAATCATTGGGGGTGAAATTGTTTAAACCAAGCGCTCCCCTAATTGTTTTGACCAGTGTATACACTGCTCAAAACAATTTGGGGAGCGCTTGGTTACACATTAGGGCATATAAACATTTTATACGTGAGGTTTTACGAGCGGTTTTTATGCAAATTTATATATATTAATATATTTTTGGTATTCAAGGTATTTACTCAATTCTTATGTGATCCCAATCTTATTAGTTTGTAATAGTTTTTAATTTTTCAATCTTATTAGTTTGTAATAGTTTTTAATTTTTTCAATTTTATTTATTTGTTTGTAATAGTTTTTAATTTTTATTTAGTGTTCAATTTTTTGAAATAAACAAATTTAAATAATAACGAGCAACTAACGCATTTTTTATAAAGTAAATAGAATGTATTTTTATTTTTCATGATCTTTATAAAAAAATATTTACGGATCATGAAAAATACATATCTTTCAGTATAATTGTTAGTACACTCGTAATCAAAAATAATTCTATGCACAATAAGGAACAAAGGAAATTTCTTTTAAAAAAGGAAAAAAATAACATTGAATTGATGAACTTGTAACAATGATGATGAAAATTAAGAATGTAAAAAATTCAATGTGGTTAAAATTTAATAAGTTTAAAATCTGGATATATATCAAGTTTGAAGTTTGTGAAAAAAAAATACTATAGATGTACATTCATGCTAAATGATATAAAATATTATATATAACATAATTATATAAAATAGTATGTATTATGTAATTACATATAAAAAAAGTTCAGAATTACAGACAGTTCATACAATTGTAAATGTAGTTTTCCCTGCTGAAAACAATTTCTGTGAGCTTTGCTCACTTCTTCTGATACCACTCCTTACAAGTACTGCAATGAGCAATACTCATATTCAAATTTTGATTTTTGTTTCTTTCCGTGCGTTTAACAGTTTCTGGAAATCGGGTAAAATGTCCATTTTGCAAACATTTCTTTAAATGTGACCTAAAAGATGATGTACATAACTTATCCCTGAAGATCAACAGCCCCTTGCTAGGGAAACAGCAATTGCAATTGCAAACACTTCACTATCATTACTTCCATTTGCTTGTTTCTGCACAGGCATTACTGTAATTTTTAAATATCTGTTTTTGTCATTATGTACAATTGCTGCAATTTGGCGCATAATGGAGGCATTCGGAGCTAAATTGGAAGAATCATATATTTTAATATTTTCATGGGACTTTATCAGAATTGTAACCCATAATGGTTATTTGTGTTGCCATGCAGAATTTGTTTTCCATTCCTTGCAATGGAAAAAGATAGATTTTGCTCTAAACAAGTTTTTTGAAATCCATCTACTTAGTATTGAGACCGAATTATTTTTTTCGAGAAATAATAATTGAATATAAAATAAATAATAATGTTAAGTTTATAGGCTCTGAACTAGAATCATAGGTTTCCATATGAAATTTCATTTTTATAGCTGGTTTTTCAAAGTTTTGCAAAAAAAAATTTAAAAATTGCAATTTTTAACAAAAATTCGGAGTATTCCGAGTAACAAAAAAATAGCTGAAAATTTATTAAAAAAGAGTTTGTATTCTAGATTTTTTTCTGTTTATTTTATGTATATAAGGGTTAAAATATATTTAAATGCTTAATAAATAACGGTTTTCAAAAAATTTTGTCTCGAACGTAAGGCGGAGAAAACAAATTCTTTAGTTTAGGGTTTAACTTATTAAATGTAAATGATTTTTGGGCCCTTTTAAAATGATAGATGGCGCCACGATTTTGCCATTTCTTTACGTCTGTCTGACGTCATGTCACCTGCTAGATGTGAAATCGCAAGCACCTTCTCCTTTTGACAGTTCTAGTGTTGCCAATAAAAAATAACTATATCAATGTTTTTCATTTAATTTATTTTTTACTAAGAAATAATCAAAGAAGTAATGAGATTAACCAATAATGAAACATTTATTTTAAAGAATCTCAAACATCTCGTCAACAAACTTTTTCCCACAATGCATTTCAAAAACGAGCAAACGCCATTTAGTGATTGTTGCTGTCGTTGTAATGTTTCGATTTGATTGCAATGTTGTGTGTTTTAAAGAATTCAGAAATATTTATCCACCAAAAATTAGTTTGAAAACCTTCTCTATCGACGTGAATATAGTCGATTCCATTATCTAATTTGCATAGTTTTTACTGACGTAGGAGTGCTGAAGGTCAACTTCCCATCTTAGGTGTATTAAATTTTAATTGAGTCTTCAAGTAGGAGGTTTAAATGACCAAGATTTTAAATCTTTACTTGCAGTTTTTATTGTGAACTTTGAATGAAATTTTATTTCCAAAGTCTTCAGCTATGAATATTTTCCTTATGCTGTAGATGTATTTACTGAGTTATTAGACAATACGGCCATTTAAGCCTCTTACTTGGCAGTAGCGATTTTCATAATTCATAAAAACATTCACTGGAGAAGTACTTTTAATTACTCAATAAGCATTAGTGATGGGTTCCAGAACACTTCTGACAAAGTAAGTAATAACTAAAGATTTTATTATAGTTTAATTAACAGATAGTTTGTTCCCTTACTTGTATTGAAGTTATTATTTTTAAAACTGAATAGGAACCAATAAACCTGAATGAACCAATTTATACCCAAAAGGAATTAAGGACTAACTCCTAAAATAATATGCATTATATTTTTATCACATTATATCTTGACTGTAACAAAAAAGGCATATAATAAAGGCCACAAGACATTTGTTTGGATGCTTTGTTTACTATATATTTGTTCTGTATTTGGATATAATATGTAGAAGTATTATATTATGTTTAATTAGGTTAAATCTTAGATTAATTGGCTAGTTATGAAACTAAAAGAAATCGTAGCTTTATGACTGAATTTATTTTTTGGATTTATGGTTACCTCTAGTTATGAAGATAAATGAAGTTGTAGGTTTACAGGCGATTTTTTTTCTTCTGGATAATGGCCAGATATTTATAAACAAGTTGGTTTGTAACAGAATCTGTCACTTAACCCGCTTCCACACAAAAGTTGTGTTAAACAGATAAAAAGGCCCCAAACACAGCATTAATTCTATATTAAACATTTACATGATAAATTTGGCTAGTTTTATTTATTTTATTTCGAAAATTCAATAATTAGTACTTATCGTTTGCAAAAATTAATTTATATTTCAAAGATTTAATAAGTAATATTCCTCGCTTTTAAATAGAATGAAAATATTTCATATCAACATACAAATAATCTCGTAGTGAAATATATTTGACGTCATTTCAAACTAATCTGTCGCCAAAATTAAATTTATTTAATTTATTGTCTAAAAGAATTAAGTTTCTTGGGCGACTAATGCGAATGGCAATGGTGATTTAATTCTAAAAACAAACCGTGCCTTTAGCTATTTGTAATTCAAACTTTTAAACGCCAAACTTAACTATTTTTATCAATCTTTCTCAGATTTAATAATTCTACTTTATTGTTTGCTAAATTTGTTTGAAGTTCGAAGAAGAATGATGTAATCTTTTTTAATAAATATTTTTGTGTCGCCACAATTTCCCATTTACATTTCTTTCAAAAAATTTACTTATTTATAGTTTGTTAAATTAAGTAGTTACAGTTCAAAAATATATAATTAGTACAATTGATGCTTTAAAAATAAAGCGAAACTTTGCATAGTTAGAATTCTCTATGCATCTTTCTTCATACATATATATATATAATAAACCATCAAAAGAACTCTATTGTGATATTACATCAATCCAAACTGAATGAAATCACATAAATATTATTCAAAAGTTTTTATTTTTATTTTAAATAAGTTTCTCGTACGTTTAACGAAATGGCAACAGTGAAAATATTGAATTAGAATGGAATTTGCATGTTATTTCAATGTAGATTAAATTTTTAGTTATTTAAATTTTAAATAAACTTCTAATTTAAATTTTTTAATGAAATTGGGAATGTAGCCTAATCTGATTTTTTGCTTACAATGACGTATCCCACTTGTCTGTGGGACTTATGGTTCTTTCTGTGAAAGTGGGTGACAGACAGACGGACTGAACGATTATAAAACCTTCCACTTTTTACGTTATAAACGTGTGTGGAAGCTAAAAGGGGATCAGATTTACTGTACAGTCTCCCTTGGCGCGATATTTTCGGATTTGGCGATAACTAATTTTTTTCTGGCAACTCTCCTGTCTGACTTCGACTGAAGATTCGAATTCTATGATTTCGCACCGATGACGTTTTCCGGCAACCCTATCGGACCGTTGGTTGAGTTTTCATGAGAAATATTCCCATACGATCTTTTCTTTGAATCATGGTTTTTAAAAAAAAGTCGCCAAAATATGGACTTTTGGCGGGATTTTGGAAAGTTCGCCAAGGAGGACCGTACAGTAAATCTCTACCTAAAAAGGTATTGTGGTCAGGTCTTGGATATATTTGAATCAAAAGCGCACTTTCCAAGTATTAAATCCAAGGTTGGAAGCTACTTTTTTGAAAAAGTTTTGTTGTTTAAACTTATTTTTTATAAATTCAGTTTGGTAAAGTCATAGTCGTTGACCTGGAGACAATTTGCAAAATTTTTTCAGTTTTTAAAGGTCAATAAATAAGTTTACTGGCTACCATATACACTAATCAAATGAATGGGTTAAACGGTTAAAGTATACATTGACGCCCGGGTTTGGCGACAAGTCAAAAATTTTCGCCAAGTCAAAATGACAACAAACTTGGCGTCAGCCAAGTCTGTTGCCATCATGAAATGACAACAAATACTTACCAAATATATTGCTGAGACCGAAAATATGCAGCAAAAAGACCCGGGAAAATATCATTAAAAAATACTAGGGCATTTACGATCTAAGCGATTTTTAACAAAAATAATCGGAATTTAACAGTTAGTTTCACGATCAACGATGTTAAAAAATATAATCATAACACGTTCTAAACATTGTATGATTATTATTTAAAATAATGTTAATGTGATTAAAGGACAATTAAATAAAGAAAAACATAGGCACGTTTACGATTAACTGATTAGTAAGAAAATATTTTCTAAAGTTAAAAATATTTTTCAAACAGTATTGAAAAAAGATTAAAAAAACGTTAGTCTAAAAATAAAAACATGTTTAACATACCAGGAAAAATAGGCAAATCCTACCCAATAACACAATAAAAAACGTGGATCATAATGCGGCAAGTGCCAAAATAAATAATGAAAAATAATCATTTTAAATAGTTAAACATTGAATTAAAAATCGATCTGCACGAAAAATATTTACTTTTAAATAAGTTGTTTCCTCTATTCTCGGTCTATATCAAAGAAAACTAAACTTAAATTTTAAGAAATAACAAGTTAAAACAACAGATTTTGCTAATAAAGTTTTTAAAAAATTATAATTTAAGGATGAATTAAGATTAGATTAGATAAGATAGAATATCGATATTGCCGACTTAGCTTGGTCAAAGCCAAATTAATTATGAATAATTAAAAATCAAGGTTTAATTATAATTAACTGAAAGGGCTAATAATTTTTAATTATTTAACCGAAAGGGCTAATTAATTATTAATTAACAATTATATGAAATATAAATAAAATTTATTTGACATCAAATAATTTCACTATAATGATTTTAAACTATCAATTTTAATAAATATTAAAGAACACTTAAACCCCCTACTTTCACCACCAATGATTCCATTTGGTATCATCAGCTTCCGATTTTTTTTCTCACTAAGTTGAGCTTGCACTTATTTATCGTTAGATGGAAGAATCGTTTCGTTTGAAGAATTAAATAATATTTGTTTTAATTAAATGAAAATATGTAACGTAAAGTGCTCCCCTAATTGTTTTGAGCAGTGTATAAGCATAACATTGTATTTACCCCTACAAATAACATTACAAAATGAAAATTATAAACAAAAGTTTTAAGTAATTCTTATTTTTTCCTTTTTTTTATTAAGTTTATGTTCCTATTTTTTAAAATAATACTCCTATTTTTACTATTTTTCAAAAATTTGGCTGCTCCCCCTGTGCATGGTTGCCGAACTTCAGAGTTCAGGTTTTTTGGCGAAAAAAAACGATGGAAAAGGTTGCTAAATATGGCGAATTAGGCGATTTGGCGATTCGCCAAGTTTTCGTCGCCAAGGATTGCCGTAAAAGTAACGGCCGGGCGTCAATGTATACTTCAGCCTGTTAAACTAAAGTTCATGCATGGAGAAGCTGATCACAATAGTTTTGGGGTTACTGCAAAAAAAATCACAAGCAAATTGACAGAGTTAAAAAAAACATGATTTGATAAGATGAAACATTTTGATTGAGATGTCGCCAAGCTTGGAAGGTCGCTGGGCTGGATACTAGGATTAATCCTTACAGTTTTCACAATTACTCTGGAAAGTGTGAATTAAAAATCATCTGTGTGACACTTTAAAATGGAATGAAAATGTATTTGTGAGTAGAAAGATTTAGTGAAGTGCCTTAAAAATAGTTACAAGCTTAAAACCTTTTTAACTACCAATCTATTTCTAATGTTGTGGACGAAGCCAAGTGTTGAAAAGGTTATTCCTAAACCAGCAGTCAAATAGGTAGCAGTAACACAAGTGCTTTAAAACTGTCATTATACTATCTGTTTTATAAAGTTTATCTATTAAGACATTAATTGGTGTAATGCCAACAAATTGTCAATTCTTGCGCATAAAGTTTAAATTGTTCATATAGCATTTGCCAGCGCTGTATAGTTTTTGCTATAAGTTCCCTTAAAGTTCAATCACTTCTGTAATTTCTCAAAAGTTTAAAATTTATAAACAAAAACTTACTCTGAATAATTTTTAACAAGACAATGATGTTTACAATTTCTAGCATAAAATTTTTATAATTAATACAACATCACTTGACGGTTAAAAAGAATGTTTTATTCTCAAGTTCAACCAAGAAAATCAACTGGAATGGTTATATTTTTTAATTGATAATTGATATGGAAAAATTTTAATCTTAAATCCATGTTCTTTTTAGCTTTTAGTGCTAGTCAAGATAATTTAAATAAAAATTTCAGTTCTAAATTATATCAACTAAAAAAATTTATTTGAAATGTTGCAACCCTTGTTAACTCTTTATCTGTGTTAATATACATTATTCAAGAACTTTAGCAACCATTTTTTGCTTACTTGAGAATTTTTTTTAAAAAAAATGCTAATCAAAGTATTGAATAGTTATCATTTTATCCTCTTTGTTCCTTCCAGAAGTCCACATATGTGGATCTTTGCAGAATTATCACAACTTGATTTAATAATTTTTCTTAATACTTTTCCTTTATAAACTAAAAAGAATATTCAAGCTTCTTATAAAAAAAATCAAATATTTGACAAAGATTACTTGTGTCTTCTTAACTATAACTTTTTTTCGAATTAAATACCATCCCCTAAAAATAGATTATGCAGCAGTTTAAAATCTAGTGAAAGGGATGTTGCAAATTAAATCCTTAGTAGTCCAAAAGGTGAAAAAATACTTAATAGTTTTTTTTATAACATCCTGAGATTTCATCAAAGCTAACTCTTATTTTAACAAAATTGTTTTATTTAGCAGAAAAAAGTCACTTAGAAGCACTTTCTCACAAAATTTATGTGTGTAAAAAATCCGGCCAAACACAGCATTTAGTTCTGTATTAAATGTCAAAATTAAACTATATTTTTTCATCAAACATTCAATAATTATTTATAGTTTGTTTGCTATAATTATTTGTATTCCCGAAGGGGAGTGCACGTTAAATATGCTCCAAGTCCAGATATTACATACGAGGTTGCTTCTCAGAAGTTGAGTTGGGGGTGGAGGCGTCACTGATTGTGGTTATAAATTATGTCGCCCATAGCCCTCATGCAGCTCTAGTGTAATGTTACTCAATCCCTGGTTGTTGCAAAGATTTTGAAGTGTCCCAACCAAATCCCTAGATCATCAATGTGATTTAAAACGTTTTAACAATCACCAAAGAATCTAATATGGCTAGCCTCTTTTGCTAAAGCTTCAAAATTGTGAGCCCTCAAAAAATGATTAGATGTATATTTTATTACATACATAATTGTGTATCGCCTGCAGAAAAAACCCTTTGTATTGATGCAGGAAGTTAGTCTGTTATATATATGTATATTGTTTTATAGTGTATTCATTCGATGCCCGAATCTTCGATATTACGATGAACAGAAAAAGTAGTGAATGAAACAAGGGGTGAGAAAAATAAACTGCAACTTATTCGAACTTGGGAGCTTTTCCTAGTAGTTAACCTCGGACCATCCATCTTGTATCTGTCCCTCTAGCATTTAATTTTACTTTTAATTGTAATTAAAAATGCCCCTCTGTGCAAATAAGTAAATTAATAAAAAACAAGTTATTTATCAGTAACTTTATAGCATTCTAAGAATAAATGTTGATATTGGCATCCATGGCAAACTTGGATACATTTTATTTTCCGAGTTGTGCCAATTTTTTTGAATTTCTTAGTAAAGTTGGTAGTAGACTCGCTTAATATCGACTGGGGACAGGTGTCTTGTCATAGCAACTAGTTTTGGCCGAAGTAGAAGTTAGTCTGAAGTAGAAACATCAAGACAAGTTTCTTCAATTGCCAAAAATATTGAAAAAAAAATCTTCTGATATTACTTCTTATTTTAGAAAACATCAAAAAGATTAAATCGATAATTTTTACTTGAAAATATAGATACACTCATCATTGTACATGTACTTTTATTTTACTAAAGAACATTCAAAAGTATTTTTTATTATGTGATTATTAGATTTAGTTTAATCCTGAAAAAAGGTCCGCTCCTAATGACTTGTATTGCAAATTGTGGAACTGATTCACCAAGAGCTAAGGCAAATTGCTGTTTCTTCTCCTAACCTTATGTATTCATGCTGAAAAACTTGTTATGTTAGTATACTATCTTATAAGTTGCTCATCTTTAACATGACAATAAGTTACCATGTAAGTAGAAATAGTTTGATACACTAATAATGTTCTTACACTGTCTTCTGTTGTTCTTGTTTCATTTAGTCTGGGTTTTTTTAAAAAAAAACTAGTTTTTTTGTTGACTTAATTAACCATTTTCTCATTTCCAACATGCCTTAAGCACTTGTCAATTATTTTTTTTAGTGGTCCCTTGGGTCCCTTTTTATAAACTTTAGGTCTCTAAGTCCCTTTTTTTAGAGGTCCAAGGTGCAAAACACCCTGATTGAGTGAACATGGATTGCCCTGTCCCCAAGTTATATGGGTTACAATCTTGGTTTATTTCAGGATGTTCTACTTCCAAAATAAAAAAATGTCCAGAAAGAAATGAAGTGTTTTGAAATATAATCAAATTACTAATTTAAAATATTTTAGTTGCTAAATTGCAGTTTAAATATTACTTTATTCTTAACTGATAAGTTGGATTTTCTTTAAATATACTAATTCTTTCTTGGCAAGTTTTTGTTAATTTATACTTTTGTTTTACTGTCAAAGTTACTGATTTTAAAAAAGTGCATGAAAATGTTCTCGTGTTTTTTTTTTACTTGTGCTTCTACTTCACACAAATTTCTACTTATTCCCCCCTACATAAAACAATATTGTTTCTTTGGTGATTCAGGCATCCCCAAAGGGTCCTCTATAGGAAATACTGTTTAAAAATTTTTTTTTAAGCTTCATAAATAAAAACTAAGGAGTTTTGACTTTTGGCTGTATATATTATAAAGTGTAAATTATCTTGAAGCACATTGTAACAGTATAAAATACTAATGTATGTAGATAATAGAAACAACTTAATTTTTTTTTCAAAACCATCTAAGTTGTAGTTGATTCTCATGCCATTTCATTTTATAAAACAACATAACAATTTATATCAGCTTGAATAAATTTTTTATCTTCAGAAGTTATAAAGAAAACATCTTTTTTATTCATCTGAACTCTCTCTAAAATCTCAGGCATTTAGAGTATTGAAGTATTAATATGGATAAGAATGAAACAATTACTCCCAGTAAATGTATAATAAAGTGATTGTAATTTAAAAATAATTGCAAACAAATCTTCAATTTGAGTAATGTGTATGTTTTTTTCTTAAACAAAATAATCAATTTAAACAGGCGTGTTTGATAATGTTTTATAATTATTAATATAATATTTTATTATAATTATAATTTACACTATAATAGCCCTCACGTAGCTCTAGAGCAACATAATTTAACCAACCTATGGTTAATATCATTAATTACCCCTCGCCCTATTTCCCCGTCTGACTCGCCACTTTACTGTGGTTCTAAAGTCACCAATAGCCTTCGTGTAGCTCTAGTGCGAAGATAACTTAATTTAAAATTACTAGGCTATATGCTAAGGCCAATAGCTATCTTGTATTTCTGGTGCATCTTTTCAACAAAAAAGCAGGGCACATTTTATACATCTAATTCGTGTAATCATTGTTTCAGAATTTATAACATTTTTATGTACTGAAGATGATTAACTAATCGCATTAAATTTTATTTTTCTTATCATTATTTCTCACCTCAGTGTAACAGTGCCTTCTTATAATTGAAATACTTATTGAATGTTTTGATCTAAAAACAACCTCGTTTAAATGGCACATTTGATGAATATTGTTTGTATTACGGTTAGTTGGTACGTGAGCTTATTATAGTGTCAGAAGTCCACCTACTTGAGTCCTGTTTTCCCATGTCCGTGACCTACGTAAGCGAAATTAGTTGACCCTGGCGTCTGCCTAAGATAAACCGGTATAAACAGGAAGTATTTGTTGCATCCTTTTTCTTACACCTGCTTTGGTTTATTACTTGGGTGCTTGCCGATTCATTGCTAATTAAGAGATTTCTTATTAGTATTTGGGCCGGATTGTGGACGAGTTTTTGCGACCCCTTTCAGTTTGTTTATTAGCGCATTTTAAGATATTTTATATTTATCCTATTTAAAGTGTATGTATGACATATCATAACTTGACCCCTCAATATAACTTAAATCTTATATTTTGTATATGACATATCATAACTTGACCTCTCAATAATTAAACTTAATAACTTAAATTATCTTTCTCATATATCCTTAATATCACTTAGTACTTTAACATCCCAACATTCCCAACCACACCCTGTCGGCGACAAACAGTCGCTTAGATCAATTCGTTCCCACAGAAACTATTTAGTCAGCACATATTTTTAATTGATCTTTCAACTCTCTCATGGATGTAATTGGTCAGTGAAACAGAGCACGGATGTTTTCGCCATTTTTTGTACACATTCGATCACACTCTTTCGTCGACTGCAGACGTCAAATCAATCTCTTCCTGAATCCTGATGAATAAGTCTTAATAAAAGATCTTTAATTTTTACGAAGTTTCCCTGTCGACTTATTTGACATAAAGTCGGCAGGATAGTTTACCTGCAATGCGCGGAATCCACATCAAAATTAAAAGTTTCGAAATAGCCAAAGCACACACCAAATTATTTTTCTATTACTTCTCGTATGCAGTCTGGACTAGCTACAAACTTTGTATAAACTTTCGTCGTCTGCTGTGTCTTGAACTTGAACTCAGCTTCTCTCCTCTCTCTACAATATCATAAATCCATAAATCACTCAGTTCCTGGTTAATGCTGACTCAACAACGCCTGCTGAAATTCCTTTCCGGGGTGTGGCGGGACCACGCTTTCGCTCTTCGGCTGCGACGCCGCTCCGAGGGGGCATCTGCCTTCTGCACGGAAATTTTGCGGTCAACCTACCATCTGCATTGATGTCCCCTTCGCCTGCGCATATGTCCCGGCCGTGATGTCTCTATCGCCCCGTTCCTGCCGGGATGCTCCGCCCACCGTCCCAAACTACTACGGATCTACAAAGTGTTACAGTGCCTTCTACTTGCCACAGTTTGTGCCTTTCTATCTGCTAAAGGAATAATAATCTTCAATGTACTCCATCCTCAGCCTGATAATTTCTCCACTTTTTAACGAAGTTATGCTCCAACCCTAATATGATTATATGCTATCTAACGTTAGCATCTTCGCAATTTTTAATCCATAAAATTAATAGCAAAATTCCCGTTTGCATAATTTCTATGTTCGATTTACAAGTGCAAGATTACGAACAAACAAGTTGGACACACTATAAGTATCCTTTTACAAAATGATCAAATTAATTATTTTTTGAATTATTGCTTAAAGTGAAATATAATATTTAATTTTTTTTTAATCTTTTGCAATTCCACCTTTACATTTGCATTTTAGTTCATCTGTTTTTCACTGCATTAAATGTGTGACAAATTTACATTAAAGCTTCTAATGAAATAATTTTTTATTGAAAATTATAAATATGATAATTTGACTTGTTTACAATTAACATAAATAACAAATGCGTTTTATATTATTATTTATTTTCTAGAATTAATATTAATGATAAAAGAAACGACTTCTCATGAATATTTAAATACATAAAAAACTAATTGTTTAATATTGGCATGACTTTGAAACACATCTAATGTTCGAGTGTCAGAGGTAACAAAACAATGTACAGTTCTTGAAGCCTCAGTAAATACGAATTATTTACGGACCGCCTCATTGCAAATTCTGTCATTGTGTATTAGTGCTCACACTTTAGGGTATTTGTTTTTCAATTTCGTGTAAATTATTTTAATATACTGCAGAATCCTAACGAATTATAATTGCTGTTTAAATGCATAATAATAACAACTATCTAACTAAAAATACCAGGTTTTATTAGTATATTTCTATGTGCATTGTGCTGTGTGTTTGTATTTTCAATGTGTTTTCAATATCTTTTTGTGTGATGAAGAATATTACAAGATTCAGTTGAAAATAAACTTTCAACTCAGTTAACAGAAGGATCTCCTTCCAATCGAACTCAAACAACTATCAATTTATCCATGAACAAAAAATACTCAACGAACTGTCAAATACAGTGCAACTCAAACAAAGACATTTCAAGAAGAAACTACCCATTGCTACTACGAGACGAAGTTATTAACGTGCAATCTCTTTACCTACTACTTCGGTATTGTCTTCGATATTTTCACACAAACCACATGACAACTTAACAGTTATTATGTTGTTAATTTTGAAATATCGAATTGCAATGCTAAGGTTACCCAGTTAATCAATGATGTGGTTGAACCCCACACAAATTTTATTAATTTACTTTCAAAAGTGCACTAAGTTCTTTATTCTCATGATCAAAACTTCGAGCTACCTATTATGACAACAAAAATGGCCCTATAAACTCCAAAAAACTTTGACTAAAAAAACTCTTGAATTTGAACATTTTCAAACGTTTGCACCACTTTTTTTTAACCTTCAATTTCCACCATCCAATTCTAAGAAAGACTCTTTGAGAGACTATTCGACAAGGTGTGTACCTAAAGATTTTGTTTGAAATGTCCACATTTTTGGTCCGGAACAAACTTGTCGACATTTAACTAGCTATCCTAGTTGGCAATTAACATTGCTTGTGACTTTTACAAAACTTCGTCAACCAAACTGACAAGTTTATCTTTGAAGAAAACACAGATTTTCTTTGAACTTTTTAAATTTCTTTTTAAGAATGCACGTTTTATGTTTCAAATCTGAAACTTTTTCATGTTTTAATATTTTTTTTATATTGTATGGCAAATATGTGTTACCTTTGTTTCTGTTTACACATTTTAATATATTGTATTTTAGGTGTGTTACCTTTGTTTATTTTTACATATTTTTGGTATTTGATATATTCATATATTGTACTTTAATGAATGCCTAATTTCCAGTATTTTTCTTCATGTTTATCTTCTGTGGCATTTAAAATTTTTTGCAATGTTACTTTTACTTAACTCATTTAAGTTTTATTTTTGTATTTTACAGAATTAAGTGTCAATTTTAGTATTATTTTGCACTGTTTCTCATCTAATGATACATTTTTACCTTCGGCTGCTCTTTTCGGTGACCAATTAGACTTTTTTTTTTTGTCCTTTTCACTGACATTTACAATAACTTTGAACTTGTCTTCCTTGGTCGAGAGGTGCGCAACTCTCGGTTTTGTGAATCAAGTTTTCTCCTTTCTACTTCTTTTTTTGTCCCTCGTTCCCCGTCCGAGCCGACTTGCTGGGGGGGATATGACATATCATAACTTGACCCCTCAATATAACTTAAATCTTATATTTTGTATATGACATATCATAACTTGACCTCTCAATAATTAAACTTAATAACTTAAATTATCTTTCTCATATATCCTTATATCACTTAGTACTTTAACATCCCAACATTCCCAACCACACCCTGTCGGCGACAAACAGTCGCTTAGATCAATTCGTTCCCACAGAAACTATTTAGTCAGCACATATTTTTAATTGATCTTTCAACTCTCTCATGGATGTAATTGGTCAGTGAAACAGAGCACGGATGTTTTCGCCATTTTTTGTACACATTCGATCACACTCTTTCGTCGACTGCAGACGTCAAATCAATCTCTTCCTGAATCCTGATGAATAAGTCTTAATAAAAGATCTTTAATTTTTACGAAGTTTCCCTGTCGACTTATTTGACATGTATATAAATTAATTCTTTAACGTCCCAATACTATTTACACCTTCCATACAGAATGAGAACGTTTAATTTGAGTTTTTAAAATTAGTGTTCCGTATAACTTAATTCGCCCTTACATAATTTGTTCAATATGCAGACTTACTGTGGCTCTTGTGCGGCGTTAATTCAAACCTAACTCTCCGGATTTAACTCGGTTATGATTTTCGGATTTTGGGGCGCTAAGAAAGTTTTCTCCGTTTGAAAATCCTGAAGTTGGTACATTTGACACGGAAATTCGGAAGGTAGTTAAAAACCCGATATTGCTGGATTAAATTCGGAGATTTGGCAGGTCTGGTATTATGGTATTTTTTAGTCGTATTTTATTTATTTAATTTAGATTAACTTAAGCAAAAATTTACATTCCATGGTAAATTTTCTTACAATCGCTAACGCTTTCGCCACAATGGATTCAAGATGCATTTGTCGAATCATTAGCTCTTGATTCTATTCGTATTCCTTTGATATATTACGAGGCAACCAGAAAATTAACCCAGCGAAAGAGTTTTAATGTTTTAAGACGATTATTTGACTGCAATTTTACATTTGTTATTGAATTTATGGTAATTTTATCAGATAATAAATTGATTTTTCTTTATTTAAATAGCTTTCCTTGCTTTTATAAACGAGGCCTTTTAAGTTTGGTATAATACAGCTTTAAATAACGGAATCGCGATAGCGTTAACTATAGCATCCATAAACGGTGCAACGTTTGATCCAATGTATTCTTGAAATTCGAATTTTACAGCAGCCGTGGTCTATTATTGGGTTATTTGTCTCCGATATCCGCACAGTGGAACACGAGAATGCCACACAGCTGTCACCCGGTGTCATTTCCTAGTCATATGAATGACTCCCTTTTTGTTCGTGATCGGACATGATTTTTTATGATCGGTTTTAGGTCAATGTTTTAGATTTTTTATGCTTTTCATGAGAAAATGGCCGAATGGGTCTTTTGTAATATTGAAAAAAAAAATCTCTAACTCTTTCAAATGCTTTGTTTTAGATTAGTTTTAACTTTTGTGCGTAGAACTAGTGATTGTTTTAGTGATTTTATATATGCAGAGTTTTCTAATGTAAAATAAAATGGTTAGGGGTTGTTCCAGAGGTTTTTTTAGATACTTTTCTACGAGTTAACTTTATATTTCTTAAAAATCGTATTGCCCTCTTTTTATTCACGATGTCCGTGTTTTCCCGTTTCGGTCTCTTCCCTCGACCACTGTTTTAAAATACGATGCTATGCCCGACTTCAATAGAAAGATGTGTAGCCGTAGTCCAAACAAACTTTGGCGTTGGATTTATATTTGTGTTTAGTTTGGTTGGTGGAGAAACTTGGCGCTAAAGCTACACGAGGGCTATCTCGGCGCTTAAGAAGACACATTTTGTTTTAAGCATTCAAGTTTAATTCGTATAAAACTTTTTTTTACTTTTAGAAAACTTTATTTTACTTTATAATATTTTAAGGAAGGATTTATTTGTTTGAAAAACTTTTGTGTGAACTTGAATGTGGGACTTTATGAGCTTTATTGATAACTTCCCCAAACCTCGGGTCATTTGCTTCAACCACCATAATCTTGTAAGTGACATTGTTAATAGTTACACGTTAATAGTGACATTGGTCATTAGCTTGTTACATAATTCTTTACCTAAATTCTGAGCACTTTAATTCTTAACCCTTCAGTCCCAATGACAATTGGCATCATTTTAGAAAATTTTTTCTGATCGTCTATAGCCATTTATATCAAAAAGCACATTATTCAATTCTTCAAACTTTTTCTATTAGAAAACATTTTTTATTAATCCGAATAGATGTCTGCCCTATTTTTTTAAAATTATGATCAGGAACATGATGATGCCAAATGGCATCACTAGGACTGAAAGGGTTATTATATAATTATATCAACTTGGAACTTCAATACCCCCCCCCCCCCCATAGTGACTGTGAGTATTTTCCTACAATTGATGTTTTACACATAGATTTAAACTTAGTGTTAGTTAAGTAAATAAGAATCTTAATAATTATGGGATATTGTTATTGATGATATAAGATTGCATACTAGCTAAATCCTAAGTATTAATTGAATCAGTTTCAAATATTAATTATTAAAATTATGTCTTGTTTTCAGATATATGCTTTTTTCTAACACAAGTTAACTTTAATTCTTTTTTTTCTAGATCAACTTGAGATTGATACTTGTGAGTGGAAAGACAAAGGAGTTTTTATTTAGCCCTAATGACTCTGCTGCAGATATTGCTCAATATGTATTTGATAACTGGCCCATAGGTAATATATAGAAGTTTGTAGATTTTATGTGTTAAATTTAAAGATTTTTTTAATTATATGCAATAATTGGACAGCTGGACACTGCAGTGTTCTTGTGGATTAGTCCAACTTAATTTCAAATTAAGTAGAAATTTTTTATACCTGGTTATTTGGATTTTAGAGTATTTATTCTAGTAGGAATTCCTAATTATGTTTTTTAAATGTATTTAAACTTTGACTATACTGTCAAAGTTTAAAGGTTTAAAGCAAGGTAGCGCTATCAGGTGTGATTGCATAAATCATTCATTACCTTCCTAGTATTTTGCAAAATTAAGTGATGCTGTTTGAGTGGCTGTGGTTCTAAATAACCCTTCACATAGGTAGTATCGAACAACAACCCCTTTTCCATCCATCAAGACCACAGTGGAAGAAAATTTACTTTCCGGTGGTACTTTGCTTTACTTCTATTAGTAGTGTGGCCAACTCATTTTTTATTTTATGTATTGAGCTTTTACGACAAGATAGCGCCAACAGGTATAAGTGCATCATCACCCATTACCTTCCTCGTATCCTGCAAAAGTAATTGGTGCTGTTTGAGTGTCTGTGGTTCTAAATAACCCTTCACATACATAGGTGGTACCAAACAATAACCTCTTCTATCCATCAATAGTCAAACATAGTAGAAGAGAATTTACCTTCCTTTCTGTAGTACCTTTACTTCGTTTAGTATTGTCCAAAGGGTTTTATTTTATTGGTTGTATTTCAATTTTTTTCTCCATTTATTGTATTGAGATTTTGTGGCAAGATAGCGCCAACAGGTATGCGTGCATCATCACCCAATACCTTCCTAGTATCTTGCGAAAGTAAGTGATGCTGTTTGAGTGGCTGTGGTTCTAAATAACCCTTCACATAGGTAGTATTGAACAATACTAGTTTATATTTAATTTGCCGTCTTAAAGATGTGACTTACTCTTAAGTCCCCTTTATAAAATGCTGTAAGATATTTTTAACATTCAAGGAATGAAGTAAAATGTTATTTTTGGTTACTTTTAGCAGTTTTTTTTTTTTAATATTTAGATGCAAGAACAGTTTCCTATTTTTTGCTATTTTACACATATATATAAATCACATTTCCTAATATACAAAAATGCTGTCTTTAGAAATTGGGAACCGATTGCTCCTACAAAAATATTAAGTACTGCACTTTATTTGGATTTCTCCCTTAAAGCAACAGTTCTTGGTAAATTTAATTATCTTAAAAATAAAATATTCTAGTGTCGTTGGGATTTTAAAAACCTATCAGCTCAGGTTCTAAGGTAGACTTAGAAACTAATGGGGTTCTAAATAACCCTTCACATAGGTAGTACCAAACAAAGATCATTTTTAATTTAATAATTTTCCAAAATGGCTACCTTTTTTATTCTTACTTAAATGGGATTTTAATTTTTAAATTGTATAATTGTTGTAGAATGGTCTGCTGAAGCTGTATCTAAAGCTGAAATATTGCGACTAATTTATCAAGGACGCTTTCTCCATGGCAATGTCACATTAGGTGGTAAGTTGATTTCTTTTGATATTTATGTTATGCATCAAGTATTTACCATGGTCATTGAAATAACATGAGCTTTTAGTCTTGTAACTTATATATTTTTTTATTCAATATTGTTGGAAGTTTGCCCAAAGGAACTAAAATTAAGTAGAATAATCCCACTCAACTTTGCACATGAATTTTGTGTTGGATAATGTATCTAATCAAACAAGAGGTATATTTGTATGTTTAATAGGCTGAAAATCATGATGATCAGCAAAATATGAGAAAAATGCTCCAAAAAATCAACTGGGAACTTTTAGGATTGAATTTGTACCTAACTAAAAGTTTAGATATCATATATCGGCCCCTCCATCCTTGGTTGTATGCAGGGGTGCCTACAAGGGGGGGTCAACGACGCAGACTGCGTCGTTGAAATTTTAGGGGGGGGTTGAATTTTTTATAAAAATTATTAATAAACAGCCAATCTTGATAAAAAAAACTGAGCTAACTCTGATTCTTACTCATTATCTGCCCCCCCCCCCCCCCACCAGCAGATGCAACACCGGGGGGGGGGGGGGGGGGCTCAGAACTTGTACTCTGGCAAATTTTTATTTGGTTTAAATAAAACACAAAGTGGCAAGATAATCAAAAGTGGCTTTATATTTTTGCCTTCAAAGAATAAGGATGGGCAACCATAATTCAAAGCAACACCAGGGAAAAAAGGAGTTATAAATTATGTTCGTTGGCGTCTACCAGACGATACGATTTCTGACAATTATTTCCAATAAACAATCCGATCACTGTAACAAAGTGTAAACACTCATAAATCGCACGCAGTTTATAAAACATTTCGGTGAATTGATGACGTTCGCATTATAGTTTGCCAATGGAATCAATGAGATATTCCCGCCATATTTTGCAGCTGGCTCATAAATCTTTCGAACTTAACTTTGTATAACATTTTTACGCATTAATGACCTTCGGATAATATTTTTGACTTTTTCCCGCCAAATTACTCGAAGCCAAAATAACTAAATGATTGCTTGAGAATCAGTAGGAAAATTCTTGTCGTCTTGTCTCAAATTTGACGGGTCTGGGTAATTGAAGATAATTAAATAGTGCAATTCCGAGTTTCACGGTAAGAATTTTGTTATATTTAACTTTAATTTTTTAAATTTTAGGTTTTTTTTAAGTGAAGCAATCTCTGTAAACCTTATAAAATAATTCTGATGTGTTTGATAATGTCAAATGTGTTGCATTAAATAAAAAGCTATACCAAGATAAACTTTTTTTTATTCATTAAGAATTGAGGGAAGGAATTGGAAGCCGTTTTTGAATGGATCACGTGTCCGGCTATTTTTATTGTTTTAAAAAATAATATAATTACATAAATTTTGAACGGAATTTTTTACCAATTATTTAGATTCCGATAGCTTTGGCTGTAAAGAAAACCTTTTTAAAGGAAAATTAAAAATAGCTTGTAATTCCGTATTATAAAAGATATTTCAAAAGGTGCTTCCCTTTTTCGATTAGGGGCAACTCTGCTTTGACCTATCAGTAGAAAAATATTTAAGAAGAAAGTCGGTACTGGGGTTTTAATTCTTGGGATAAAGTTAAGTTACCCCATTCGATGGTACTTGAAATATCATTTTACTATAAGGTTTTCTATATACACCGTAAAGATGTAGTTAGAGGCTACTTTGGTTAGGTACTCCCATTTGCCCATATAAATAAAAAATCCTCACCGTTTTTTTTTTTTGTGGGGGGGGGGGGGGTAATAATTTTCTAGGGGGGGGGGTGCGTCGTTAGCTCTGGGGGGGATCGGCACCTCTGTTGTATGCATATAATCTTGAGATTGTTCCCTCAGTAATTCCTTGTGGTTTCAAACTAGCAATATGCTTTTAAGATCTATTTCTTATTTCAGTTTAACAACTATAAACCTGCATTTCCTTTTATTTTTCACCATCAACCATATTACAAGTTTCTGGCATATTTTAGTTATTTTCTGAATAACCTATTTTATTATATTTCAGCTCTGCAACTGCCATTGGGAAGAACAACTGTGATGCACCTCATTCCACGAGAAAATTTACCAGAGCCCAATTCCCAAGGTACAGGCATTGATATAAAAATTTTATTTGCCAATTTGTACATTATTTTTAACATAATAAAGTTTACTTCAATGTATGGCAGATGGGACATCCATTATATTATAGTTGTGTGGTACTTTAAAAATTTAAAGATTGTATTGACATTCAACAGACATTGAACATAAAGTTCTAATTTAAGTGACATTTATTATACTATTACTAAATCAAAAAAATGTGTCGCATTTTTATTTATTATTTGCTTTTTTTCATTTGTAAAGCAGTCAATTAATTTTCATTTACTTTCACCTTATTTTTGCTTAATTTTTTTTATTATAGAACATATTTCTGTTTTATGTAAATGGAACTAAGTTATATTTTATGTATAAAAAAACCACTTTATTATTAGTGCTGTGGTGACTTTTTAACATGCATGGAATTTAGCTTTAGAAATATCTCTACCGAACATCATGCATAAAAAAAGTAGTGTCCGAGAAAGAAAATTAGGTCATTTCCTATTGCAAGCATAACTTGAAAAGACTATTTCTTGAAACTTTGTTTAGTAAGGTGTTAGGTTAGTGATAGGTTAGGTTAGTCTAGCGGTTAATTCCAAACTGTCACAATTGCATTTGTAACTTGCATATGACACTTAAGACCAAATTTTATTTTACAACAAGGCTAGTTTACTGAAACTTGTTCTACAAACATCCTAAAATACCAATGTTATGTTGGAAAAAATTTAGATGTGTATTAAAACGTTCTTTGTTTCAGACCAACGTCATAAAAGCAAGGAGAGGAGCAGTGGCTGCTGTAGTGCCACTTGCACAATACTATAGGCTGTGCCAAGAAATTCTTCATTATTTTCCCAAGATGTATTGCGGTCACAATAGATATGGGGGGCAGTGTTCATAATGCTGGTATCTGTTCCTGTTCCGTAGTAACGATCGGAAGGCTGTCTAGAACATGGGATCACGGGTTTAAACTAGTCTTTTACTTTTAATCTGCACTTGTTTCTGTCTGCATCATACTTTTTTATCTCTTGGTTCTCATTTTATGTATATTATAATAGACTTATATTACTTAATGGACTTTAATTATTTTTGAAGTTGTACTTATGCATTATAAAATCTGATTTTGACGTTGATGGAAAATCTTTCTAAAAATCCTAGCTTTTTTTTGTGAAATCGTTTACGATTACTTGCTCATGTTTAAACGATTGTCAGATTTTGAAGGAGGAATGTACTTTAAATCATTAGCTACATAATTGCAACAAAGCTCTGGACTTTGACATTTTATTTAACTTAAATCTACACGGAAATCATTCCAGACATCCTAGATTAGCAAAACAGTGGTGGACTTGTGCAAGATCTCTGCACCCCTGAATATAAATGTGAATAATGAACATAGAACAAAGTGCTTGTTAGCTACTGTACATAATCTACATATTTATTCCTTAAAAAAAAATCCTCGGTTACAAGGAGCTGTAAATGTAGAATGTCTGAGATGGACTTCGTAGCAGTGGCATATACATTGAAGTAACTGGAGTACTTGATGCTTAGTTGTATGTGTTCAAAGTTTTCTTGTTTATTTTGGTCCTGTGACTGTATTTCTCAAAGTATCTATGCATTTTAGGCTTTTTCATGCTATTTTATTACAGTGTTCATTGTCTTGCATGTTATGATTTTAACCCTATGTAATTATTTTAACTTGTATATGCCATTGCTTGTATTTGTTGACAATATAGTGATCTGTTTGTGCTGCAATGTACAGATTTCTGGAGAGTTTACACGCTGTTAACATTACTCTGAACTGCCAGGTAGAATTTTTATGCTTATATATATTGTGACATCCATGCTGCACTTGTTAGATCTGCCTAGTATCTATATCTTATAATATTGTTTTCTTCTCAAAAGTCTAGAATTTAAATGAATTTATTTTTATTTCCCCTCTCTAAACGTGCTTAGAAGCACTTGTGTGTTGTATATTTTTTTTCACCGAAGCACCCATTGACGACTTTGTTTGAGGGTGAAAAAAAGCAAAGTTTTCGCATTAATCAATTTGAAATCACACCACTTGCTTTAGCATATCTGTTGTCGTTTTTGAAAAACATCATTCTCATTAAAATCCAATCTTTAATTTGGATGGTTGCAATATTTAAAATGAGCTGTCGACACTTTATCTATCCCAGCAGTGTAATTAGTGTGTGTATATATATTGTATGTTTGAAAGTGTAAAGATTTGAGCCCTATGTATATAGAGTATATAGCTTAAAAAATGTGTGTAAAACTTTATGGAGCACTTTGTTAGAAATATCCTTTCCCTCCATTGTAGTCCAGAAAAAGTTTCTGTATGCATTGTTAAATGGAGCCTATTATGTGTGCCATTTTAACCACCTTTCATCTTAATAAAGTAAAATTCACTTAATTGTCTGTTTTTATTTATTTTAAACAAATATTCGTATTCTGATATCCAGGTTAGTATAGTTACTGTGTTAACTTAATGGAAGATTCATACTACTTTAGATCTTGGAGTAGCACAAGTACCGTTCTAGTACGATGTTAAGCAAACTATGCTCTTGTGTATTTTCTTGTATAAAATATAACAAATTTATTTTTAAAATATACTGTTTGAATCGTGTTCAAAATTAAAACTTTTTTAAAGCTCAGAAAAAATCTTAGCAGCTCGCTTCAAATAAACTAAATGAATCTTATTTTTTAAAAATTATACACAAGGTGCATAACTATTTGTTTAAAGATCGGGAAGAAGGGTCCAGGTAGAGAGGGACTTCTGTAATATGTCTATATTTTTGGATGTTTAAAAATACTTCAGAAACTAATTTTGAAAGTAGTGTTCGTAATCTTTCAAGTTTGCTTATGTGTGTTGTTACAAAAACTAACTTGTGTAAAGCAACGACTTTATTATGTATTTAGCTTAAAAAAATCTGCCGTTTACAATTAATCATTGAATTGAAAAAAAATACTTCGACTTGTTTTATTTTTTTTCTATTGGTGTAAACTGTAAACACTATTAAATACTAACACATTTAGTGTAAGAAAAACATTAACATAAGGGATAGAAAAGGAAACAAAACTTCATCGGTCGCGGTCGGTTTCAACTAGCGAGACTACAATGATCCACAGCCTAATCGGCTCGTCAATATCTCTTGAGCTATGTGAATAAGACTAAATCTCCAACAGCGTCGCCCTTAGTTGCGTTGGGTACCTACAAAGGTGTCTGCTCGTCACTTGACTGTGGTTCTAAACTACGACTCACATAGCCCTCGTGGGGCTCTAGAGTGTGAAAATAATTCAATCCATACAGCACTTGGATCCCCGGTTCTACTTTATAGGTTTGAATCTCGTCTCTGGCACTGATTCACGAAGCCGTTCGGAAAATGGTCTCAAAAATTAGAAAATTATTGTTTTTTTTTTTGTCGAAAGAGAGATGAGGGCAAATTTTTGGCTTTTGTTTATTGCACATGTAGCCTTTTGAAGGTAAGTAAAAGCCTACTTTAGTTAGTCGATAAAATGAAAAACAAGCTAGCTTGGGCACTAAACCGAAGCATTTTGGTTTTAGGTTGTTGCTTGGGCCTACCCAGTGCCGGATTTCTGCCTAGGCCTACAAGGCCTAGGGGCCCTTAAAAAGATAAAATCGCCAATTGTAACATACTGTATTATTCTGATGTTTATTAAAGTCGATTAAAAATTATATGTTCTGTACTAGTGTATTTAATTTGCTAAATTTCCAAAATAGCTTCGAGATGGCGGGGGGCCCCAAATGTCAAGTGCCTAGGGGCCCTTGGTCTTTAAATCCGGCACTGGGCCCACCCAAATTTTTGAAATAAAAAACATCCTTGTTGTATTTCTGAACAAAGGATTCTGAAAATGATGTTTAAATTTGAATGAGGTATGCATTTTTTTTAACATGCTACCAATGATAATTATGCTTTGATATAAAAATACAGCTAAAATAATTTTTTTTTAAAAACCTTCGGTCTATGCCAAAAAAAAAAAGGCCGATATGGCGATGGGTTAAGGCGTCATGTTACTGTAGATACTTTCGGAGGTTTTAGCTAGCCATTCTATGAACAGATTTTACTAAGCAAAAAAATCGGGGCTGGGCAGCCCAGTCGGTTAAGGTGTTCGCCTAGCATGCGGACGGTCCCAGGTTCGGACATCGCAAAAACAACTGCCGACATGTAACCGGCCCGTGTAGCCAAAAATGTCCGACGAATACCCCGTGTAGAGAATGTGCACGTTAAATGTTACAAAAAACGTTAAATGTTAAAATGTACGTTGATGGAAAATCTTTCTAAAAATCCTAGCTTTTTTTGTGTGAAATCGTTTACGATTACTTGCTCATGTTTAAACGATTGTCAGATTTTGAAGGAGGAATGTACTTTAAATCATTAGCTACATAATTGCAACAAAGCTCTGGTCTTTGACATTTTATTTAACTTAAATCTACACGGAAATCATTCCAGACATCCTAGATTAGCAAAACAGTGGTGGACTTGTGCAAGATCTCTGCACCCCTGAATATAAATGTGAATAATGAACATAGAACAAAGTGCTTGTTAGCTACTGTACATAATCTACATATTTATTCCTTAAAAAAAAAAAAAATCCTCGGTTACAAGGAGCTGTAAATGTAGAATGTCTGAGATGGACTTCGTAGCAGTGGCATATACATTGAAGTAACTGGAGTACTTGATGCTTAGTTGTATGTGTTCAAAGTTTTCTTGTTTATTTTGGTCCTGTGACTGTATTTCTCAAAGTATCTATGCATTTTAGGCTTTTTCATGCTATTTTATTACAGTGTTCATTGTCTTGCATGTTATGATTTTAACCCTATGTAATTATTTTAACTTGTATATGCCATTGCTTGTATTTGTTGACAATATAGTGATCTGTTTGTGCTGCAATGTACAGATTTCTGGAGAGTTTACACGCTGTTAACATTACTCTGAACTGCCAGGTAGAATTTTTATGCTTATATATATTGTGACATCCATGCTGCACTTGTTAGATCTGCCTAGTATCTATATCTTATAATATTGTTTTCTTCTCAAAAGTCTAGAATTTAAATGAATTTATTTTTATTTCCCCTCTCTAAACGTGCTTAGAAGCACTTGTGTGTTGTATATTTTTTTTCACCGAAGCACCCATTGACGACTTTGTTTGAGGGTGAAAAAAAGCAAAGTTTTCGCATTAATCAATTTGAAATCACACCACTTGCTTTAGCATATCTGTTGTCGTTTTTGAAAAACATCATTCTCATTAAAATCCAATCTTTAATTTGGATGGTTGCAATATTTAAAATGAGCTGTCGACACTTTATCTATCCCAGCAGTGTAATTAGTGTGTGTATATATATTGTATGTTGAAAGTGTAAAGATTTGAGCCCTATGTATATAGAGTATATAGCTTAAAAAAATGTGTGTAAAACTTTATGGAGCACTTTGTTAGAAATATCCTTTCCCTCCATTGTAGTCCAGAAAAAGTTTCTGTATGCATTGTTAAATGGAGCCTATTATGTGTGCCATTTTAACCACCTTTCATCTTAATAAAGTAAAATTCACTTAATTGTCTGTTTTTATTTATTTTAAACAAATATTCGTATTCTGATATCCAGGTTAGTATAGTTACTGTGTTAACTTAATGGAAGATTCATACTACTTTAGATCTTGGAGTAGCACAAGTACCGTTCTAGTACGATGTTAAGCAAACTATGCTCTTGTGTATTTTCTTGTATAAAATATGACAAATTTATTTTTAAAATATGCTGTTTGAATCGTGTTCAAAATTAAAACTTTTTTAAAGCTCAGAAAAAATCTTAGCAGCTCGCTTCAAATAAACTAAATGAATCTTATTTTTTAAAAATTATACACAAGGTGCATAACTATTTGTTTAAAGATCGGGAAGAAGGGTCCAGGTAGAGAGGGACTTCTGTAATATGTCTATATTTTTGGATGTTTAAAAATACTTCAGAAACTGATTTTGAAAGTAGTGTTCGTAATCTTTCAAGTTTGCTTATGTGTGTTTACAAAAACTAACTTGTGTAAAGCAACGACTTTATTATGTATTTAGCTTAAAAAAATCTGCAGTTTACAATTAATCATTGAATTGAAAAAAAATACTTCGACTTGTTTTATTTTTTTTTCTATTATTGGTGTAAACTGTAAACACTATTAAATACTAACACATTTAGTGTAAGAAAAACATTAACATAAGGGATAGAAAAGGAAACAAAACTTCATCGGTCGCGGTCGGTTTCAACTAGCGAGACTACAATCATCCACAGCCTAATCGGCTCGCCAATATCTCTTGAGCTATGTGAATAAGACTAAATCTCCAACAGCGTCGCCCTTAGTTGCGTTGGGTACCTACAAAGGTGTCTGCTCGTCACTTGACTGTGGTTCTAAACTACGACTCACATAGCCCTCGTGTGGCTTTAGAGTGTGAAAATAATTCAATCCATACAGCACTTGGGTCCACGGTTCTACTTTATAGGTTTGAATCTCTTCTCTGGCACTGATTCACGAAGCCGTTCGGAAAATGATGGTCTCAAAAATTAGAAAATTATTAATTTTTTTTTTGTCGAAAGAGAGATGAGGGCAAATTTTTGGCTTTTGTTTATTGCACATGTAGCCTTTTGAAGGTGAGTAAAAGCCTACTTTATAGTTAGTCGATAAAATGAAAAACAAGCTAGCTTGGGCACTAAACCGAAGCATTTTGGTTTTAGGTTGTTGCTTGGGCCTACCCAGTGCCGGATTTCTGCCTAGGCCTACAAGGCCCGGGCCTAGGGGCCCAGTAAGGAAGGGGGCCCTTAAAAAGATAAAATCGCCAATTGTAACATACTGTATTATTCTGATGTTTATTTAAGTCGATTAAAAATTATATGTTCTGTACTAGTGTATTTAATTTGCTAAATTTCCAAAATAGCTTCGAGATGGTGGGGGGCCCCAAATGTCAAGTGCCTAGGGGCCCTTGGTCTTTAAATCCGGCACTGGGCCTACCCAAATTTTTGAAATAAAAAACATCCTTGTTGTATTTCTGAACAAAGGATTCTGAAAATGATGTTTAAATTTGAATGAGGTATGCATTTTTTTTAACATGCTACCAATGATAATTATGCTTTGATATAAAAATACAGCTAATATAAATTTTTTTTAAAAACCTTCGGTCTATGCCAAAAAAAAAGGCCGATATGGCGATGGGTTAAGGCATCATGTTACTGTAGATACTTTCGGAGGTTTTAGCTAGCCAATAGCCATTCTATGAACAGATTTTACTAAGCAAAAAAAATTGGGGCTGGGGAGCCCAGTCGGTTAGGTGTTCGCCTAGCATGCGGACGGTCCCAGGTTCGGGTTCGGACATCGCAAAAACAACTGCCGACATGTAACCGGCCCGTGTAGCCAAAAATGTCCGACGAATACCCCGTGTAGAGAATGTGCACGTTAAATACTCGCCAAAGTGTCGATGCTGCGTACGATGTCACCCTTAAGGGCGCTTTCTCACTTGACGACACGATACCGATATGTATCGGGTCCGATTCTGCACCGATTCCGTGTCGTTCGTCTGGCGCTTTTTCACTAAGCGATTTTCCACCGATAAAAACGTTATTTTTTTTCTCTCATTTCGTGCTCATCTGTTGCCGAGCGCGGACGTTTTTCTGTGACCTTGTCCTGCGCATTGAATTGTTCCTTTCAATATTACGATTTTTGTGTGTGTTTGGCGTTTATAATTAAAAATAGAACAGAATAGAATTATTATGAATACCCCATTTATTATTAATGATTTTATTTTTAAAAATATTTTTTTTAAGTTATGGATTAAATATATTTTAGAAAAATATCCTGGTTGTTAGATAGAACGAGTTATTTAAAAAATAAATTAATAGTTTAAATATTTTGGATGATTCCTAAGCAAATATTATTGGAGTGTATTTTTTAATGTGATTAAAAGGGTTAAAAACAACTTAATTTTTTGTTCTAAAAATCTAAAATTTGTGAAATAGGCTCATTATGCATCCAGAATGAATGGTGGTTTTTAACTAAAATTTAAGGAAAATTTTTCTGGAACTTTTCGAAACTTTATTTGTTAAAAATAGTTAAATTTTTAATCATTTAAAAATGCAAGCATGAAGAATTTAGGGGGGGGGGGGGGGGACCGATTTGTTTAATAAAATTTTTTCATGGGGAATTTTCTTTTTAGTATGTATTTCATATTTTCATTTAACTACAACAAACATTATTTAATTCTTTAAAAGACATGATTCTTCTATCTAACGCCACAAAAAGAAAATATAACTTTATAGAAAAATGTATAGAGAATTTAATAAAATTTATTTGAAATCGTGCGAGTTTTAACTAAGTGAGAAAAAAAAATCGCAAGCTGATGATTCCGAATCATCAGGGTTATATTTTACAAAAATTTTCTTTTTTGATTTAAAAAAGGTAAAGTTTTCATAAAAAGAAAGTACATTAATGTTAGCAATTAAATTTGGTATTATTTAAGACTAAATAAATGTAATTAGAAATCATAAAAAGTCCCGAAAACAGATTAAAAAGTTAGAAAACATCCGAATACACGGCGACATTTTTCAAAACAAATGAAGGATTGTCGGACGACACAACAGGGAAGCTACTTGGTAAACGGCATGCCGTCGCCGACAACGATATCGGTTGACTGTTGACTAGCGACGACAGAATCGTTATCAAATCGGCCAGTGAGCAAGCGCGTAGTTGTACGTGTAATTTGCTTGCCCCGATATCGTGTCGTGACGTTTTGTCGTCCAGTGAGAAAGCGGCCTTACGGTTGATTTGGGTGGCTTCTCAGGTGTTTAATCGTCACCTGACTGTGGTTCTAAATTACGACACCTGTCGAAAATAGCCCTCATGTAGCTTTAGTGCTACGATTATTCAAACTAAATCTTACCACGCTAATGAATAGCGCCGCCTGCCAGCTCAGGTTTTGTAAATTTTTCCCACTGGTTTCTTAAAAGCGTAGGGTAGGGTAGGTACATATATATTCCAGCTTGTGTGCTTGATCAGAGACCGCTTATAAAGCCTTCGTCAAGTAATACAGATACAGAAAGAATTTTTACTGTCACAGAGAAAGGAAAGTACACCCAAGGCAAAGGCGGGAATCGAGCCCGCACCCGTTACAGCACGCAGACTGCTAGCATTATGGTCTGCAATCCAAACTACTCGGCCATCCGGGCCCCTTAAAAGCGTTATTCTACGCGCACTTATTAAATTTGAATAAGAGATTTATTTTCACATAGTATTATTATTTCTTTTTTACAGTCACTGTGTAACAATTTAAAGAGCAAAGCACAAAGGAAACTTTTGAAGTGAAATGATTCTTTGTTTACATTTTCCTATTTCGTGGTTTTGTTTTATGAACTGTGGTCTACTCTAAATTTCTTAATAAAACTACTAGATTAACTAGAATTGAGGAGTCATGGTCTTATGCTTTCTGCGAAATCGTTTTCTCTCTGCCAAAAGGTTAAACTTGCATGTATTTGTGAGGAATGCTCATCAACTGAATCTTAACAAAGTCGATAATTCTTCGGAACTTACTAAAAAGCCTCTTTCAACTCTGTATGTCCCTGGACGTCGTGGTAAAGATGTGTACCAGATCGTCAGACCCCTTATCGACGTCGATTTTATTTCGAAAAATATCGATGGTCTTAAAAGATCCTGTCGACTTAGAGGATTATCAACTCAACTTAACCTCGATGAATTAGTACCCAAATTGCTAATTTGGGACCACCTTAGAACTGAATACAAATGTTTGGTTGAAAAGGATAAAGAATTCTTAGAAAAATTTAAAGAACTAAGTTCCTCAGGTACAGAAAATTTAGAATTATCCAAAGAACATTATGAGTTCATTCAGATTCTAAAGTCCACAAAAACCAAATTGCATGACATAGAAGATGAAATATTACCTGATGTACAATTGATACCAAATTTTGTTGATGATTTAACACCACATGAGAAGGATGTCATTTTGCTGTCAGAACCAGTTGACCAAGAGCTTTCGACAGTGTCCCACAAAGTTGTGGGAACTAATATGGGACTCTTGACGTTTTCTGAAACAAGCCCCACTGCATATTACTTGCTTGGGGAACTTTCTGAGCTTGAACATGCAATAAATACATATTTTGCAATGCGGTTGATGCCTTTTGGTTTTGCACCGATGGCATGTCCTGACTTTTGCAAATCGTTCATTTCTGAGGCTGTGGGATCGGACCCTCACTCTCAAGATAACTGTATACAACTACAACCACCAAAGGATAATAACAAAGAATCTGGTCAAAAGAATATTGTTGTGGGCAGCTCTTCTTTCGAGACATTTTGTGCCTACTTCACCAACATGAATGTGAATGAATCGAACTTGCCTCTACGGTACTTTTCCCAAGGTCGTAGCTACGATGCACGGCACCGAAATGTCCAGTCTCCCGACTTATTCACGGTTGTGCAATCGACGTCTATTCACTCTCTCGTGGTGTGTAAAGATTCAGATGCAGAAAGGGAGTTCGAGAACTTATTCGACCATATTACTTCATGCTATAGTGACTTTAAAATTTCGCGTAGGATAGTTGAAGTTTCCGCAGCGAACCTAAACCCAACTGAGACTCGGAGAAAGCGTCTGGAATTGTGGTCTCCTTCTCAAAAGAAATTTATTCCTGTGGCTCATACTTCACAGCGCGGAGATTTCATTTCGAAGAGATTACATGCAACTTATGGAGTAGATTATCATGCAAAGGGATATTGCACTTTCGTAGAAGGTTCAGCCGTGCAGATTCCTGTCCTCATAGGATGCATTTTGGAAAACTATCAAACATCTAAACATACATTTGATTTTCAAAAAACACTTGAATTTCTCCATGAGTATATATGAGTAATTTCAAACCAATTTTCTATAAAGCAGTCAAACATATAAATTTCTTTATCTTAATGTAATACATTGTTTTTTATAATTTACTAATGCTATGTTTGTTGGGATTTCTTATTAATTAATAATAAATCTTTTGCTAAAATTATTAATTAAGTTAATCAACTTACATGTTGATTATTTTGATCCTTAAAATATTGACAATAAACCAGTAAATAGTTTCAAAAACATACATTTTATTTGTTTTAAAAATTGTGTTGATTATTTTATAATACTGGTAGTAAATGTAATGTGCAAATAATGATGGTTAATTTGAGACTAACAAAAAAAGCATATTATGTAACATGTAAACAAGAAAAACCTTAATAACCTTACAAATGAAATTAGCGTTCTTTAAAAAAAAAGCTGTGTTTCATCCACATTAAATGTCTGCTAGAGCAGATTCTTTGCATGGGTTGCTCATTTTACAGCAAAGACAAAACTTCTCAGAATTAATGTTTCCCATATCAACATTCCCGATTTTCACTTGAAAAAAGCGCGCCCATTTAGAAAATAAAAAAAAATATTTCGCTTTGTTTATAAAAAAAAAGATAGCCGTTTCTAATTACTTTTTTAAAAGAAGTCCTATAATAAAATGCATGCAAATTTTAATAAATGAAAATTTTCTTCGTCACACTTAATATTTCTTTTACCCTAACCTCTCAATTCATGTATTACTTTACATGACAAAAGGATAATCCATTTACATTTACCATAGTGTCTCTTAGAATTCAAGTTTTTCACAAGAACCAAAAAATTGCTTGAAATTATTTCCCTGAGTTTTAAAAGTTTGATTTACAAACTAGGGTTTGATACATTATTTTTTATAATCACTTTCAACAAATATTTTTTAACATTGATTATAAGATTTTAACGTTACTCAATAGCTTTACAAGTTTAAAAGTGTCATTTATATGATGCTTAATATGGTATTTTTTATTATTATATGGAAAATAAAGGTGTAAAGTAGGACAAAACAGTGTAACAAATGCCACTTTTTTCTGTGGCGTTAAATGGATATTTTTGCACAATTGTGTGAAGTAAAACTTTAAAACTAGGTGATGAGTGACAAACAATTTGAGCGAACCAGTCAAATATCTTCCACAAGTTTTAAAAAGTTCTATACACAAGGTTACAAAAATATTTATATTCCTGTGCAACAAATATTTTTTTTTAACTTGGCATAAAGATATTCATGTTAATTTAATAGTTTTTCAAAATTTATAAAATGTAATTAATCTTGTGCTTGATATATAGTATATTTTAATGTGAAAAATGTGGGTGGAATATAGTATGAAACAGGGAAAAATATGCTACTTTTCGCACTTATGCTTCTAAATAAATTTAGCACATAGGTTTCTTAAAAGAGTTACTTTCTGCAAAATTAATTTAAATATGGAGTTTTTTTGCACACTGGGTTATACTTTTTTTTTTACAAGTCACTGTGTAACAATCTAAAGAGAAAATAAGTAAAAACAATCTTATTTAGGTGATAAGTTAAAATTACTTCTGTAAGTATAAAAACATATTCTTCATACGTTCCTTATACATTCTTTAAACATAAATTCAAATTATGTATTTTTATTAATAATAATACGAAAGTTTGTTTAAAAAAACGTAGTACTTCGAATAATCCAACCGTCGCGTAGCTCTAGTGCGTCCATTTTTAACCCAACCAATTTGAGGAGGGAATCGAACCCGCATCCGGTACAGTTCGCAGCTTGTTAGCGTAATGGTCAGTGATCTTAACCACTAGGCCATCCGGGCTCCGAGAGGGAAAGTAGAACAGAACAACATCTTATTTAAAAACTATGATAAATTAAATAATTAAAACAAGGGATTGTTTCATGGAGTACGAAAAGAAAACTAAACACCAATGAAATCGTATGGAGAGCGTGACATCATAAGAAACATTCCCATTGTAAAAAGTTAGAAAGTAACCATAAGTTGGTGGTTGGTAGACATATATATTCAGGTTTGTGTGCTTGGTCAGAGACCCGCTTATAAACCTTCGTCAAGTAAGACAGACACAACAGACAACACACACACATAAGTGGATCCATCTAATTTTTAGAGACAGAGGCCAACTAGAGGATTCCCAGAATTGGCTTGCCACCCCCAGAGGTATTGATTTGGTATGGGAACTTGGAGGACTTTCGGACCCAACAGATTTAACGAGCACGTACTCCGCATATACTCGACAAACACAAACATCCATGCCTTATCGGATTCGAACCCGAACCCAGAGGCTCCAAAAGCTAGCTCCTTAACCGTTGCGCCGCCGGGTCGGCAACCATAAGTTAAAAACACTTTATGTGGTTGGTCAATTTAAATCTATTTTGAGAGTTCTGTTTCCAATTATAGACTGACTGCGTTAGTTGATTGCAGAAACGAAGGGTGTTTTTTTAACCATCACAAATAGCCCATATTATAGGAGAACACGAATATTTATCCAAACCAAACACTAGTTGAACAGTTTTTAGTATTACAAAGCAAGTAGATGCTGTGTCAAGTCAAGAAATGGTTTTAACAGAGTAGAAGTAAGCAGTCAAAATAATCAACAACTGTAAAACAAATGACAAATGCAGGAAAACTGTAAATCTTGTGTGTCGTAATAGATTGTTTAAAAGAAAAAAAAATGTCTGTTTATCACGATGAAGTAGAAATTGAAGATTTTGAATATGACGAAGAAAGTGAAACCTATTACTACCCGTGTCCATGTGGAGATAGATTTGAAATCACAAAAGTAAGTAAAGAATTATAAATATTAGAGCTACCACGTGCTTTTTGCAATTCATATTATCAACATTTATTAAGTTACAACATTTGTTGTAAAATAAAGATGATGATTGTTTTTATTTGGGCATTCTTTCCAGCATCCCCTTAGTCAAGTGTGGTGTGGGTTTTCACAGAGGTCAATGTGTTCCACTGAACTCTACTACTAAGCTATAGCATTTTTAAATTTTATAACAAGAGGCAATTTTATAACAACATTGTTTTGCCAAGCCCTACATTTAGAAGGCATGTTTGTGTTCTGATATTCTTATTTGCTTCTTAAGAGAACTATTGGGCAGTGATTATGAATGGAAATAATAATGTTTTGTGTGTAGAAACCCTTTAGCTTGTCTAGCTATTTATTCTTTGCCTATGACAGAAGCAGCATCAGGCTACATAAATATACCAATGAATGACCTTTTTTAAAAGTTTTGGATTGTTGACAGTTTTCCAGGTAACTGACTTGAATGTTAAATTAAAATGGGCTTAAAGTCTTCTGGAGATTTCTGTATACTTTCTCAAATTAAAATTAACCAAGGAAGAATTAAGTGGGAAATTCTCCAATGTACTTGACCTTTTTAAAAAATTTTAGCAACTCAAATTTATATGTTTTACACATTTTATTTTCTTACTATCTTCTTTTAGGAAGATTTATCTAATGGCGAAGATGTCGCAACATGTCCAAGTTGCTCCTTAGTTGTAAAAGTTATCTATAATTTGGTGAGTTTAATTTTTGTCTTTTAATAATCAAAGCATACTATTAGCAGTTATGGAAAACTTAACTTTCAAATCGATAAATTTCCTAATAAAAATGTAACCTATGTGTATATTCTTTGGTGGTGTTATGTCCTATTCTGATAAGTCAGTCTACAACAGTTAACATTTGAATCTAGTTCAGGAGAATTCTTGTTATATTTTCCTATTATTTAAATCAATTTCTGGTTCCTTTAATAGATAATATTATAATAATCATATTATAAATTGAGGTTAGTACCTAACTGCTTAGCAGGATTAGATTCAATAGTATGCTTTGTAATGGATAAAGTCCATTTGTCTCCCCCTTTATAGTTAATATTTGCTTAATATATTATTTTTATACAACAGAAGAATAGAGTGCATTGAATTTTTCACCTTTTTCTAAACGTAAAGTTCATTTGGTTAAGATAAAACTATAATTTTTTATGGTTAACATTTGAGATTTTTAATATAATGTAAAACTGCTGCTTCTTTAATTTGCAGCTTTTAGATGTAGCCTACTTAGTCTATTAAAAAAATACGGCTCTGCTGCCTTGTTACCATAAATTTTCTAGTGACAACATAAAAGAAAGGGTGGGGGTATTCAGGGGTGGGGCAGACTATACACTCTCATTCTTTTTAATTTAGAAAATAAAACTTTTTTGCTTTGTATGTGCAGAAATGTTTACATAGTTTTAAATTAAGTTAAAATGTTTCTCCTCTTTTAGGAAGATTTCCAGCATGCTGAAGAAGAGAAAGTTGCAAAGTCTGAGAAAACCAAATTAGAAGTTGCGAGTTGAATTTGACATGAATTATTTTCGCTCGTCATTTTAAATTGTACATATGTCACAATATATTCTTTATTGTTATTATTTAGCCTTACTTGTCTTCTATGACGCAATAATGTCATTCTAAAGAGTGGCAAGTGGCAATCCCCAATGGAAATGATTTGTTAATAAATCTTGTTTGGATTTATTCTGTACAAACAATTTAATTTTTTTAAAAACTGTTATTATTATTTTTATTTCAATCTTTTAAGCTTGATAATCTCTTATTTAAATGACTCTAATAAATACTAACACTCTATGACTTGTAGTTTTTTTGACTGAATTGATTAAAAAATGCATTTTTAAAATATATATATATATATTTTTGTAATTTAAACTGATAATCCAAATGTTATCCAAATATTAATGCTAGTATGCTTATTATAAATTATGTTAAGTTTTTTTCCTTTGTTCATAATTTTTGTTAGAAAATAAGTAGGTTTGTAACAGAATCTGTCACTTAACCCGCTTCCACACAAAAGTTGTGTTAAACATGTAAAATGGCGCCAAACACAGCATTAATTCTATATTAAACATTTACATGCTAAATTTGGCTAGTTTTATTTATTTTATTTCGAAAATTCAATAATTATTATTTATCGTTTGCAAAAATTAATTTGTATTTCAAAGAATAAATATGTACTATTAATCACTTTTAAATAGAATGAAAATATTTCATATCAACATACAAAGAATCTCGTAGTGAAATATATTTGACGTCATTTCAAACTGATCGATGTCGTAAAATAAATTTATTTTAATTTATTGTCTAAAAGAATTAAGTTTCTAGGGCGATTGTTGCGAACGGCAATGGCGATTTAATTCTAATAACAAACAGGGCCTTCATCTATTTGTAATTCAAACTTTTAAACGCCAAAATTAACTATTTTCATTAATCTTCTTTCTCAGATTTAATAATTAGATTAAATTACAGTTCAAAAAATATATAATTAGTACAAATGATGCTTTAAAAATAAAAGCTAAACTTTGCAAATTTTTTTATGCCAAGTTAGAATTCTCTTTGCATCTTTTTTCATACATATATAATGAACCATCAAAAGAACTCTATTGTGATATTACAACAATCCAAACTGAATTATATCACATAAATAAATATTCTTTCAAAAGTTTGTATTTTTTTAAATAAAGTTTCTCGTACGTTTAACGAAATGGCAACAGTGAAAATATTGAATAAAAATGGAATTTGCATGTTATTTTAATTTAGATTAAATTTTTAGTTATTTAAATTTTAAATAAACTTCTAATTTAAATTTTTAATGAAATTTGGAATGTAGCCCAATCTGATATTTTGCTTCAAAATGACGTATCCCACTTGTCTGTGGGACTTGTGGTTCTTTCTGTGTCAGTGGGTGACGGACAGACAGACGGACTGAACGATTATAAAACCTTCCACTTTTTACGTTATAATCGTAGTGTGGAAGCTAAAATGCAGTCATGTCTAATATGTTTAGAATTTTTTAGTTGTCAATAACTCATTGTACTTAACAATTAAAACATCAATTATAAAATCTTAAAAAACTAAAAGTAAAGGAATCAAGTAAATTTGTAAACCTAATTTCTTTTCGTGGGTTTAAAAATTTATCCAAAGTTGTTAATGCAATTAAATTAAATTAAGATAATATTTATTAAATTACTTGGGTGATTCTCTGTCAACTTCCATATTTGGTTAAAAATGTATTAGTTGGTGACCGAATTGTAGTTTTTTGACTGAATGGATTAAAAAATGCATTTTTGTAATATATATGTGTATATCTTATTTTTATATTTTTCATTTTTTTGTTTTACTTTTTTTGTTTTTGTATTAGTTATTTTGTTTTTTACTGATTATGGCATCCTTAGCGCCAGTTGGTAAGATTCTCTCTTTTTGTATTATGTGTTTAGTATGTTATATATTTTTTCAATTATTTTATGTGTACTATTATATATATAATATATATATATATATATATATATATATATATATATATATATATATATATATATATATATATATATATACTAGCAAATTTATACCCGTTCTTCGCACAGAATAAAAAAATATCAAATAGATTCCAAATATGTGTACCATATAACCTGTTATAGGATCATAAACTTATTATTGTTTCCGCTCGTTATAAATTATAAAATCCCGTTTCATTGCCTTAAAATTCCAAAATGAAAAATACGCTGTAAAATGCACTCATAAATGCCATCACAATTCCCTCATAAATGCATAAAACCTTTTAGCTCATTTGGCGCGTTTTGGGAAATAATTTGGCGAGAAAATAGATATAGCTACCCACACCCATTATACAGCTCAAACACAATGACCTTCGAACAACCGACCAGCTTATAAATTATTCATAAAAGAAATTGCCTATTTGGCGAATTTTAGTTAATAATTTGGCGAGTTTGGCAACGTATTTGGCAAAAAAATAAAGACATAACACACTAATAGCTCTAGTGCGCTGGCCTTTATTAACAATCATAGTTCAGTAATAGCTTAACTATACATTTATTGCTTAAATATGCATACATGCAGTCAACAGAAAAATCAATGAAAAAATCATCAAATAAACCCACAATAAAATCCGGGAATGAAGACTGTCGGAATTACGTCACTTGAAACGTGTCAATTATTTTTCAAATAATGAATTTAGTTTCTGAAAGTAATGGCAAAAGAATAAAATAAACATTTTGAATTTTAAATGTTTTTGTTAAAAGTTTTATTTAATTTTTTCAGCCGATGGCATCAGGAAAGAGAAAAAATGATCGGATTTGAGCGAAAGTGGTGTATTTTTTTTCAGAAATTCGAATTTTCTCTAAAAATGGAACAAATATGAAAAAACTAAGCCTCAGGTGCACACGTTAGTATTAAAGGGAATCTATCTTTAAAATTTCGAATTCCTGTGGGCAGTATAAGTAGGTCTTTTACGATCCGATAACAGACACACAGACAGACAGACTCTTTATTTTATTATATATATATATGTATGTATCAAGTATGTATGTATGTATGTATGTATGTATGTATGTATGTATGTATGTATGTATGTATGTATGTTATATGTATATATGTATATATGATATATTATATATGTATTATGTAATATGTATATGATATATGTATATATGTATATATATATATATATATATATATATATATATATATATATATATAATATATATATATATATATTATATATATATATATATATATATATATATATATAATATATATATATATATAGTTAAGTTTTTTCCTTTGTTTTTAATTTTCGGTTGTAACTATTTTATATATATATTCTATTTATTTTTGCTTTCCTATTTCTGAAAATAGAAAACTCATTGCTAAGTTTGTGTATTATTTTTAGTCATTAGAGTAGGGAAGTAGCACTGGGCTTACAAAATATTAATTCGATCAAAATTTCACACCATCAACAGACATTAGAAATTTATTGCTTCATTCACGTTTTCAAGTTCAAATTGTTGGTTATTTCATAGACAAAAATTATAAACTTGACTACAATAAGCGTCCTCCAAAGATTTCTTTCGTAACAGATCACGAGATAGCATTGACATTTTTGTTAGTCCACAGTTTTAATAATGTTTTAATATATTTCAAAAACCATTTAATGGTTATTATATTGTATGATATAAGGAATAAAATCAAGGGGGGAAAACGTGGTAGTATTGGGAATACTGTGATAAAAAAACAGTACAGTATTGGGAACAATTTGATAAAAAAAACTACAGTATTGTTGTGACTTCAAGTTTGGGATAGGGGACAGCACTGACATTTTCATACCACCAATTTACTTTATATTTACAATTTACATTTAGAAACAAATGCATATTTTCTGTTAAATATACATAGAAAAAACAAGTAAGGATATATCATGCATAAGAGTAACAAATAGATGTGGACTTTTATGAAAAAATCTTAGTTTGCAATTTACAACTGTTAATTTAAAGCAATAATAATATATAAATTAACAATAATTCATTTAAATTGACAAAATATGTTAGTGTTGCAGTCAAGTATTTCTATATCCCATCGCTGTGCAAGCCTCCGTGGCGCAATTGGCTAGCGCGTTCGGCTGTTAACCGAAAGGTTGGTGGTTCGAGCCCACCCGGGGGCGTTTATTTTTCTTCCAGTTTTCTCCACAGCCACTAGATTTTTATTATACATAAAGTTTTTGCTTTATAATAAATATCAATAGTTCTAGTTAAAGAGTGTGATCGTTTTTTTTTAGCCCTTAGAAAAAGTTTACCAAATATTACATTTATTTTATAAAATGAATGTACTACTTGTTTTAATCTTTTCGTTCCAGAGGAACACATACTTGGAGCTTTGTAGAATTCCCTACACAACTTCAGTTTGCAATTTTTCTTAATACTAACAATTTTTATTATAAATTAGAAAGTTCAAGCTTTCCAAAAATATCGACCCTGAAAAGTAGGTTTGTAACAGAATCTGTCACTTAACCCGCTTCCGCACAACATTTGTGTTTAACAGGAAAAACGCCCTGAGCACAGCATTAATTCTATATTAAACATTTACACTCTAAATCTCTAAATTTGGCTACTTTCATTTATTTTGTTTCGAAAATTCAATACGGACTGAACGATTATAATACCGAAGGCTTTGCAAAAAACTTTTTTCTGCAGTTAACTTATAGGACATTTTGGATTAAAACCAGAGGCGTAGCTACCGCCGTATCTGCCGTATCAATTATACGGGGCCCCCGGGCCACGGGGGCCCACAACGTGCGTAGCAAAAATTAATAAAAACTTCCCAATTTTTTTTTATTTCACAAATGACAAAAGTAAAAAAAAATTCTTTTTTTCCCGCGTAAAGATGGTCTTCAAGGAACGACGCTTTATTAACGGTAAAGAAAAATTATTTATTAATCATGAAAACTTTGTACCAACTAAATTTAATTTAGAAAAAAAAAGATGAACGTGGGGAATGTAAAAATATAATTAACATTTTAAAGAGTTATGATTTCTTAGTGCTTGTCACATTTTTTCTTCACTATTTGAAATCATTAATCCTGTTTCTAAAGCTCTACAACATGAAAATAATGACTTAGAGAAAACTAGTATTTTATTAAGTAATCTTTTGAATAGACTGTGCGAATTAAGAATCAAAATTCATCATAGTTCCTGAATGAGTCCAAGATTAAGCAAAAGAGTGGAGGGTAAAAACTGTTTTTAAAAACAAAAGGCGAAAGATGGCGAAGCGTTTTTTTGATGAGTTATCACAAGATGGGAGAATTTCAGACCCAGAATCCTATTTCAAAGTCAATGTATACTATTGCTGTTTAGATATTTAAATTTCTCAAACTAAACAAAGATTTCAGAGCCTTTGCGACTTGAGTAGTATGTTCGAAATATTACAACCGGAGAAACTCCTGTCTTCTTCAAACGAAGAGATATTAAACGCTTCCGGAAAACTGGTGGCTAAATACAGTAAATACATCTCAGTTAATCTTTATGACCAATTAAAGGGTCTAAAAACATGCTTAAAATCTGAAATTCCAAAAAATTCATTCGATTAAGGAACTTGTTAAATTATTGCTGATAAAATTCAATAGTCTTGCATCCAGTTTTCCCGAGGTAATAACAGCATGCTTTTTATTCTTGACCCTTCCAGTTAAAACAGAACTGCTGAAAAAAGTTTTTCAAAATTAAAACTGATAAAAAAAAATTACCTAAGAACTTCGATGGGACAGGAACGCCTGTCAGACCTGTCACTATTGTCCATAGAGGTAGAAACTTTAGAAAAACTAAAGTCATCATTAGCTATAAATGATTTAATAAATCAGTTTGCCAAAAAAAAAGGCAAGGAGAGTGTATATTTAATTTGAATTGTTTGTAAAAATTTTGGAAAAAGTGACAGATAGATAATTATGATGAATAAATATTTCTTTTAATTTTATGCAATTTTTTTTTCTTTCGTGAGAAATCTTTACCTTTTTCTAAGGGCCCACAAACAAATTTTTATATGGGACCCCACCAAGGCACGCTACGCTTCTGATTAAAACTTAAGTTAGAACTGACTATTAATCTAAAATAAAGGGCAGAACTTGTTTTTTTGTCATAGCAAACCAAAATGTGTATTTTTTCCGCTCAAAACCCAGCATTCCAGTAATTCCGCTAAATTGACTTGAAAATCAGTAATTGTTTAAAACATTTAAAAAAAAATTACCTGCTAGACATGCTTCTGAATATCTAATTGTTTGAAAAGAAAATATGTTTATATAAAGAATACATTCGTCATATTTTTTTTTCAGAAGCGAAGAGGTTAAATATTTCAAAAATCGTGTTACAAAGAAAATAAAAAAAATATTTTGTTTTCTCTTCAAACAATTTTGGATGAAAAAAATGCATTCCCTGTTCTTGTAGTAGGTAGTAGTGTTATTGTCCGATTTGTAAATTGTATTTGTATTAATTTTTCAGCATCAATCGTTATCTACCTTAAACTCTTATTTACTCTTAAATACTTAGATGGCAGCACTAAATTCCAAATAAGGGCATGTAATAAGTCAATTTTCGGTATTTTTTGAGTCAAGCTATTAGAGGCTATTATATTAATT